>OY748299.1:2155121-2755121 GCA_963556515.1 Nudaria mundana
CTCCCGTGCAATGTGCTGTCATCTGCATAGCAATGAATGTTCCCGAGGGATAGCATATCATTGATACGCAGAAGGAAGAGAGTTGGTGACAGCACGGACCCTTGCGGTACCCCGGCATTCACTTGCAAAAAGCGAGAAGCCTGGCCATCGCAGAGGACCTGCATTCGGCGTTCTTTCAGAAAGCTGGCCATCCAGCTGCACAGTTGAGGAGGTAGACCATATGCCGGAAGCTTGGAAAGGAGCGAAGCATGCCAGACTCTATCGAAGGCTTTGGCGATGTCCAGGCTAATCGCCAAGGACTCGCCGTGCCTTTCCATAGCCCTCACCTTTTTGGCCTGAAGTATTTTACCTTAAGTATTTTCTGGTGTGGGTGCTAAGGGGCTCAAAGATGATGCCATAAAAGTAGATATAATAATAAATCAATACATAATAAATATAATTGCAGGTGGTCGATGTCTGTACATCGAAGATATAATAGAGAAACTGTTGTATGGAACACGCAAGCAACAGCAACAGCTAGTAAATAATAATATTTAGGACAATTCACACAACGTTCATCTAGTCTCAAACTAAGCAGAGTCTTGTGATATGAGTACTAGATAAACTGATATAAATACTTATAAACATCTTTTTGTAAATACATACATATTATACATAGTAAACATCCAGACTTCTGTGCAAACGTATGTGTCATCACACAAAGTTTGTTCCGATCGGGAATCGAACCCGAGACTCCGGAGTCGAAAGTGAATGCACTTCCTTCCGACTATGCTACCGAAGCAGTCCTATGATTGTAGATATGACTATTTACAGGATGTTGATATTTGTGTGTTATATTTCTGAGTGTCGGAATCATAGTCGTATCTTTAAAAAAATATTCCAATTCAAGTATTATTTGTTGCTTTTGTCAAATATAAAGGAATAAGTTCATAAAGTGAAATTAGCTGTCTCCATTATTTATATTACTTTTAAAAGAATGTTTCCTTTTAGGTATTTCACTCTGTGTATAAGTAAAGTAACCAATCATATTATCTGTTTCAGGTAAGCATCTATAGTAAACATAGGTGAGTTAATCGGATTCGAACCCACAACCTCGGGAGTCCAGTGGTTTAGGTTTAGACCCTGTGACTAAAGCCTAGTTCGGATTAGGCTAGTAATTTAGAAGAGTAGCGAGTAATTTAGTAGCTAAATATGTGCGAACTACAAAAATTTTGTCGAGTAATTTAGTAAATGATCTAGTCGAGTCAATCCATTTTACTACATTTTTTCGGGCGAGTAGCGCCTCCCACCACTCATCCGTGCTCATGCTCACTGGTTCACCGGCTAAACAAGTCCGAACCTGTTGATTAGTCGAGTTCATTAGTGGCCGCCACCACTCACTTGTGTACTGTACTAAACCGTAATGTGAACGATTTCTGTGTAGTAGCGAGTAGTTTAGCCACTAAATTACACGCTAATCTACTAAATATCGAATGTCGGTCATAGAAAGTAAATACAATTCTTTAAAAAACCTATATCGATCACATTCACAAAATACGAGCATACCCGAAGATATCCGAGTTCACCCGAACGCAGAATCCAGTAGAATATTTAACAGGCGGGTCTTGGTGGGTAAAACAAACGTTCGAAAGCTTTGTATGTTTGCGTACGTGCTTCAAGAGCGCAACTAGACTGTTTGGTCAACTAGAAATGTTCGGGACAACGAGTTATGGATACTGCCACAGACAGACGTACATGTAGAACTCTTTGACATAGGTGTTTACAGACAGACGTTATTATAACAGTATAAAACAATCAAAAAATATCGCTTCCTTTCCCTATGTAGGTACTTATGCTTAGATCTTTAAAACTACACATCGGATTTTGATGCGGTTTTCACCAATGGATAGAGTGGTTCTCGAGGAAGGTTATGTAAATGTTTTGTCAAGCGGGTGAAGCCGCCGGCGTCTGCTAGTTGTAGGATGTGTTTTTTAATGTATTAAGTACCGACATTATTGTCTTAAGATCTTTTCTATAGTTTTTGCGTGAAAGCATAACAGAAATCATCTAAACATTCAAATGCGCCTTTATAACGATATATAATCACGCCCGTTTTCCCGAAGGAGTAGGCAGAGGCATATTATACACCTATTTTTAATCGACTTAAATGAAGGAGGTTCTCAATTCGACTATTTGTTTTTTTTAATGTAAGCAACTGCTCACTGATTGTGGTCCCACTTCAATTTAGTTCCATACCCACAATGATGTGGTCCCATTCTGGTAATTTAAGTCGGGTTTTGTGTCAATTTTTGATGTATTTTGTTAAAAACACGTTAAAAATTTACACACTATAGGTTACTATTGACACCAGTGACGTTGTTGGTCCCAGATTTAATCTTAGACACTTTAAATAATCGGGATCTCGGATAACACTCTACCCCTCTTTGAAAGAGACCGCAGAGAGGTGTCCAAAGTCCGCCAGCGCCTCGAAGTTATCTTTCCCAGGGCGTCAGCGGGCCATCCAGGTATAGACATAAGGGCAGCAAAAAACAACCTCTTTATACTCCAATTTTTCAAAAGATTTCAATTCCAATAACCTGAAATCTTGCGCATTCTACACGTAGTTATACAATAGAGGCTTTCATTAAAGAGGACTAGCGACAAATGTTATTTGTGCCCTGTCCGTCACTCACATACGAATTACTCAGCGTTAAACTGTACCACACTTGAAGATATGCTATGAATTTTTGGCAGATATTTAAATACGATTGCTCTTGCCCGGACTGTAAAAATGGTAGGTATGTATCATTTGTTCTGACTGTAAGAAGGTTAGAACTATAAGCGACCCTTTTTTTTCTTTTTTTATTTAAATTCCGCTCTAACGTCCATTGCCGGGCGTCTCTGGTTACAAGCAGAACGTATTTCCAGTGGCGCCCGGCGGACTTTGACCACCTCTGTGGTCTTTGCGGGTGTTTGGTCGGGATGAGAATCCCGCGTCGTTGGGGTAGGGTTTTATCCCGCTTCAGTGAGTGAATCTGGTTGCGTGCTATAGGGCAACCGGCTCCACAGCACGCAACCCTTCTAGCCTGCTACTGTAAGGACGGCGTTTAAAATGTAAAAGACGGTGTTTAAAATGTAAAAGAGAGTATTTCGAAAAGCAATAAACATAATATTTTGGTTTTACATGTTGTTTTTTTAAGTTACGCAAAACTTATAGTGTGACCTACGTATTAGTGGAAGATAAGCGAGCGACTGTCATGTGGACATAATACGTAGGTCCCACTATAAGTTTTGCGTAACTTAAAAAACAACATGTTAAAACCAAAACATTATGTGTATTGCTTTACATTTTAAACATTTTTTCATGCGATCGAACCATTTTTTTAAAACAGGAGGACCACAGATCTGAAGGCATGTTTTCTACGTGCTGATTGAACGTTATCACTGCCTCTTCGGAGTTGGTAAAAGTGAAACCTCTCATCAAATCTTTGATTTTGTGGAAAATACAGAAATCACAGGGTGCTAGGTCGGTGCTATGCGCAGGATGGGTGACGAGTTGTATTTTTCGGAAGCTAAAAATGACTTTGTTTTGTTGGCCGTGTGTGAAGAAGCGTTGTCATGATGTAGGAGAACTCGGTTTTTGGGTCGCCTTTCGCGAACTTTTTCTAACACCCTGGGTAAACAAATGGTTGAATACCACTTGGCATTAACACTCTTTTGATCTTCAAGTAGAATTGTACAGATGGGACCCGTAGCTGAGAAAAAAAAACGCGATAATTTTTTTACCAACGTTTCTCGCCTGCCTCACTTTTGTTGGCTTGTTCTCATTTTCAAACACCTATTCACAAGATTGTTGTTTTTTTCGGGTTCAAAACAATAAATCCATGTTTCGTCTCCTGTGAAAATGTGATAAACAGCATTAGAATGTCCGTGGTCGTACTTCAGTAGCATCTGTGAGCACCATTCCACGCAAGCCCGCTTCTGCTCCGCTGTCAGTTCATGAGGGATCCAACGACAACAAAGTTTGCGAACTTTCAATTCTTCGTGTATTTTTTTCTGGATTTGACTCATACCAATCCCCAATAGTCCTCGAATTGTCTCATATGTAATCCGCGGGTTTTCTTCAATTAACCGCTTAACAGTAGCCACATTATTTTCGTTGACGGCAGTTGAAGGCCGCCCCTCACGAAATTCGTCATGTAAAGAAACTCGACCTCTCTCAAATTCAGCAAACCATCGCCTCACGGTGCTCAAACAAGGTGCTTCTCTACCAAATGCATTTTGAAGACGAGCGGCACAGTCTTGCGGAGAGAGAGAACTTTTAAATTCATAAAAAAATCATCGCTCTAAAATCTTTTCGACTTAATTCCATTTTCGTTGCATACGTAGAACTTTGATGTGTGATAAAAAAGAATTGACAAATGATTTCCCGCCAATTGCTTTTTTTATTACTAAGAAGGTTGCAACGTTTAAAAAAATATGACATTCGAAATTCAAATAGTTCCGATTAGCTAGAAGTGCAAAACTTTTAGTGTGCCCCATGTATTATTAAGGAAAGTAATGTGTGGCTTTAAAAGTTAAGGTACGACCAAGAATTTGTCTGCATATTCGCCTACTATCCCTAGAACTTATAGCTTTCAGTGAGTAACAAGATTTAAAGGTAAACATTTCGTCTATTGTCGAACAAGAATTAGGGTTCCTTACCAAATGGGATTGCGGTTGGCGTGAAATATATCAAAATGCGAACACGGAAACCTCCTCGAAGCTTCTACGAAGGTCTCAGGGAAAAGGTGAGTAATAATTTAATAAATTGCATCACCTCTGTCTCGTTCGATTGAGTTTTCCATGTTTGTTGTTTGGAAAGCTTTTCGACCTTTCATCAAATAAAACCTCTATATAAAAACGAAAGATATTATAAGGTCTATTGGTTAGAGAATTTTGAATACGTGGTCGTTGGTTTGGATCCCACTTCTGATGAAAGTTTGTTAACATTCAAATAAACTTGAGGTTTTTGGTCAAGATCTGATTCTAAGTAACTTTTTAATTAAAAAAGGCTAACCTTAACAGCGCGATCTGGAAATTATAATATGAAGCAAAGATTGGATGATGTCGGTATTGGTCATCGTAGCTCAGTGGTCAGAGCATTTGCCTTGTCAGGGTAAGGCAATAGGTTCGAGTCCTACCGACATCATTTCAGTTTTGTGATTTATAATTTCTATCTTAATATTTAAGTTTTTAACTGTTGATATTTCAATGAATAGCTACACTTCTCGATGATAATGATTAAATAAAATAATGTAGTAATTCAGACTTCTCGTACTGAATAAAATTTGTGTAACACACATGGTTCATTTGTGGTATTTACAAGACACTTTAAAGGAAATTGAAAATATCTTGAAAACGTATAGTCTAAAACAAGAGCGGTAGCGATTGGAATTAAAATTGTTGAAGATATTTGAGCATTCCAGACTAATAATCGTATTTCAGATTGTTGTAGTCAGAGTTTTAATATACGTTCTTGGGTTAGGTATTTATATGACCAAAAAGGATCTTGTCATGCTAGGACAAATGGTTCAATAGCTTCAAAAGTTCTCTGAAACAATGAAACAAAATGGTTAGTTTATGTGTAATTTTCTAGCAAACAGATTTTTCAACCGACTTCCAAAAAAGGAGGAGGTTCTCAATTCGACTATGTTTTTTATTTATGCTTGTTACCTCATATCTTTGGACTGAGTGAACTGATTTAATTTTTTTTTTAAATTAAAACTACTTCCCAAGTGGTCCTATTTCAATTTAGTCCCATTTTATTTGGTCCCATTTCGGTAATTTGAAGTCGGTTGTTGTGTCAATTTTTGACGTGTATTTTTTTTTACAGCTTAAACAGGCTATAGAAAATCTAACAAAACGCCATCCTCTTGTAACTTGTATCACAAACATCTCACGCGTAGAACGTAACTACGGTAACTAATTGTACTTCGGAATGCAGTCCTAACACCTCCAGACACCCAAGACCTGCTTCACGGACTGTCATGAATTAATTATATCAGACCGCGCCCGAATACTACATCGCTCAATGACGTTTCTTAAGACACAAGTTCTTTATAAGCAGAGTATTATTATATTAATACAACTTCACGATGTCTTCGTTATTACATAAGAGAGAAGAGGTAGGCAGAGGCGTATTATTCTTCCACTTTTCGCCAGTAAAGACGGTCCCACTTTATAAGTGGCAATAGAACCTATTGCTGTTTTTTGGGTACTTTAATGTTTGCCAGAGTTGCGTCCATTGATCGGCATGTGTACCACTTGCAGGTTGGCTTGGGTCTCAAGATCTCTGTAAGACAACTCTAAACCCTTAAAATTTTAGTAACCACTGTTGGTGGCAATTTGTGATCAACTGAAAAACAAAAAAAAAAATCCGAGATAGGAACTTTGTTTTTTTATTCTCTCCATGTCTAAGTTCTTTGTGTTCTGACGTAGTCCAATAAATATTATTGAGCTTCGACCATCAACAACTAAAACAATCAACAATGAACCACCATCCAATTCCAACTAAATCTCAAGAATGTCATAGCAAATGAATTAATAAACACGTAATTGTCGTTCGAGATCTACAACACAAGTGTTAGAACAAAGGAATTGCCGCCGTTTGGCAGAGAATATTTGCTAATTAAAGGACATCCGTGAACATGCCGTGTTCGGGTTGTTTGATATCGTGCCGACTATATTGTTCTATGTTGATCGTGTGATAGAACTTGCGAGGTTATTGATTGGCTTTAATAATTTAGATGTGTATAATTTATATGAGATATTATTACGTCATGTTAATTTGATTAAGTTAACAAAATTACATGAATACTTGAATAATATAAATGCTTGTGAAACTGTTCTGGGTCAAGGGTTGATAAGTTGCATTGATGTGTCATTGTGTGGAGGCTAGACTTATTTACAGCTTAACAGTACATATGTAGTATCTTTTTGTTGTAAGTATAGCATAACTTGTGAGCGTCTTGGTGTCAACTGTTAGCCTGCGTTGTTTTCATTGTAAATAAATAAATTGAAGTGGTTGTTGGGAGGTATTGAAACAATCGTAGTAACAGTATATATGTGATTGCTTTTATTATCGAAATGTATTTGTATTAATATCATACAATTATATCACCGGCTTGACACAAACAGGTTTAAATGGGCGTCAATCTAAACAAAAGACGAGTGCATTTGTAGTACTTATAATTTATCGCTTATACCTAATTGACTAGTTCAATTATAAGGAGGTGTGGCTTATGGCGTATGGGCAGGTAGAAGCTTGTAGAATAACTAGAACCGCATTCTCGTATGATATAGATGTCTCGTATATATGACGTCTGAGGTGCTTCATTTAGCTTGCGTACACGCCACAAAATAAATAAATATAGGTCTCACCAAGATCTTAAAAGCTAATCCAACCCAGGTAGATCGTAAGCCAGCTAGTAGATAAGCAAAGCCAGGTAGTAGGTACCCGGGTAGCTGTTTGATACAGGTCGTTAATACCTACCACCTACTGAAAACCGACTACGCCACTGAGACAGTTAAAAATTATAACTAAACTACTTAAACTCGGCAAAAGTCAAAAGATATATGAACATAAAAAATACAGTTGAATAGAGAACTTTTTCCTTTTTGAAGTCGATTATAAACTACCTCACGTCAGAAACACCGGACTAGATAATACTAATTCGATCTAAGAACAATTCTCGTATCTCTTTCTATTTGAACATGTGCCAAAGGACATGGTGTTTTATTCGCGCCGTGTACAGCAAATATCGGAGCAAATCGTTCAATATTTGTGGAGTGCAGACATTTTTGAATACGTCTAAATAAAATGATATTAGCAAATTGCATCCGTATGCAATGCAATGTTGGCAATACTCCCTACGTGACCCGTGTCACGTAGGGAGTATTGCCAACAATTAGTTTGATGTCCTGTTAAACAGATTTTTTAATTAAGATAGCAATCAGTAGGTATATAGGCTAACGTTTTTTTGCGATTTAAGGTCGATCCACACATCAGTGAAGCTCAGTTCCGACCCGCACAGTTTAGTATCAGTACAAAATATTCTTTCATACGTAGGTCACACTATAAGTTTTGCGTAACTTAAAAAAACAACATGTTAAAACCAAAATATTATGTTTATTGCTTTTCAAAATACTCTCCTTTACATTTTAAAAATTTTTTCATGCGATCGAACCATTTTTTAAAACAGGAGGACCACCGATCTGAAGGCATGTTTTCTACGTGCTGATTGAACGCTATCACTGCCTCTTCGGAGTTGGTAAAAGTGAAACCTCTCATCAAATCTTTGATTTTGGGGAAAATACAGAAATCACAGGGTGCTGGGTCGGGGCTATGCGCAGGATGGGTGAAAAGTTGTACTTTTTCGGAAGCTAAAAATGACTTTGTTTTGTTGGCCGTGTGTGAAGAAGCGTTGTCATGATGTAGTAGAACGCGGCTTTTGGGTCGTCTTTCGCGAACTTTTTCTAACACCCTGGGTAAACAAATGGTAGAATACCACTCGGCGTTAACACTCTTTTGATCTTCAAGTGGAATTGTACAGATGGGACCCGTAGCTGTGAAAAAAAACGCGATCATTTTTGACCAACATTTTTCGCCTGCCTCACTTTTGTCGGCTTGTTCTCATTTTCAAACACCCATTCACAAGATTGCTGTTTTTTTCGGGTTCAAAACAATAAATCCACGTTTCGTCTCCTGTGACAATGTCATAAACAGCATTAGAATGTCCGTGTTCGTACTTCAGTAGCATCTGTGAGCACCATTCAACGCGAGCCCGCTTCTGCTCCGCTGTCAGTTCATGAGGGATCCAACGACAGCAAAGTTTCCGAACTTTCAATTCTTCGTGTAAAATTTTCTGGATGTCTCATAGGTAATCCGCGGATTTTCTTCAATTAACCGCTTAACAGCAGCCACATTATTTTCGTTGACGGCAGTTGAAGGCCGCCCTTCACGAAATTCGTCATGTAAAGAAACTCGACCTCTCTCAAATTCAGCAAACCATCACCTCACGGTGCTCAAACAAGGTGCTTCTCTCCCAAAAGCATTTTAAAGACGAGCGGCACAGTCTTGCGGAGAGAGAGAACTTAAAATCATAAAAAATCATCGCTCTAAAATCTTTTCGACTTAATTCCATTTTCGTTGCATACGTAGAACTTTGATGTTTGATAAAAAATAATTGACAAATGATTTCCCGCCAATTGTTTTTTTTTATTACTAAGAAGGTTGCAACGTTTAAAAAAATATAACATTCGAAATTCAAATAGTTCCGATTAGCTAGAAGTGCAAAACTTTTAGTGTGCCCCATGTATATCGACTGCTTCGGTGGCGTGGTCGGTAGTGTATCCGCTTTCGACGCCGGAGTCTCGGGTTCGATTCCCGGTCGGGACAAACTTTGTGTGATGACAGATATGTTTGTACCGAAGTCTGGATGTTTTCTATGCATAATATGTATGTATTTACAAAAAAATGTATGTAAGTATTTATATCAATTTATCTAGTATATCACAAGCTCTGTTTAGTTTGATACTAGATGGCGTTGTGTGAATTGTCTTAACATATTTATTATTATTATTTATTATTTTATATTTTCTATGAAAATATCAGTGTCAGTGTCAGCGTTCATAGAAAATGTATGTTTTGCACTGAAAATCACTGAAACTGAACTGTGTCGGAGGCTTCACTACTAAGTATGAAACGACCTTTAATTGTTAAAAAACCAGATCATCATTTTCAGACACAGTCATTTATTTTTGTTAGCAATGTATAATGGTTCTTCAAAATTATAAAACTCAAAGCCAGACAATTAAAAAAAAAACATCAAGTCAGTCTAGTAATCAAACCGTTGGATCTTTTCATTTTTAATTCTGGTAACCCTTGCACCACTGCGCACTCACACCTTTAACCCGTGTCGCCTATATTACGAGAGCCGACAAGACACAGCGTACTCCCTTTGTTTAACCCGGCATTTAAATTCATCCGCCCCTTTGTATTACCGTACCAGTCGCAGTTTTAATCACTTAAGAGCGGCGCGCGTCATCATCGGGGAAAAGAAACTGAAAATAAACTCGTAAAAGTTCTTAAAAGTCGTAGTACTCGTAATAAAACGACTTTATGTTATCACTCTCGAAATACGACGTCATTCTTTATAACAAACGTAGTAAACAGTATTATTCATTTTTATTTATTCATTGTGGAACAAATCTCTTTCCCAAAAATGTCCACTTTTCACTAGTAATTGACCAGGAGCTGCGATTACGAATACCACTATCGTCCATTTTTTTTGACTGCACGAATAATATCGAAACCTGAATCAAGTACAGCTGGTCCTTACCGATTTTCCAAGTTATGACTTTGTTATGGGCTAAACGGCACCCGATGTTAGCATCGGAAGAATTGTGTAGGATTATCTGAACTAAAATCCATTTTGGCAGAAACCTCCGAATATATAGGTAATAAAAAAAAATGGAACTCATTTTTAAGCCATGTCAAATTAAAAATTAAAACTTTTTAAAGGATTCATGCTCACTACACCGATATGCTCGTTCGAAATTCAAAAACCAGATAAATATTTTTACACAACTATGTTGGAACTAAAACCACGTTCGCCTTCATTCTGACGGGAATAAGTGCAGTAAATGGATGTCGGCATCGCGTTCTCGAATTATGCTCGAGCACGAGCGACGAGAGCGATTTGATTAAATGAAAAGAAAATGTATGTAGCATTACTAGCATTAGTGTATTTATTAAATGATAGCACGCAAAGTCTTAAGGGCTAGTCGACTATTTGGATTTTAACTAGTTTCGATTATAGATATAGTTGTATTAGAATATCGTTGGGTATTAGACCATCTGTGCTGATCAACGAATGAAGCTCCGGCAAATGAACTGAAAATTAATTACCTAAATGAAAATAGGATCTTTATCATGACAAGATCTGTGCTTCCACATTAACAACTGGCAAGTTCGCAAGGCAATAGTAGTGGAGTCCTGTGTGTAGAACCTGGCAATAAAATTCATGGCCACTCTTTTGTACTAGTCTAAAAATACAAACGTTGCAACTACGCGCATTTGCGTATCTGCACTAAACATGCAGTAATAAAACGTGACAGTTTAAATGTTAATAAATAATAAAATAACTACTTTGATTCGATATGAACAAGTCAAAAATACACAGAAGCTCGGAATTTGTATATTTCATGTTTCTTCCTTATAAAAAAACACAAAAGAATTTCCTTTTTATCATTCAATTTCTCTTCATATGAATGAATGAATATGTAAAGTATGTTATTATTTCACATCTGGCTGTACGTTTTTATGATTCATTTAGGAAATTTGTAACTTGGCAACATTTTACTACTAATGTATTCAAGATTTTGGCATTGTTTGTGTTTCGTATTATTCTACCATTTGGCTAAATAGTGGGCGTTTACCCTATATGCTTTATCCGTTACTTTATAATGTAACGTCTTCTTATTTATATTATATATAAATAAGAAGACGTTACGAATATAAAATATAACCACATTTCTTTCCCCGAATGAGGAAATTATTTTGCAACCAAAAAATAAGGCCTATTAGATTCTTGGCAGTTAATTTAATCTGTGGTAGTCTACATGTAGCAGACGGTATATAGCTTAACAAGTTAAAAATATGTCAATAATTTTCCATATATTTTAGAGGTTTCGAAAGTTTTTTCATACAATATAATAAATGTCACAGTACATGAATTTCAACATCATTTTCGAGGTCCTTGACCATGTGAGTTGATTGCAGCTGGTCTTGAGTCTCTATTACCGTTCTCGTTTTGACCTCGTTTTGACCTTGACCTTGAGATCAGAGGTCAAAGGTCAAGTTCATTTTAGAGGTTTTTGACCATGCTGAGTTGATTGCAGCTGGTCTTGAGTCTCTAACTATTACCATTTTCGATTTGATCTCGTTTTGACCTTGACCTTGAGATCAGAGGTCAAAGGTCAAGTTCGTTTTGGGAGGTTTTCGACTATGCTAAGTCGATTGGCGTTTACACTGAGTCTCTACCTCTTACCGTTCTCGAGTTGAAAGTTGTTCAAGGACGGACATTACTGTTGTATAAGAGATTTTCGTTTCGAAAACTCTAAAAGGTAGAGGTAACCATAAGTCATGGCTGTTGATAATTAAATTCGGAGTAAATAATGATTATTAATGTTCTATTATATACATGCCTATCTCGTGGGACTAATAAAATTATTGGCAAATTATGGGTGTGTAATTTGTCTGTGCCTATTACCCCTTCGCGAATGTAAGCGGCTTGTATGTTTAGTCTGTATTTTGTCTTCCATGGTTGCGGATAGATAGAAAATATGAACCATAACCGTAAAATATATTAATTCCTAGCGATAGTACACGGAGAAGGTTCTAATTTTTTTTTTTTTTTCAAATATGTATCGCAAGAAAAATATATAAGAAAATAACCACAATATTTTGCCCGCCAATTCTATTAGAGTGTCACCGTAAAGTTGTGTATAATTCGAATTTCGAGTAGTAATTTTAGTATCGTGTACATGCACGCCCGAGTTAAAATAATTTAATCGCCATTTTGATTTACGACGTTCGAAATTTTAAAAATGTGCTTTGAATTTTTTTTTCTTGTACAACGTAGAGCTGTGGTTCCGAGGCTTTCTAAACGATTATTTATTGTGGCCATTCACGTTAATATCGTTGAAGTGCGGTGGTAATTCACTGTATTTATAATATTTTATTCACGAACATGCTAGAGAGCTTTTGTGTTGTATAACTTCCAAGAAATAATTGCAATTTATAGGTAAACAAGCTGTTTTACTTGATGGAAACGCGGTATATTTTTGCTTTCATAGCAATTCATTGTGTTGTTCTATTTATTTTAAGGGTGAGTGTATACTTTTTGAAGATAGTAAGTAGTAAGAGCAACTGTACGTTAAATCAGTACTCAGAACTTATTTGGTAGTCATCTGTACAGTACAGTAAAAATCCACCTTATCGCTAACTGGAAAAGCTCCTCTAGAAAGCTGGCAACATTTTAGAAACGTGAACTTGACTGCCTCAGTGGCGCAGTGGTATGAGTATGCGACTGCCGTCCCTGAGGTCCCAGTTTCGATTCCCGGTCGAATCAAATTATTTGTGTGATTCACAAATTTTTGTTTCGGAGTATGGGTGTTTTCTATGTATAATATATATGTATTTAGAAATATATATGTATGTTTATCAGTCGTCTAGATCTCATAACACAAACTTATATTAGCTTAATTTGGACTAGATGACGTTGTGTGAGAATGTCCAACAATACAATATAAATGAAGTTGTTGGAACCAGAGTGATCTAGGAGAAAATTAAGAAAAACTTAAAGTTAAATCTAAGTACCTACAATATGTCACCAAGGTCACTCTGGTTCTGTGATCCTCGATTGGCAATTTTCTATAAAGCGTCAATCAAGGGCTTTACTTTCTAAATATGCAGCCAGCGCAACATAATACAATATTATAGCGATTTCTAATAAATTGTAATTTAAAATACGGACAAAATGGTACATTGACGGCCCGAGTCGCCTTTAAAATTTCAAATGGGCATTTAAAAGTAGAATAGACGGCCGTCACTGGACATGAACTGCACCTCACTGGTACTTACTATTAAATGCTATTTGTATTTCTATAATTAATTCATGCCAATCGTACGAGTATGTCGCAAACTGCCCGCCTCGTGTGAACTTTCACATATGTCCAGTTTTCCAATAGGGTTGGCACGCTCAAGTTCTGGGATTTTTAACTGTCCTTTAATTCTGAAGAGTTCATTTAATGGAACGAACTATTCTCAGGAACTAATAGAAAAAAATCTTCCTTTCCATTTTTCGAACAATTAACATCATGCTACGAAAAGCACCGGTACAGCATTGAAAATGAGAATTTAATAATTACTATTCATTCAACACTTTATATTTTAAATGTGACTAAACCATCCACTTTATTTGACAATAAGAAGCCATGCCATATGTGGACGTAACGTTGCAAATAATAGAAAAATAAATAAGTAACTACTATCCTTGATTTTTATAACGTCAATAGGGAAACGGAATTACAACTTTTATTATTTTTCGGGAAGGATATTGTAAAATGTGATTATAAATAAATAAATAAATAAAACTTGTTACTGTTATAGTACAAAATATTTACGATCTAAAAAAGAGATCCGTGACGCCATGAACTATAATTGGCTGTGCCATAGCGGCTGACACGCAAGATTTTGTTGCCTTTCATCAAAATTACAATGTAGCTGCTACTTTTTATTAAATTCATTCGGCCATTTTGGACATAACCCCTTATAAATGTGCCCGGTTACGACAATAGGCTTGTCCCCTTTTATGTGGGACTAAAAATACTGGCAAATTGTGGGTGTGTACTGCACCTCTGCCTACCCCTTCGAGGATAAGGCATGATATGTGTGTGTGTGTGTGTGTAATTAATTAATGACATATAAAACAGTGTAAACAATAATGTGACAGCCCTATTAGACGCAATGAGAATATAACAGGGAATTAGGCAACTGATATTAAAAACCGTTGACAGTAATTTTAATTATAAGTGAGCAAAATAACATGCCTAACTATTAAAAATGTTTGTGCTAATTTTTAACCCCCGACGGAAACGCGAAACGTGTGTGTGGGTGTGTGTGTGTGATGTGACGGATGAACCGATTTCGATTCTGTTTCTTTTGTTTGAAAGATGGGTTAGGGGAGAGTGTTCTTAGCTATGTTTTATAAAAATCGGTTAAGCCATTTCAAAGATATGAGGGGTGAAAGTGGTGATGAAAAATTTAATGTGTTCAAATATGGCCGTGTTGGGTATCAAATGAAAGGTCATATACTTATACATCACGATACCGCAAGTTTTATGAAAATCGGTTTAGCCATTCGAAAGATATGGGAGTGGAATGTTTTTCTAATTCTGTAACCACACTCCGCGCAAATCGCATTAGCTCTGAATAATTGTTGATAGACTATGCGTATGTTGATATTAAATAAAGAATTATGTGAGTCGGGGGTTTTTAAATTTTTAATTAAATTTTCTTGTATTAAATGGCTCTATGGAAAATGGGAGCAGACAAATAAAAATAAACTGGCCGTCATGAGACGGTAGTAGGTACTTTCATTTCGAAAATGGAATGTTATAATTTCAAAAATTCGTAACTCAGAATTTCGAATTTTAATTTTTTTTTACTATTTTAACTACAATTTATGACAATTCGAAAAAAAATGTTCGAGCTGTTTCGAGAAAATAGAGAGAAGGCAATTAAAATCTTGTTTTGTGGCGGTCATTTCCTATTCCGGATTTGGAAAAGTGATGTGACAGAGCTTCCTCGTCAGCTGTTCCACTATTAAATACATATTCGTGCTAAGTTTGAGCGAATTCGATCAAATGGTTTAGGCATAGCTCTCCGTACATTGTACATACATACAAAGAATCAATTTCGTTTGTTCAGTTTAGGCATTAATTAAACTAATTAAATTTTGACACTCATATTGTCAAAATTTTACAATTTTATGTCAAGCAATATTATAAAAATACCAAATTAAGTACATAAATAACCATTTGAAAATTATTCTTTTGCTGGTTCGGTAAGTTGGTTCTCCTCTTTTTTTAATTTTTTTTTCCCAAATATCACTGTTTTCGACGCAGGTTAGAGCTCATGAGATCACAATACTCCTTTTAGGTTATTCTTGAGGAGGTTTTTCTAATTCTTTCACCATCTCTATATGTTACAGTTAAAACCTGATTCATTAGAAAAAAACGTGTTGTCGCTAAATGCCTTTGTTAAAACTAGAATTATAAATGAATCTAAAAATACTTGGCTTCTACCAGGGATCTAACTAAGCCACTTGGCCACGCAAGCTTATAGCATAAAACACACTGGTCCTTCACATACGACGTATGCCGCGTGACGTGGAAAACAGCGACACACTGGTTCTACGTCTTACGACGTCTGACGTTTACGTTATCTACGCGCTACGACACTTTAAACGTGTGTGACAGCGTCGTACGCGTGGGATAGGATGGGAACACGCGAGTCTGGCACGGTGACGCCTAAGACAGCGTGGGGAATGACCAGTGTGTTCGTTACCATACAAATTGTATAGGCCAGATCCTGTTCAGATGTCATAATGCGTGGTGTATGTCGCATGTGAAGGATGAGTTTAACCGTCCCTTATTCCTCGCTTAGGTACTAGAGTTCTTGTTTATACATTACATAAATCAAATACATTTATTAATTAAGAAAATACTCTTTAATCATCTCAAAACACTACACGAAATCCTATTAAACTAAGTTAAATTTGTTTGTCTGTGTGACAATCCAGTATTTCAGTAACAACAAAAACAGTCTGCCTCCATTGTTATCCAAGTATTGTTTTGCTAAAATTTCAATGTGTCTTTGTCTTGTTTATAATTTAAAGTTACCATCACTTTGGCGCCAACCAGTCTGCTTGCTACATCAGACCCTTGGCATATCGCTCAGAAGAGTTTGTTGATAACCAATGATATCGCAGGAAATTTAATAAATGTGTTATTTTCTGCGGTATCATTGGTCATCGACAAACTCTTCGATGTCATGCTCAGATGGCAGCACATTATTGCTCTCTGATAAATTTGTCTGATATAATTTGAATAAAGTATTTTCTATTATTGTAATTGATTGATTAGTTCAGGAAGATAAGTTACTTTTTAGTATAAAATGTTACAGTTTGTTCAGAAGAAAACATTGACTCATCAGTGTAGTTAAACATAGTAAAGGCGTGTTCATATTAAAGTCAAAAATGACGCAAACCCTTTATCTTTTAGTATTTGTTATTATATAATAATACCTAAGTAATTTGCTACTATGGACATTTTGATACCATTGTAGAATTGTACAAAATTAACCTGGTCAAAGCTTAAGACGATTTGCCACTATGGACAATTTAATATTTTAGACCTTGAGTACCTGAGCGAATTATTTCGCTTTTCTAGTGGTGAAACATGGATCCAGTTTTCTTTCAACGAATTAGTGAAGTATGTACCTATCTATTAATTTATTAAATTGACTAAGCATAAAATATTTTGTAATTAGGTGACTACAATTTTTTTTTTGTTGCATTATACACGCTTATTGATTTTGACACCGAGACCAATGTACATTCGTCCACATTTAGTCTTAAGAAAATGTGTAATAGTGTCAATTATTGAAAAAGAGTGACCGAGAGTTTTATTGCCAGGTTCTTTCTCTCGGTTCTACTTATTGCTTTGCGAATCTGGCAGTACATGTAAATATAGAAGCAATGATATTTTTTATTTTAAGTATTTACTGACCTTTGTAAGAGCCATTTAGTGACCTATACAAATAAATAAATCATTTCATTTCATTTCATTTAATTACAAAACAAATCTAAAAGTACAACTACATTGTACATACCCTCTGCATAGCCGAAGTCGCTCGCGTTGGCTAGTCTGTATATTTTTGCACTGAAAATAAAACGATTGCATTTCCAATATTGCAAACGCGAACTGCAGGCTATAAGCGATTAAAGTTAACGGCACCCGTTACACGAACCACATCAACATCGGCACAGCAAAAACTAATTCCACGAAATGGTCGCTAAAATCATCTACAAAATATAAAAATGGTATGCATATTACATTTTATATATATAGCTATTTTTTACTCGTCTGACTGAAAGGTAGCAAAAAAAGACAGACAGACAGACATATTTTATATTAGGTCTATATTTTTTTTTTAACTTATGAATTATTTATTTACAATAAGAATTACAATATAAAAAATAAACATAATTATAGACTAAAAATATTTGCATTACAAAATATCGTTTAAAAAATCCTCCGCGTCATTGCCGACTGGGAAGGTTCCCAGAATGCTGGCTGTGTTGCCACGTTGGATGGCGATACTTATTCTTTGGGCAAGAAAGACAGAAAATAGCCAGCCTTCTGGTCCTGAGAAGCATCGATTAGGCGTTTAGCAATATCTCTATAAAGGCGGCGAGCACTCGGACCCTAATATATATCCCCTAAGGGGGAGGCAGAGTTGCGTTCAAACCCCACACTTTGCTAGTTCCTATTTTCAACCGACTTTTAAAAAAGGAGAAAGTTCTCAATTCGACTGTATGTTTGCTTATTTATTTAATCTTTATGCACAAGTATATGTACAAAGGTGGACTTAATGCCAAAGGCATTCTCTACCAGCCAACCTTAGGGTGATGCAGAGAATCTACTGAGCATGTACGGTACACTCAACTATACAAACTAAGACTTCTTTTTAAATCAAGCTACTACTTTCGATTCGAAGTGGTCCCATTTCAATTTGGTCCCATTCCGACAATAATTTGGTCCCATTCCGACAACTATTTGGTCCCATTTCAATTTGGTCCCATTCCGACTATTATTTGGTCCCATTCCGACAACTATTTGGTCCCATTTCAATTTGGTCCCATTCCGACCATTATTTGGTCCCATTCCGACAACTATTTGGTCCCATTTCAATTTGGTCACATTCCGACAATTGTTTGGTCCCATTTCAATTTGGTCCCATTCCGACAATTATTTGGTGCCATTTTGGTAATTTGAAGTCGGTTGTTGTGTAAATTTTTAACGTGTATTTTTTGTCGCTCCCTTGTAATAGGGGGCAAGCCTATTGTCGTTACCTGGCATTATACATGGGGCACGCTAAAAGTTTTCCACTTCTAGCTAGTAGGAACTATTTGAATTTCGAATGTTATATTTTTTTAAACGTTGCAACCTTCTTAGTAATAAAAAAAAAACAATTAGCGGGAAATCATTTGTGAATTGTTTTTTATCACACATCAAAGTTCTACGTATGCAACGAAAATGGAATTAAGTCGAAGGGATTTTAAAGCGATGATTTTTTATGATTTTAAAAGTTCTGTCTCTCCGCAATACTGTGCCGCTCGTTTTCAAAATGCTTTTGGGAGAGAAGCACCTTGTTTGAGCACCGTGAGGCGATGGTTTGCTGAATTTGAGTAAGGTCGAGTTTCTTTACATGACGAATTTCGTGAAGGGCGGCCTTCAACTGCCGTCAACGAAAATAATGTGGCTACTGTTAAGCGGTTAATTGAAGAAAACCCGCGGATTACCTATGAGACAATTCGAGGACTATTGGGGATTGGTAAGAGTCAAATCCAGAAAATTTTACACGAAGAATTGAAAATTCGGAATCTTTGTTGTCGTTGGATCCCTCATGAACTGACAGCGGAACAGAAGCGGGCTCGCGTGAACAGATGCTACTGAAGTACGACCACGGACATTCTAATGCTGTTTATGACATTGTCACAGGAGACGAAACGTGGATTTATTGTTTTGAACCCGAAAAAAAAAACAAATCTTGTGAATGGGTGTTTGAAAATGAGAACAAGCCGACAAAAGTGAGGCAGGCGAGAAACTTTGGTAAAAAATGATCGCTTTTTTTTCACAGCTACGGGTCCCATCTGTACAATTCCACTTGAAGATCAAAAGAGTGTTAATGCGGAGTGGTATTCTACCATTTGTTTACCCAGGGTGTTAGAAAAATTTCGCGAAAGACGACCCAAAAGCCGCGTTCTCCTACATCATGACAACGCTTCTTCACACACGGCCAACAAAACAAAGTCATTTTTAACTTCCGAAAAAGTACAACTCGTCACCCATCCTGCGCATAGCCCCGACCTAGCACCCTGTGATTTCTGTATTTTCCCCAAAATCAAAGATTTGATGAGAGGTTTCACTTTTACCAACTCCGAAGAGGCAGTAATAACGTTCAATCAGCACGTAGAAAACATGCCTTCAGATCTGTGGTCCTCCTGTTGTAAAAAATGGTTCGATCGCATGAAAAAATGTTTAAAATGTAAAGGAGAGTATTTTGAAAAGCAATAAACATAATATTTTGGTTTTAACATGTTGTTTTTTTAAGTTACGCAAAACTTATAGTGTGACCTACGTATAACATTCAAACCACAGTGAGGACAGATGTTACTACTAAATAGAATATCTGCAGTCTGAGCTAGTTGTATTCTTAAGCCTAGTTCGCATTAGGCTAGTAACTTAGAAGAGTATGTGCATATGTAATATGTGCGAACTACAAAAATTTAGTCGAGTATTTTAGTTAATGATTTAGTCGAGTCAATCCATTTTACTCTATTTTTTCGGGCGAGTAGTGCCTCCCATCACGCATGGCTCATGCTCACTGGTTCACCGGCTAAATAAGTCCGAACCTGTTGATTAGTCGAGTTCATTAGTGGCCGCCACCACTCACTTGTGTACTGTACTAAACCGTAATGCGGACGATTTCTGTGTAGTAGCGAGTAGTTTAGCTACTAAATTACACGCTACTCTACTAAATTACTAAAGCAGTGCGAACTTATACTTTATAGGAAAAAACCAGCCAAGTGCGCATCGGACTCACGTTTCGTACAATCCTAAAATGTATAATTTTTATTCAATTTATTTCATATATATATATATATATATTTAGCAAATTACTTTATCTGTGTTAAGGCGCCTTCGCCTTTATTAATAGCAAACCAAATGATACGGTAATTGCACCAGGTTTTATACACCGTCATAATTGTCGGTAGATTTAAGTTACTTTGTGTAACAATTGAGTACTCTCTAGAGTTTGATTTGTGCTGAGCGCGTGACAGGTGGCTTTTTAGGTTACCTCTGGCACTCCGCAAAAATCGGGTTCCCAGACACTCACATACCGAACAACGTTTCTTGTCCTGCACCTGGAGCTAGTTAGGAATAACTAGTTCTTCTGTGTGGGACCATCAACTAATCAAGCATTACCTTGTGACATTGGCGAAATCATCGATGAACATCGATGGAGCCATGTTTTCAAAAAAAGAAGAAGAGGAGTACTCTCTAAAAATACAGTTGTACACGCTTTATTTGACACTCTGGATTTCTTAGCTAATTCAACCAATCTGTGCCATAAGATGTTGATTCGTACCAAATTTCAAGATTCTGAGTTTACGGAGAAGACTCTGTAGGTTTTGATTTCTTTACGTGTGTCGAAAATTTGCAGCAGAAACAGCTGTATCTTTTCACTGGTTAGAAGTTTGACATTTTCACAGCTCCAAGGGCAATAGACTTAAAAGTATTGTACATAAATTTCAGCTTGATACCCCATTCGTTGCTGAGAAAAAGGGTCTTGATAGAGAGACAGACGGAACCCTAAATATATCGATACAGGTAGTTAGTCGTAATAGATTAGTGCGCAATGTACCGATGTAATAAGATCATTTGTACAAGTTAATAGTTTCTCTTGGAGAGTTATGAGTGTAATTATTTAAGATGAACAGCGGGATAAACAGATATAATGTTATTAGACGGGATGTAATGTCGGGAAGTTTTATTTGACATGAGTTTTGAGGAAACCCCATAAAAAATGCAGAATGAAGTGAGAAATTGGTCTTTTCTCTTTCTTTTGGAATATGTAGCTCTTACAATTATTTTATTACATACTTACTAACATCACACTTGTTTCCTCGAAGGAGGTAGGCAGACGCATATTATTAATAAAAATAATTATGTATCGTAGGTACTGTAACTTACAAACTGGAGTTATTGTGGGTTACAAACAAACACTTTAATTTTATTTATGTATATGTATAGATTTTGGTGGAAAACGTACACACATCTGTGGCAGTCGTTAGGGGTATTTGGAGCTCTAAATCAAAAATCCTCGTGGTCTATCACGGAAATATCGAAGTTCAGTCGAATCGCAGTTAGACTGGAAAGCCGACCCCAACTGAGTGGGAAAAGGGTTCGTTGAATAAAAAAATTGGATTCCCTTGTACAATTAAACGATTTTATAAGAAGTATGTATGTATTTATGTAATACTGGTACGGTGTCTTGCGCGGTGCTTCGCGCCGCACCACGCCATAGGTTTTGGCCTATAACTTTTGACCCCTTAGGGCTAGGTCAAATTTGCGATTTTTGGCTTGCCTTCAGATCGAGGGCTATCCATAGAGAGGTCAACCATCATTGGAGCATAAGCAGTTCTCGAGAGCTAAGGGGGACATTCCCCATTTCTATATATAGATAATGTAATTTATGTAATATAACATAATAATAGTCTCATAAAAATAATAAACAAAATCGACTAAAACACAAAGTTATAAATGAACTAACGGACGCCCACGGCTTTTGTCTTTGCCTGTGATAAAGTATACACTAAAACTTTCATCAAAAACCCCTCTATCCATTAAAGAAAGCAGCATGAAAATCGTTGCAGTAGTTTTTGAGTTTATCGAGAACAGATAGACGCTGCGGAGGACTTTGTTATTAGGTTTCCGTTGTAAAAGTCTCAGAACCCTTATAGTTTCGTCATGTCCATCCGTATGTCCGTATGTCCGTCTTCGGCTTTTCTCCCAAACGGTTAGTGCTAGAAAAAACGAAATTTTGCATGGATATTTGCATTTACTATTCCAACAAAGTGCTATAATAAAATTATGAAAAATATTTTTTCTGAGGCACCTCCCCTACAAGTAAAGTGGGAATGTTTCTCGTGTCAACCCCATCGTGTGGGGTATCAATAGATAGGTATTTTTAAAAAATTGCGACGTTGCTAAGACAATTTTGAGATTTAGGTGTCCGTTTGCGAGATATTCAACTTTAAAGCGCATTTTTTTGTTAAAACAGAGAGCCCCTCCCCCTATGCTCCTCTAAAATCTAAACGGCTAGCTGGAAGAATCTGAAAAAAATCATGATGGTAGTCCATATAATGAACTATGAAGGAAAACTATAACGAAGCCGACAACTTTGTTAGCTTAGGAGATAGAGCCTATAATAGGTAACTACGGAACCCTAAGTTATGCGTGGCCCGACATGCACTGGGCCGGTTTTCTATTTATTTATTTTTTTTTTTTTTTTTTTATATTTAGGTCGACAAATTGACGCCACTCGCCTGATGGTAAGCTGAGGCGACGTCTGGCAATTGAGGGCGACTCTCACAGTACACAGGAATACTACAGAGAGTGGCCCTCAACTTGACGACCCTGTAATGTGCCTCTTCACGCTTCGCTTAAAGAGCCCAGGGTTATATGTTGGAGGAAACACGTGCGCAGGCAGGGCGTTCCAAGCCACCATCGTTCGGCAGAGAAACGATCGTTTAAAACGCTCGGTTCTCGCGAAGACGGTTTCCACGGTATGAGGGTGACATCTCTGCCCGGCACGCGTTGTTCGGGATCGGAATGGAGAGGGTGGGATCAGGTTGAAGAGCTCTTCAGAACACTCACCGTGGTAAATACGGTAGAACGCGGCCAAGGAAGCAATTGTTCGGCGCTGGGCTAGCGGCTCAAGGCTTCCCGTTACCTCCGGACAGTCTATAATGCGAACAGCGCGTCGCTGCATAGCGTCGAGTGCGTCCAGCAAATACTTCGCGGAGCCGTCCCAGAGGTGAGAGCAGTATTCAACGCAGGGTCTAATCTGCGTTTTGTACAGCAGACACCTCTAGTGCGGTGTAAAGAATCGCTTTACCTTGTTCAGTATTCCTAGTTTCCGCGAAGCTAGCCCAATACATCTCTCAATGTATTTTGTGTTATTGAGCTCTCGACTAACGTCTATGCCAAGGATGTCTAGATTGTCCTTCATTGGTAATATTGCATTCTGAAGAGTGGGTAGGGGAAGGAAAGGGGATTTTTTCGCTGTAAATGCACACGCCTGTGTTTTGTGGGCATTTAACTCGACCAAGTTCTCGGCACCCCATTGGGAGATACTGTCGAGGTTTCGGTCGAGATCACCCACGAGATGTCGTCTCTCCTCCTCTATCACAGATCGCCCCGCCGTCGGACGAACCGAGTAACTCCCGTGCAATGTACTGTCATCTGCATAGCAATGAATGTTCCCGAGGGAAAGTATATCATTGATATGCAGAAGAAAGAGAGTTGGTGACAGTACGGACCCCTGCGGTACCCCGGCATTCAATTGCAAAAAGCGAGAAGCCTGGCCATCGCAGAGGACCCGCACTCGGCGCTCGTTTAAAAAACTGGCAATCCAGCTGCACAGTTGAGGAGGTAGACCATATGCCGGAAGCTTGGAAAGGAGCGAAGCATGCCAGACCCTATCGAAAGCTTTGGCGATGTCCAGGCTAATAGCCAAGGACTCGCCGAACTTTTCCATAGCCTCACCCCATACATGCGTGACGAATGCCAGGAGGTCACCCGTTGATCGTTTTGGCCTGAAGCCATATTGCCGATCATTGATTAGCGAGTGATCCTCCAGGTATCGCATGAGCTGCTTATTAATAAGAAGCTCGAGCACCTTGCAAATGACTGAGGTGACAGCTATGGGTCGATAGTTGCCTGGATCGGATCGATCCCCTTTCTTGAGGATCGGTTGTACGTTCGCCTCCTTCCAGGACTCCGGCACGAGGCCTGTAGGGTATGACAGGCGGTACAGACGCGTTAATACTGGAGACAACTCAGCAGCACATTTTCATAGCACCACCGCCGGAATGCCGTCAGGGCCACTGGCTTTCCGCGTGTCGAGTGACCGCAGCACTGCCCGTACATCACATTGCCTGATAACAATATCAGGCATAGTGTGGCCACAGTTGGCGATGGCGGGGGGCTGCAGGCCACGGTCATCGACCCGGGAATTAGCCGCAAAGAGGTCTGCGAGCATGTCCGCCTTCTCTTGGGCTTTGTGAGTCAGTGATCTATCAGGAAAACGCAGTGGTGGCAGCGAGGGTTGACAAAAATTTGACTGTACGGCTTTGGCCAGTTGCCAGTATCCACGGCTGCCCGTGGGATGGGATGTGAGCTCCTGACCAAGCCGCGCGACGCGCTGGGCATCCGCTCTCTTGAAGGCCCTCTTGCTGAACCTAGTGGCCCGATTGTACGCTGCTTTGAGGCGGTTCACGTTCGGGTCACGTGCCGCCCGAGCCCTGAACCAGGCGCGATATGCCGACTGTTTTTTCTGGACAGCCTCGGCACATTCACGCCCGAACCAGGGGCGAGCTTTGCGGATGCTGGCGACATCAGTGAAAGGGATATAATATTCTATCCCTAGACTGATCTCGCCAGCAATGGCAGCAGCGCTATCCGAAGGCGCCTTCCCTACAAAGCAGCTGGCTCCACGGGACGGACGCAAAGTAATCGCGGAGACCGTCCCAGTCTGCCGACGAGTAGTGCCATAGTCGTCGAGTCATTTGTTCAGCACGAGCAGGCGGTGGCACTTGGAAGCTGGCGTGCACCACACAGTGGTCGGATGTGCCCAGTGGGGCGCGTACCGACACACTGTACTCGGCTGGGCGACTCGTCAGCAGTAGATCCAGCAAGGCGGGCGAGTGGTCTGACCTGTCAGGTATCCGGGTGATCCCCCGTACCATCTGGGTCAGCCCGTGGGAGAGAGCGAATGCATGGGCGGTTCGCCCCGCATGATCGGTCCTAAGGGACCCCAGCCACTCAACGTGATGACCGTTAAAGTCCCCCAGGAAAACCAGGTCAGCGTTCGGGAACCGCACCTGCGCATCGTCAGCCATCTCGCTGAGGTATTCGAAAAGCCTTGTTGTCCCAGTGTCCCCTGTGTGGGAGCGGTAGACGCACACGTAGATCTGGCTCATGGAGCCATGATCCACGTGCAGCCAAAGGACGGAGTAGGAGGGGTTCTCCAGACAGCGCAACCGGCGGCAGCAAACATCCGCCCTAACGAACACGCACACCCCGGCTTTATCGCGGAATTGTTCCTCAATGATATAGCCCGGGTAACAGAGGTACGACGTGTCGTCAGGGCGGCGTATCTGTGTCTCCGTTAGGAACATCACAGAAGGCCGTGCCGACTCCAGGTGATGGTGGACGGTACCGAGGTTTGCATGGAGTCCGCGGATATTCGCGAACTCCACCTCAAACGAAGTCAATTTTGTGGGGTTTCTAGGGGCCGCTGTGTACCGTCTATTCTCTTGTTGCACTGTCATTGTGAAATATGGGGAAGCGTGAAGACAGGGCGATATTTAGTGCGGCAGTAAGTGACAAAGTGCAGAGGCTAGCTTCGTCTAGAACCGTGTGGTTAGGTCGGAGCCGACCCGCCGGACGGAAGGGCTCCCAAACCCCCCTGATGCAAGGCTGCCGTTACCCCACACCGGTTACCACCCGGAGCGGCGACCCCACAACAGGATTATGCGCAACATGTGGGGCAGCCTACTGGGGTGGTTGGTCCCAGGCGGGCCCCATGACTATGTTGCGGGCGGCCGCGGCAACGCCGTTGCTAAGGGTCTCCCTGGCCGGCGAATCGACCCACACCACCCACACTAGACTCCGCTTCGCCCCCACTGGACCCCTGCCTGCCGCACCATACACCGCCCCGGGCCCGGCAGTGCAGCTGCTGAACCCCTAACGCAACCCAGCCTGGGCTGGGTTACTTGGGGGGCTTTAGCACAGCTGCACGGTGGTACCCCCCCGGACCAACACTGTTGTACCACCTGGTATCCACGTAGGGGCCAAAGCCACCACATGGGTACCGTAATATACGAACCTCGTCCGTTAATCAGCAGGTGCGCCACTAGCAGGTGAGGTCGCTGGGGCCCGATAGATGTAAGAAGGGCCCCTTTTCACCCTATAGTAGTCTACGTCTATAGTCTAGTACATCTATAGTAGTGATAACTATAAACCACTACAAAAGTGCGTATAAAAAGATAAAAGAATACCTGATACATAACATAGTATTCATTTCGGTGTGACAGTCATCCACGCTGTCAGCAAACCACGTAACCATTCCACGGTATCATAACGCGACAATTTACGGTCCGACATAACCGCCACTTTTACGACTCGCTGACCGCTTACGATAGCGATTTTTGGTTTGTTGATAGTGGGCAAGGACCTTAACTATCTTTTACTTTTACTTAATGATACTTTAATGATGTCAATAACACCCTGAGATTGTCTTTCCAAGGGCGTATACAGGGTCACCCTGCAATTATCTCTGAGACGGTATTAAAAAAATTAGTTAATGATACCCATCATACAGATAGAGAAGAATAAAAAATAATAATTTTATCGTGTTTTATTCTTTTCATATCACTATATTGGTAACTTTATTAAATGTATCTGTCTGTCGTGTCTGTATGTTCTCGCTAATCTCCGAAGACAACGGATTTTCTTGCGGTTTTCACATATAGATTAAATCGGATTGATTAAATTCGGATGACAAGAAATTTTCACGCGGTCGATGCTTTACCACTTTTGCCTTCACCTGTACTTTACCGTCCATATCTCGAAACAACCAAGTTCCGCACTCAACCCCAAATAGCACTCGTCCGAGTTCACGTCGAGTGTCACACACAGGCATTGAACCTGTCCCTGCGGCCGTCAAGCACGTACGGCTACCAAACTTAGTAACAACCACTCCGCACGGAAATGCATTTGGAAAACGTCGATTGTAGATATTTCAAATTCTGAATGTTTGCTCGCATGGATTCCGACGACTGCACATGAATTTACAACTAGTATTGCTGTCGGCGACTGTACTTTGTAGAAATGTTTGACATTTTTCATATAGTTTCATTCAGCCTAAAGTAAGCTAATGTAAGGGATCTAGTTTTTATAGCCAAAAGTCTGCTTAGTTTGATACTTGATGGCATTATAGGATATATAATCATCACATATAAGTTCGAGACGCCCAGGACTTTAATTGGCTGTGCCGAACACGTAAGATTGTATTGCCTTTCATCAACATTTCATCGTAAGGCAACGGGTTTCAATTTTTTTTTTAAATTACATTATAGCTGCTAAGTTCTTTTTATTAAATTAATTCGGTCATTTTCGACATAAACCATTACGAGTATGTGTGCCCGGTGACCGCAATAGGCTTGCCCCCTATTACGTGGGACTAAAAACACTGGCAAATTGTGGGTGTGTAATGCACCTCTGCCTACCCCATCGGGGACATAGGTGTGATATGTGTGTGATCATCATCACAACATAGTATAAAACAAAATCGCCCTTTCTGTATGTATGCTTAGATCTTTAAAACTACGCAGCGGATTTTGATGCGGTTTTTACCGATGGATAGAGTGGTTCTCGAGGAAGGTTTCTCGTGTTATAATTTGTCAAGCCGTGGGCGTCCGCTAGTAGTATATAATATGTAAAGGTCTTAATATATGTATGCATAGATAAACATCCACACTCCAACACAAATACAGTGAAACCTTATTAATTGGGGATCTCAAGGGACCAATGATTATCATCATTTAAAGAAGGTTTTCACTTATCAAATCCCATGTAACCAAATTTGAAAAGTCCCATTAATAGAGGTAATTCGATGAAAACGTAACTAGACTTCATTGGAATTCTCAATAATGGAAGTTTTCATTTCATTCCCTCTTCAATCAATCAATCAATCATTTATTTATACTGAACACAAGTAAATTATTACAAGGTTATCCTTCTGTTTTTTAATCCGCGCAAATAAGGTCGCGGCCGAACCTACGTCCATTGCCGAGCGCCTCCGGTAGACACTGAAAGAATTCCCAGCGGCGCCCGGCGCCAAGGTTATCCTAGATGAGACAGGAATCTACTTCCGCTGTGCTCAGCCTCACGGAGCATGCAATATCATTGTATAGGACGATACAATAATGTCATATACTTATTAGAATAAATTGAATTACAAATGTCAATAATTATGTAAGTAAGTAGGTACCTATGAAATGCCAGTGAAAGTTTCAAAAATGATATCAAATTACAAAAATAAATGTTAATAATTATGGGTGTATAAAATGTCAATGAAAATTTTAAATGTCCTAAAAAGCATAAATTAAATAAACCCGCGCTCTTAATTAAATAGGTTTCACTTTATTTACCTATATATATCGTTAAAATATTTGTCTTGACCAAAAAATCTAACTTAGGACCTCTGAACTCACTCTAGTTGTACGTCCAACCGATTACACTGAAGTAATGGTATTTAATAACCCCTAATGAGCGTGACCCTAATGCGACACCGTGCGTGACCATGTGATCCGACCGCATTAACATAACACTCTCCGATACCCATATTCAAATACATGAGGGATAATGAATAGCCCGCTTTATGTCGCTACGTTGGATGGTTTCGCTCCACGGAAAATATTGAAGTTCAGCCGCATCGCAGATAGACTGGGAACCCGACCCCAACTATGTTGGGAAAAAGTCTCGGTGGATGATGAATGAATCGACTTGGTTCTCAATTCACTGTATGTTTTGTTTTCTTATTATCTTTATTACCTCATATCTTCGGTCTGGGTAAACCGATTTTGATTTTTTTTGTAATTAGAAGCTACTTTTTCCAAACTCCCATTCTCACAACTATTTGGTCCCATTCCTACAACTATTTGGTCCCATTACGGTAGTTTGAAGTCGGTTGCTGTGTAAATTTTTGACGTGTATTTTTGATAATTCTTTTTTAAATTCAAATTTGATGTATCTCGCGTGGCCCCATTTCAAATTGATTTCATTCTGACCCTTGAAAGAGTTGATGCACAAATTTATTAACTGTTTTCGCAGCGCACGTAACAGAAGTTCTTGAAGGAATAAATTTGCCCCGTTTTTCATAGCGAGCTGCAATATATAAAGCTTTCTCATGAGTCAGTGTGTTGGTGCAAACCTCATGAAAAACTACCAAACAGACTTAGAATAAATTTATTTCTATTATGTTTCTAGACCAACGTGACACTATTAGTCCAAAAACTTTTATTAAAAATTTTCTAAAAATATTTTTTCAAGATTAAAAAAAACATTTAATTAATTATTTTCTAATTGTGCGTTTAATACAAGTAACTAGTCTTAGCGAGTCCTTTGTAGTTTCATAATGAAATGGAGGTTTTCGTTTAAAAATAAAGCTTTGGGGACGTCGGGTGGTCGAGGGGTGATAGGGTGAGGGGTGCTTCTTGTCGTGAAGGCACACTTTCGATTAATTACAGTTTGGATTCAGTCGGTTTCATGTTTACGCTCACTTTGAATATAACTCGAGCTGAAACAGCTGGTTTTTTAATGTCTCCTCGAATGTTGGAATCTGTTGACTTTTCTAGAAATGTCTACATCATGATGAATGGTTTTTTTTGTATGTAAATGTCTGATTTGTGTGGACTTTTTTACTTTTAAATGAACGAATATTATTATATTTGCTATAGCGTATATCTGTCTGCTTCTGAAACATTTAACAATTAGATAATGTGTTTACCACAGATTGCTTTTTAAGTCAAAGTCTCGTAACAAGACAGACTTTTTTAGAATCAAGAATTCCATAGATACGTTACACCCGTTTTCTCGAAGGTGTAGGCAGAGAGACATTATACACAGTAGATTCAGAGTTTTGGAATAAATTCAGATGTTCCATCAGAAATACCAATGGAATTCAAGACGCCTTAAGTTGCACATTGATAATTGTTCGCAAATTTTGACGTCTTGGACTAGCGGTGTCTTAGTCAATTGGCAGAACTTTCCTCTTGGAAAGGTAACAGTCGCCGGATCGACTCCGGCCCAACACTATCGTTTTGCGATTCATATTGTACAATTATTTGAGAAAAGTTTACAAACCTTCATTACTTAGAAAAATATATATTATTAGCTGATCGCCTCAACTCCGCCCGCGTGATTTAGTTTACTCGTTCCCGGTTCCCGTGGGAACACATTGCCGGGATAAAAAGTAGCCTATGTTACTCAGGGTAAATGTAGCTTCAATCCTCCAATGTTGAAAGAATTTTTCAAATCGGCACTGTAGTTTTTGAGTTTATTTATTACTCAAGGTTCACTAGATTCACTAGATTCACTTGTAACAGACTTAAACAAGATGTACATTGAAATACCAAGTAAGTCTATCTAATTCAAGAGCTAAAAGAGTATGTTTACAGCGGCAGCGATCTTTTTTGCGGAGATAGCGTTACTGCTACACAACTCTCTAGAGATACATTCGTTTGTTGCTAGTTAAACTTGCACCAATTTATTAAATGCGATATATAACTGCTTGTAGGAATGTCCCATCTGGAACACAACTATTTTATATACTAACTAGCTGTTGCCCACGGCTTAATGTAATAGTTTTAGTTCCCAATTCCCACTGGAAAATATTCCCGGGATAAAATGCAGTCTAAGTTACTTCTTATAAGATTAGCTATCTTTTAGTAAAAGTCCCGTAAAAATCGGTTTCTACAAGAAACAGACTAAAAAAAATATTTGCAAATAAAAAAATGTTTTTCAGACCAACCGGTTCTGCACTATCATACCACTACAGACAGATAGACATACATCACGCATAGAGGAAGACAGAGGTGCATTACACACCTACACTTTGCCAGTAATTTCGTTGGTGCCACGAAATAGGGGGCAAGCCTATTGCCGTTACCAGGCACTTAAGAAAATCATAAAACAGCCAGGAAAGATGTTTGTTACATAAATACTATCAAATAGAATCTCCGCAACCTGAGCGAGCCCACTTATAACTGAATATTTGTTATGAAATTGTTTTTTTTTCATACTATTTCTTATTTTTAGACTAGATGTCGCTCTGCATTCAATAAATAAATAAAATATCTGCATTCAACCTCCTATGTTTGAGAGTCGTTCGGAGTTTTCCCTCTCCTCAACATTATTGTACATAAAATATCTGAAACAACTAAAGTTCGTGCTATTTTGATTAACACTTGAAAGGAATGGTTGTAAATTTTTATTGCCCTGTTAATTGCCATGCGGTACAATTATATAAATGAGTTTACTGACTATCGTAAAAGTTAACTTGTGCCCCATGAATAAGTAACTATTAAAGAAAGAAAGGAAGGAATAGTATTTTTATTTATGCATCTCATTCTACAGTAGGTAATAATTATTATTTATACTTATTTAGCTGTATTAACAGTCATTCGACCGAATACTGAAACATCACTCACGTATATAGGAACTGTATAAATGCTTCTTCTTCTTTTTCTAAAAACGTGGCTCCATCGATGTTCATCATGATTTCGCCAATGTCAAGCTAATCCTTGATTAGTTGATAGTCCCGCACAGAAGAACTAGCTCCAGGTGCAGGACAAGAAACGTTGTTCGGTATGTGAGTGTCTGGGAATCCGATTTTTGCGGAGCGCCAGAGGTAACCTAAAAGCCACCAGCCACGCGCTCAGCAAAAATCGAACTCCAATCGTTTAAATGCTTGAGCAGGCCTTACACTTAATTTTTTCATACACAAACGTCACTTTTGAGTATTTGAATATTTGAGTGACGTTTCAATATTCGGCCGATTGTAAATTAGGTAATTAAGCATGGACGTAGTATCATATACTATGTCCATGCATCTATGTAATAATTATTGTTTGTGGCAACAATTGCGAAGACAGACATAAAGACACACTTGTCATTGATCACATGTCGCCAGTAGTTTTGTATATTCCACGTAAGGGGCCCTCGTATTGCCGTTAACGGACGCTATAAATCAATAAGTATTCTGTATTCTGAACTTAAATCCAACAACCAGGACCGATGTTACATACCTAAAAACCTCTGCAGTCGACGCACTAATAGCACAGTATTAAGAAAACCTTAGCCTACCTTTCGACCGTGCTATGGAACCAGCCCTATTAATTATTTGTGATGCACTTTTGTGATATATAAAGAGAAATTGATTTGGACAACGTGGAGGGAGGTTGAAAGGAGAAGGGGGGGTTATATCGAAAGCTCATTTCCGGCAAGAGGGGCGTCCCCGCAACGCCAACTCGTCCCACTTAGTAGTAGTATATATATATATAGTATATATAGTATAGTCCGTCAATAAAATATATACGAGAATAAACAGACTGACAGGCATACTTCACGAGTTTTCCTGAAAGGGTAGACAGAGATGTATTACACACCCACACTTTGACAGTAATTTTGTTGGTTCCACGTAATACGGGCAAACCTATTGCCGTCACCGGGCATTATAGAAAATCCATAACTACTCTGTAAATTCAATCCTAAATTCCAACAGCCTGGACATGCATACCTATTATACATACATACATCCATAAATACATACATAAACTCACGCCTCTTTCCCAGTGGGGTAGGCAGAGACCACGGACTTCCACTTGCTACGATCCTGGTATACTTCTTTCCCTTCTTCAACTTTCATTAATGTATTCATACCTATTATCCATAGTTTAATATAATACCTATTTTGTGTATTATTAGAAAGGATAATAAAGTCGTTTTCATTTTGTAAGTAATTTTACCTTTGTAAGTTAACGGGCCAACTTGCCCTTTGAGAATGTATTTAATGGATTAGCTTGAGTGATGGCCTCGAAGCGTTTGAGTTAACTATTTTATTGTACGGAGTACTTTGAATATTTAATGAAAAATGTTTTGTATCTCTATTCAACTGACATTTAACCATTTATACATAAATATGGGGTTGTCCATTCGTTGTCTATACTTCTTATAAAAGGTAGTATAAAAAACAAAGTCGGTTCAGCTGTCTGTCTGTATTCTTACATATTTAAAACTACGCAACGGATATTGATGCGGTTTGCACAATAGATAGAGTGGTTCTCAAGGAGGTTTTAGTATATTAGGTATGCAATGCATGCTGCTGTTGCAAAAAACTGAGCGAAGTGTTAAATTTTCGTTTAGTGATTATTCCTCGACGGTATGTCCGATTTTAAATTTTTTTTTGTTCTCAACCACCCTCACACCACACGTTATCACTGTGGTAAGTTTGAAGGAGATCGGTTTAGGCGTTTAGGAGGAGTATGCGGACAAACGAAAAACATGAGTCGCCTAAGATTGAGCTTCGCTCACTTCGCTCAATAATTTGTCAAGGCGGCGAAACTGCGGGCGTCAGCTTCATAAATATTGAACCGATTTTAATATTTTTTTTCACTTATATGTAACTACATTATCCCTGATAATAGGCTACTTTTTATTCTGGTAGTGTGTTCCCGTGGGAATTAATAAGGAGGCAACTATATTACTCGGGCGGAGCCGTAGCATTCGGCTAGTATTTTTTAGTGTGACGCGTACCTCTGACGTCAAATGTAAGAAACGTCTAGATATTACGAGAAGGCGGTTCCCAGAACATTCGATAATATTCCACCAATGTCTAGTTGCGCATACGCCACACCTCCTTATAATTAAACTTGCCAATTAGAAATAAGCAATAAATTATAAGTAGAACATAAGTATAGGTATTTATACTCGTTCTATTGTTTAAAGCCAAGCCTACCTAAACCTGTTTGTGTCGCCGGGAATATTATGCTTGTAACATATAAATACGAGTACATTTCGATAGTAAACAACATTCACTCACATACTGTTACTATCAGCGTTTCAATATACCTCCCAACAACCACTACACTTTTAATCCTAAAAAAACCGGATAAATGTCAACTTTCTAACTATCACAGTTCATGAGAGCCTGGTGACAGGCGGACGGACGGACAGCATAGTCTGTGTAATAGGGTTCCCGGTTTACCGTTTGGGTACGGAACCCTAAAAACCAGCCCTTGCAGTAAACAACGGAACTGACGACTACAAATGAACAGTAGTCAACATATCAAACACATTGCATGATTGAATATGCACTAGAGCAACGCCGCCGGCGATACTCAACACCGGTATCCGGTACCGGTATTACCCCTTTGTTTTACCCGGTATTACACGTTTGCTTTGACTGTTGTTGAACTGGAATTTGTTCGGTACGGAATTATGTACTCACAATTTTGTTGGAATAATGTGAGGTATATAAATATTGGATGGAACCAGGCGTTACTCGGCGAAAATCCATGACAAAGCAATGGTAAGTAAAATATTTTTAAAAAAACACTTTTAACTTTAAACTACTTTAGATACGTGGACGATATTATCATCTGCTGGACGGGAACAAAGCGTCAGCTCAGTATCCTCGTCTCCAAGTTGAATTCAGTACACCCTAGAATTGATTTTTCACTGGAAGTGGAGTCGGATTCCACTCTCAATTTCTTAGACCTTTCAATCACTAGGAGGAATGGTATTCATGAGTTTCGTATCTATAGGAAACCTACATTTACAGACACTGTTATCCCTTACTCATCTAACCACCCATGGCAACATAAAATGGCAGCTTTCCACAGCTTACTGAGCAGGTTACTGACGGTACCGTTGAGCCCACAGGCATTTCATGAGGAATTGTCTATCATTTGTTACATAGCACACAGTAATGGCTACAACGTAGGTATGGTCCACTCATTACTAAATAAAAAACGCAGAGATGCTAGTTTTCATTTATTGTATCCAACTCAAGATCCACCTAAGAAGTACACTGCCTGTTTGCCGTTCGTGGGCCCCGTTTCGTTGAGTATAGAACACACAGAACACCTTGAGGGAGCTGTGATATGGCAAGGACTCGGTGTCGTTTTCACGCAGATCGGGTGTTTTTTTGCTGAGTTGTGATGGATGTGATATGAAGTATGTGAGGCAGACGGGCAGGTCCTTTGAGATCAGATATAAGGAGCATACGGCGGCGTTCCGCAACGGTTGTCCTGAGAATTCCCTCTTCGCGAAGCACCTCCTTGACACTGGTCACCCCTTGAACAATAGTAACACCTTTAAAGTTTTACGTTTATGTGAGAAAGGGTTCAAGCTGAGTGTTTGGGAAAGGCTAGAAATAGTTAGAAGAGATGCGGACACCTTACTCAATGAACAAATAGATTTTCACACGTCTCCCTTACTTAATCTGGTTGTAAACAGACATACACATTAGTTGTTGGTTTGTATGTGTCATTTGGGCATTTCTACACAATTTGTGGAAAATTAATAAGATGAAGTCTTGTATTGGTGAATACCTATTTTTGGGTACTTAGTTAGCAAGATCTGAGGTTTCTACCCACGTTAGTTTTTGTGAAAAAATCCTACATCGCGATAATGAAATTTGCACACGTTTACTTATAAGCAAATATGTTCTAACCACAAATTTTGCTGTTCTCTCTGAGACAGTCTTGATAATGCTTCGTTTAGAGGCGAAACAATTGTCGACGTTTTGTTGTCTTTTTAATCCTGCGAAAAATAGTGCTATTAAGAAATTTAAAATAAGTTTAAAGAGTTTTTTTTTAAATATTTTACTTACCATTGCTTTGTGAGGTATATAATTTGAGTAGGATTGTAAATATTATACTGAATGTAGTATGACGCTTTTATTTTCTTATTGTCTCTCGGGAATCAACGTTTTTATATTAAATATTAATATCCATGTCCATAAATTATTAGAAAACTAATCTAAAAACTCTAAAATTTCATTTGAATATAGTTTGTCTCAAAAGTCGTGACGCGGTGCTGGAAAATGAAACCGTTGGAGTATACATTTGGGTCTCGGTGTAGATCTCGCTGATTGTCAAAAGTACTATTCCAATAGTACTTTTGACGACTGGTGAAATTGGCATTGACCCTCGAATGATTGTTGCCAACGCTTTCATTTTCCAGTTCCGCGTCACGACTTTTTAGACAAACTGTACGTATTTTATTGTTGTTTTGATTTCGGTATGTAACTCTATAGAGTTGTAAAATTATAATTTCCCCCCATTCAAATGTAAATTAATAATAAAAAGGGATGGTAATAACATCTGTATTTTCTTCCAAACCAATGGATATCCGACGTAAGCCGAAGCAGATGCATACGATACGTAGGACATTAAGAAAATATAAACACTGTACTAGTCTGTAAATACCTTACAATATGACGGGGCATTCGTTACACAATAAACATTTAAGACACATTCCCATATCCCCATGGGAACACATTTCCGGGATCATAAGTAGCCTGAGTGACTCCTTAAAGTGACATCGCCAGTCTACTCGTACAACGAGTAGACTGCGTCTTATAAACTAGTAGACTCGTTGTACAAGAGTATACATTGTACAACGAGTATGTACAACGAGTTGGTCAACAAGTATGCATACTTCTTTAAACTTTCGCGTTTTGTACACATTATAAACTTAAGACTAACGGGTCTTTTACGCGATTATTGTGATATTTACATACCTCGGTCAAGGGTGGACTCAGTCCACCCGTGACCACGGCTCTTGTAACAGGGCCGAAACGTCGGGTAATAAAGAGGTTTGTATATATTTCAATAATCGCGTAAAAGACCCGTTAGTCTTAAGTTTATAACAAGTATGCAGTCGGAATGCAAGGTTTTTCTGCCTGTATAAGTATAAACTTATACCTGACAGACAGAAAAAAAAATTACGTTGCATTTTTATGCAAGTTTTATATCTATTCATATTACATACAAACACCTCAATTTTAATTGATCTGTATGGATGTATGAATGGATTTGACATCGCATCGGTCTAAAATCTAAAGTAACCGGGCAGTAATTAGTCAACTCAGCTCATTCGTGCCGGTAAAAGCATGGCTGTACCCGCTTCTGTCCGTACCAATTATATGACCAATACAAAACCAGTGCATTAGCCAGAATAAAACGAATTGGTACGGTGACAGAAAGCCAGAGTGCTTCACCGACATTTTCAATTAGATTCGACAGTGTACCATTGATTGGGGAACTCTTGGAAATAGTTACGAGTAATACTTTACCCCTCTGTGCTGCTATCAATGTTTAATTAAAAAACATAATCTAATGAAAAAGGATACATCTTTACCTTATAGCCTCAAGCGCGTTAGCAGAAGTTTATTACAAACCTACATATTGCCAGTAGTTATAAATAAATAAGTAAATAATTTTGGACATTCTCACACAACGTCATCTAGCCCAAAGTAAGCTAATATAAGCTTGTGCTATGTGATCTAGACAATTAATAAACATACTTATGTGTGTTTCTAAATACATAATATTTTATAAACTCCGACAAATAAATTCGTGGATCACACAAATATTTACCTCGACCCGGAATCGAACTTGGGGCCTTAGGGACGGCAGTCGCATACTCATACCACTGCACAACCGAGGCAGTCAATGTTGGTCTCTTAGAGGAGGCAAGCCTGTTGTCATTACTAGGGATTAAAGTTAATAACCAATCTGTAATCCGAACTAAATTCCAACAGATTACATATTATCCTGTAATCTGCAATCTGGATACACCAAAAAAACAATACTACGTATTTACCCTCCGAGGAGTAGATAGAGGTTACCCCCACATTTCGCCAGTTTACTTTATAGGTCGCGAGCCTCATTGGTCAGGTACTATGGGGCGATCTGTTTCCCAGATACTTTAGACATCAGCCTTGTCCCTAACGCATTTAGAAAACAAACAACCAAAAAGGATACAACATTAAACTTTAAAAAAAAGTATAAATTTTTGAAAAAGAATGGTCACATTATCATGGTAGTTTACGAGGGCGTCCTTCAGTGTAAAGGTATGTGTAGACTGTATAGCACAGCATTAAGGTGTATGTGATAAAAGGGAGGATATTTTTGACGCCGTGAGCCGTCGTTTGCATCTGAATGGTGGCGTTTGTTCAACGTGTTGCGTGTGTGGCCACTAGAACTACGAGAAGAAGGCAATAAAAAAATATATTTACTGCAGCCAGCTGCTAGACATATGCTTCTCCTATTATTAGCTATTGCCCTCCGGTTCCGCCTGCGTGTAATTGTTTTCTCGTTCTCAATTCTCACAGGAACACCAGGACAAGTAGCCTATATGCCCTTTCTCAGGCTCTAGAATATCTCTTTACCAAGTTTCATTTCAGTTCAGTAGTTTAGGCGTGATAGCATACAGTTCGCGAGGGATAAGCGGAGCTTTGCATTTGTGTAAGTGTACGTGAAGGTTTATGTGACCTCTTTCACACACACGTGTGTTATACACACAGCTACAAAAAGATTTTTACTCTACTTTTCGTGGTCACTCACACAAATGCAAAGCTCCGCTTATCCCTCGCGAACTGTAACAGGCAGAAGTTTCGCATTTATAATATTAATAAGGATTATATTATATTTAGCGTTTGTCACCAATTGTCATCTCAGAAAAAGGAAAACAATGAAATCTTATTCATATTGAAATTTATTTCTAACATTACGTAATATTTTAAATATTTATTCTTTTGCAATCCTTAATGACTCTAATGATATTTTTTTATGTCATGTCTAAACAGAAACAATAGACTCTTATAAAATCACTGCTTTTATAGCCCCACCCGAAACGTACTTTCATAAATGATGTATGAAAACCATCAGTTATCTGATCACGGAATGTATTACATACGACCATACATCAGCCAGTCAAAACTATCATATTTCTTCATACACACGTGAATTTGGAACATATGGGCACACCGTTGTTCTGCCTCTGGCCTCCTGCATTTTTAATATTGACTTGATATATTCCGCAGTTTACAAAAAGTGAGTAATGTTTTTGACATGGGGTGCATAATAATCTCACCTAGATCTTAGAGGCCAAAGCAAACCTCAACTGCAAGCGGTAAGTGTTGCACCTGTCGATCAATGGACGAGACTCTTTTTAATAAATTCAGATATTCTCACACAACGTAATCTTGTGCTATGGATTCTAGACGACTGATAAATATACTTATATATTATATAATATACATAGAAAACACCCAAACTCCGAAACAAATATTTGTGGATGACACAAATATTTCATTCGACCCGGGAATAGAACCCGAGTCTAATGTTTTTGACATGAGGTACGTAATGATCTCACCTAGATCTTAGAGGCCAAACACAAATTTTCCTGCAAGTGGTGCACCTGCTTATCAACGGACTAGACTCTGGCAATTACAATAGTAAATAAATAAATAATAATAAATAAATATTTTTGAAAATTCTCACACAACGTCATCTAGCCCAAATTAAACTAATATAAGCTTGTGTTATGGGATCTAGACGACTGATAAACATACTTATATATTTCTAAATACATAGGTACATATTATACATAGAAAACACCCAAACTCCGTAACAAACATTTGTGGAGTACACAAATAATTTAATTCGACCCGGAATCAAACCAGGGACACCATTGCGCCACCGAGGCAGTCGAAATTGTGCATTGTAACGGCAACAGGATCACTATTATTTTTACGTGTGACCTACAATTTATAGCTCTGGATTTTCCAGAAGTGGTGGGCAGAGGTATATATCACACCTACATTTCGTCAGTTATTTCTTGCTTAAAATCAAATTCACACATTTCTCGAACCTACGCTACCTTTAAAGAAAACGGTCCGTCCAACTACGGAATTAACGCGTTTCTTTGAACCAAAGATAAGGGATAAATCTTAAAAGGTCAAAAAAAGAATGAAATGGACCTTCGTAATGTACTATGCAAGGGTCACAATGAAGATATAAAAAAATAAATCAAAGCCAAGTCGAGCGTGCAAAAATGTTAAGATATGCTTAACCCTAACGTGTCGATCCTAAAAACATTCTAGGGTTGGCACAAAAAGATCGGAATTAACAGTTTACTTTTATTCCACAAACTTATTCGGAAACTCCTATTCTTGGAACCTGGGTTCTTGAGAATATAAACAGACGCCCAACGTTGAAAAGATATTGGACTAGAAAACAATTGTGTGAGAATGTGTGTGTCTCGATAGATGCGTAGGCTGAATGTCCGGCTTGCGATCCGTTGTGAGATGTATGGACCGGTTCGAAGCCAGCTGGTTCCGCCCCGAGTTGAGACCAGTATTTGTTGCCTCAACACCTATTATAATTTTAAAAGCAATGGAGTATCACAACTTTTTCTCAAATAATTTTACAATATTCGCATATCGCAAACAACAACGACGCGTAAGTTGCAGCACACTGATACAATAATGATTGCAATATTATACGTCGTGCTGGTGTCTTGGTCAGTGGGTAGAACGCTCCTCCTGGAAAGGAAACAGTCGAACGTTTTTTTTATTTATTAATACTTATTACCAAAAAGGAGAAGTATGAAACAACTAATAATGCCTGTTCTAATAGAAAAATATACCTAGTAGTTATAAATGTTTTGTAACAACCCTAGAATCGCCGTAGGGCTGTAAGATTCTTTCAAATTCATCCATCTTTTGACAGGCTAGGATGGGTCAGTGCGAACGAGGGTGGGGTAGGAAATGAGACCCCCTCTCCTCCCCAGGGACATTTTGCATGAGGATGAGACATACATGTTTTGGACAACACAACTTAAACATTGTTAAGTTAAACGATGTTATTTTGGCATTGTGCCGTGAGTGATGTTTTTGAAGTTAGTCTATGTTTATTTTCTGATAGTATTTGCTCACTATATTTATAGAAAACTGGCTGACTACCCCGGCTCCGCCCGCGGGATGTGTTCTCGTTACCGATTCCCACGCAAACATATTACCAGGATATACAGGATGTCCCAAGAACACGCCTCATGGAGGGAAAGTACCTTGAATATTGTAAATAATTAAGACGGAGGGCAGCGGAGTCTTCCTCATACTTGGTCTCAATCGAAAAACTTTGTGCCACGATACCGGTCGTAATTTTAAACCTATCGAATTGAAATTTGGCATGCCGATAGAACACATTAACGTGCTTTGCTGTACAGTTTTTTGTATATGTAGCTTATATAGTTTTTGAGTTATCAAACATTAAAGTAACGTACCTTTCACAGAACTAAAAAAATAGATTGTTGGATTTCGCGCGCCAAATTTAATAATTCAAAACTTCAAATTATTTAACTATGGAACTATTCATCCGATTGGTGTGATTTATTTATGCCGTAATGCAATTAACCTGTCTTTCACTCCGTCTTATTTATTTCGACGTTCCGGCGAACCGCCGGAACTTGGGAATTGAACCGACTAAATTTTATGCCAGGTTCTTTTGTTTTCGATCATCATACGCACCAACTAGTAAGTCATCTAGAGATTTAGTGATCTTAGTAATCTGCATAAGTCGTTATGTGGGTGGTTTAAGGTTAAACTTCCATTCAAGATTAAATCAACTTTAGAAAACTATAAAATTTATGCTTTCGATTGTCGGCTCCTGGTGGAACATATGTAATACTCACTTACAGATATTCCACAAACTCTTTATTTGTATTGACCTGACCGGCATTTTCAAAGGTTTTAAAATGCCATAGAGCGAAAAAAAACTGCGTCGATTGAAAAAAAAAGTAAAAGTATGGTTTTTGAGCAATACCAAGACTCTTATTTCATATAAGGCTACCAAAAGAGAGTATTCGATGTTCTGTAGTTCTGTACACCCCTTTAAGAATTTACTACCGTGATTATATAAATCCTGTTTGTACCAAGGAAACAGGAAAGGTATAACAATAAAATGCACTAAAATTATGACATTCGTGCAAATGTTTCAATCGTTTTTACATTCGTAGCTCCGTAGACCGTAGCTTCGTAGACAATGCTACGGACGTAGACGTGCTACGGTTCGGTAAGTCGTAGCGTTGTAATTTATACCATATTACAGAACGAATTGAACTAATTTGTTCTTGTGAGTTAATTTTCAACCGACTTCCAAAAAAAGGAGGGAGGTTCTCAATTCGACCGTATGTTTATTTTGTTACCTCATATCTCTGGACTGGGATTTTTAAATGATAGCTACTTCTTTCGAAGTGGTCTCATTTCAATTTGGTCCCATATCGACAATTATTTGGTCCCATTTCGGTAATTTAAAGTCGGTTGTTGTGTCAATTTTTGACATGCATTTTCTGAGATCTTGTTTAATTATTTTTTTAAGAATTTTGAAGGTTGTTGTTTCTGTTGAACCGCAGAGATTATTGTTTTTTTTTGCAAGTACCTTTTTTTACTAGCGGGCTCTCGCGGCTTCGCCCGGTTGACAAATAATATACTGAAACCATCCTCTAAAATCACTCAATCTAAAAGAAACGCATTAAACATTGACACCCTTACGGACAATTTTTGAGATGCGACCAAAAATTGTTCGAATGAGACCAAATTAAAATAAGATTATTCGGTAAGCAATTTAAAAAAAAATCAAACTTTGTTCAGCCAGTCCAAAGATACGACGTAACATACATACATACACATATCACACCCATATCCCGAAGGGGTAGGCAGAGGTGCATTACACACCCACAAGTTGCCAGTATTTTAGTCCCACGTAATAGGGGGCAAGCCTATTGCCGTCACCGGACACATTTATAATGGGTTATATCCAAAATGGCCGAATGAATTTAATAAATAGTAGCAGCTTTATTGTAATTTGGAAAAAAAATTTGAAACCCGTTGCCTTGTGATGAAATGTTGATTAAAGGCAACAAAATCTTATGTGCCAGCCGCTATGGCACAGCCAATTAAATTCCTGGGCATCTCGGACTAAGGTAACAAAAATGAGGTAAGAAACATAAAAAACATACAGTCGAATTGAGACTCCTCCTATTTTTGAAGTCGGTTAAAACCCAGTCCATCAGCCAACCACTAGGTAAAGGGTAACGCCACCAATAAAAGTAACCCAAAAATTCCAACCCCAACAACCACGAACCCATAAACTAACGAGTCGTCGCGTGGCAATTCACTTAAATATCTCTGTACATTGTTATCAACACGATATGCCGAGCACGGGGCAACGTTTTACGAGCTCGTAAATTACTTACGAGTCTTGACTCGTAAAAAAGTCGTCAAGCCCAAATTGGACGCACTCCACTATGATAATGTTGGGCAAACGCTGTAATTACGTCTGACAGCCACTGTTAGAGTTTAACTTTGCGGATGAAAGTAATAGATAGGCAGACAACAGAAAGATTTATCTTTCCACTGCTTCGGTAGTGTGGTTGTTCAGCCTACCTACAACAACCACGCTGAACACTCCACAAGTTAGTGGAGTGCTCAGCGTGGGCGAGTCAGCGCTGGGAACTCGTAGTGGGTCTGGGTGTGGATAAAGTCGTGCTCGCGAAGAAGGCGGCCTTGAGGGTGAGGGAGAGTACCCTCCCCCCTGTTTTCCACAGTCAGCGGCCAGGGCGCCGCGGACTCATCTACGCCAAAGACCATCGACCTCCATGATCTGGGCTTGAGGACGGCCGAATTGCCACCCGCCGTCCTTACAGAAGCAGTCGCGTGCTGCGGGTCTGAGGCCCAGCACCCAGAAATCAAGAGATCAAGTTTCGAACGATTGCTCTAAATGGGGGTTATACAACTGGGTGATATCGGACTATTTTATTATTTACTAGGATAAATATAAAATAAATTATAAAACAATACAATTAAAACTAACTAAATATGTACATTACCTATTCTAATTATACCTACTAAAATTACATCTAAATTCTAACATGCGTCAAAGAACTCCGCCTCGTCGCCTTCTGGCAATGTTCCGAGAAGGCCAAAATTTTTGCTGTTGTGTATATAATGTTTCAATTTAAGGACCGAATATTGCATTTTTTAGAGGACGCAATTTTATTTTTGGGACATGTGTGGGGTCAATAGAAGCTTAACTTCAAGTTTGTGGGGTCGGCACCCTTGTTTCCCGGCCGCAAGGGGTGATAACATTTTTTTCGCGATATTATAACTTCTTTAATTTTTAATTTAGAACAAAAAGTTATATGAACATATTTGTAGGCAAAACAATTTGCTACAAATTATGACTATACACATTTTTTGTAAGAAACATAGTTTCCGAGATATCGCGAAAAAAGTGTTGTCACCCCTTGCGGCCGGGAAACAAGGGTGCCGACCCCACAAACTTGAAGTTAAGCTTCTATTGACCCCACACATGTCCCAAAAATAAAATTGCGTCCTCTAAAAAATGCAATATTCGGTCCTTAAATTGAAACATTTCAATGGACTATAAAGACAATCAAACCATTATCTAAATTCTTTAATACATATAAATCATTTACTAAATCCATGAAATTTTCCTAAACATAATTTTCCATGACAGCTGTCAATTTATCAAAATCCTGCATACGGGTTTTATGTACCTAACAGTGTGTTAAACTACATAAATGTTTAGGATGTATTGTCTTTCAAGTTAAGGTCAAATACCAGACATTCTAGCTTAAGCCATTAATCAGTTAGTCTAGAATGAACTTCCCTAACCTTGAAGGCAAAATCTAGATTTTGTTTTTGCTCGCGTCCTTCACAAATAGTACATGTTTTTGGCAAAACTCCAACCCAGGTGTTCGAGAAAGTTATTATATACTAACTGTAGTCCGTGGAAGCTTACATGGATTAAATCTCTCAAGAATCCCAAGGGAATTTACTATACAGATAAAAAGTATACTAATATATTTCAAGAGTATTCGTAGCAAATTTTTTCAACATCGATTCAGCTTCTTTGTCCTAGCCTTTGCCTTTGTAAGTTTAAGTGGGGTCGGGTCTCCTAATTAGCCGGCGCGGTCCTGGGTTACAGGATCCTGCAGATCTTCCCTTTTCACCAGCTGGGCCATACTGGTCCACATTGTTGAAGGGGGGCGGCCCCTGTCCCTTAGTCTGTCTGGGAGGTTGAGTGCCATTTTAACCACATGATCTTCGGGTCGTCTCATGACATGACCATCCCATCGCAGACGGCTCTCGGTAAGCTTGTCCTGTATGGGTGCAAAATGAACATCGATTCAGCAATTTAATAAATTAGTGTATTAAATACATATTTATCCTATAATATGTCTAACATGCATGCCTATATCCCCGATGGGGTAAAATCAGTTCAGTGATTTTCGAGTTTATTCATAGCAAACATACACAATACTAATGTTTCTTCTTTATTAGTGTAGAAAAAAATTGTTTTCAATGACAACCATATTGAAAAATTACCCCTAGTATAACAAATAGCCGACGAAAGAAATATCTTGACACCATTTTACAAGGAGGCCTTTGTTCGTGATTTTTTTACAAAAGCGGTAATGTATTTTTAATATGTCGACCACGTTCGGAAAAAGAAGTCTGTTTATTTTAGTGAAAGTACCCCTCGAATGAACCCCCACCCTGTTACCGTCACCTAAAAAGAATTAGTTGTATTTTCCGCTCAAATAGCACCCATAATTTTATTCGCTACATTTTTCCCAGCTTTAACAAATAACATGGTATGTAATAAATATTGATGTTTTTGTACAAAATTCATGTTAGGTTTTACGAGCCTAGATAGTAGGAATTACGTATCAATATAATTATATGAGGGCACTATCCGTAGTTTGGATAACGCAAAATTTAATGGTCAACGTTAAAAATGAGATAAAAAATTTTGGGTCGGAAACTGGTTGAATTTACGATATCTGGTTGGGTTTACGATAAAAGGTTGTAGTTTTTTTTTAGGTTTTTCCTAACAGCTAGTACTGTAGATTTGAAGGTTAGTGTTAGTTATAAACGTTGTAACTAAGATAAGATAAGATAAGTTACATTTATTTGTTTTAACATAAGTGTGCACACATTAGTACCTATACAAGATGAAAAGGTCTTTATTCCGGCGGGAGTTAGAAGAAAGTAAGATTGTTTTGTTGGTGAAATTATGTTACTTTATTAATTTAAAATGATTGTTCTAAATTACTATTTATTTTATTTATTTATTTATTTTCAACAGGGACACATAACACTTACACGTTAACGTATTACTATCTAATATATAAAATTCTCGTGTCACAGTTTTCGTTGCCATACTCCTCCGAAACGGCTTGACCGATTCTCATGAAATTTTGTTTGCATATTGGGTAGGTCTGAGAATCGGACAACATCTATTTTTCATCCCCCTAAATGTTAAGGGTAGTCCACCCCTAAAGCAAAACAACGTTTGCCGGGTCAGCTAGTAATATACAATTCTTAAAATTAAGTAAACGCATAACCCACATCTATGTCCGCGAAGTAATATTATATAAATTATAAGTATATAAAAGTAAAAACATGCGCCAAAGTACACAAATGCAAATTAAGTGGATATATTAGTCATTTCAATAGCCAAGCGTCTAAACTTGGTATCTGTAAGTGCAAATACATCTAATTCCGAGTAGTGTGTGTTATAAGTTTCTACCATCCGCCGCAGAGGAACACGGGCGCCCGTACATAAATTATTCGTGATATCACTACAATCGTACTTGTTGTTACATAGCCCATGAAGCATCATCACTATCAATAATCTGCGTCTAGACTCCAAGCTCTGAAGGTCATAGCGCAACAATAACTGTTCGTACGGCAATATAGACCTATAGCATCTGTAGTGCATACACTTTAAAAATTTCTTTTGAACCAGTTCCAATCTTTGTAAATAAACATTATAAATAGGGCACCAGATCGGGACTGCGAATTCAAGTTGAGAGCGAGCTAAAGCTTTGTAAAGGAGTAAGTAAGTGCCTGGTCTTTTGAAGTCAATTGAAGACCTCGCGACGAACCCAAACATGCGAAAGGCTTTGTTAATTATATAGTAATATGAACGTCAAAATGCAATCTTGAATCCATTTCGACCCTAAGGTCTCGCACATGGTCAACCCTATGCAGCCTAAAACCCGGCAGATTATAGTCGTAATGAAATGAAATGAAATGATTTATTTATTTGTATATGTCACTACATGGCTCTTACAAACGTCAGTAAGTACTTAAAATAAAAAAAATGTCATTGCTTCTATATTTACATGTACTGCCAGATTCGTAAAGCAATAAGTAGAACCAAGAGAAAGAACCTGACAATCTCGGTCACTCTTTTTCAAAAAATAACTCATTTACACATTTTCTTAAGACTAAATGTGGACGAATGTACATTGATCCCGTGTCAAATCAAAAAGGGCGTGTATAATGCACCAAAGTACAAAATATGCTACAATTACGGCATTTTAGGAGGCGCCTGCACCATGCTCAAGCCAGACACTTTTATCGTTAAGGTAATCAATTGTCTTACAATATGCTTTTTGACATAAAGTGGTCTTTATAATGGTTTTAAATTTACTGTCGGGCATACAAAGGACATAATATAATATGTTTCTATTGTACTATAAAAGTAAAAAAGTAAAAAAATGTTAATTAATAATTATGTTAGGGAATAATAATGTTAAGATAATAAAATGTTAAGAGTGCACTCGCGACAGTATAAGATGCTACTGGTGAACCGATCGCGACGATATTTCGTAACACACTGGATTAAAAATAGTTAATTAATTATACAATTATATCTAATGCGGCGTTGCAAATACCCTGCAATTTGGATTACACATGCTCTTAGTCAGCATTACACCGAACAGTCTTCAAATAATTGACCTGTAAGGCGTGCCAATGTTGAGAGCGTGCATTTAAAACCAGAAGGCAATTTACAGTGATAATGCTAATACAAACTAAAACAGTGTTAAGTTAACCTTTAAGTTAAGATTTTAATGTACCTACCTGTATTGATATAATTGATTTGAATGAAACTTTTAGTGGCAGATAGCTGACTGATGTTAACAGGATATATAAAACCTGTGTGAATTGTGTAAGTGATTGAGTATGAGTAAACATCTCTGATCATACCATAAGGCGAAACCGGTCAGGGTTTACCGAAAATAAAAATATTTGTGAAAGTTCCGCAAGTTTCACCAACTGCCGACAATCGAAAGCATAAATTACATAAAAACTCTTCCACGAGGATGAAGCCGCGGGCTGCAGCTAGTATTATACTTCATTTAAAACCTCATTTTAATAAACTCCAAGTACCAACAAATAGCCTGAAGCACCGTCATACCCAACAGAATACGTTCATTATGAAACAATGCCCGATTCTTTGTGTAGTATAATATACCAAGTGGAATGAAATTAGTGCGCGCCGTGTTCAAAGCCAACTAGGTGGTTCCCGGGCACGCAAGACGATTCCACTAACAAAGCTTATTTGAACCCCTACTATAAGAACTCGATTATAAGTCGACTATATCTCGATCGAAGGTAAAGTCGAATGTATTAAATAATTTTTCGACTGATTGAAAAACTTATTTCATCTAAATAAAACAACATTGTAAGCGATTAAAATAGACTATAAACATCTAAAACATCACCCGGCGATAAATAGCAGCGGATGTAGTAGCAATGAAAAACTTTGCGAAAACCAGGTTGCCATACTGACGAAGTCGTCGCAAGTGTTCTCTAGTCTTTTATTAACCTTCTTAAAAAAGAAGGAGGTTCTCAATTCGACTGTAAGTTGTTTTATGTTTGTTACCTCAAAACCTGCGACTGTGGAAACCGATTTTGAATTATTTTTTTAAATGGAAATCTAGTGCTTCCGATGTGGTTCTATTTCAATTTGGTCCTATTACGGTATTTGAAGTCGTCTTTTATTGTTTACTTACCGGGTTTGTGTTTAAAATTGAATCCATATTTAATATCTTCGTGGCAACGCACGTCAACGGCTGCAACAATATCGCTAATTCTATTTTTACTGTGTTTGTTATACTCAGGAAAACGTTTATAAAAATAAAAAAGTTTCATTGTAACATTAAAATTAAGAAAACTAGACAACCAACTCCAAAAGTCTTTATTTCACGGTCACTATTAGTTTATTAAAACTAGTAATTTATAATACGTATTTGGTACAATAGTAAGGGCTTTACGTCGCAAATTCCGCTAAAGCGAACGCAGTACGTTATGCTGAAACGTGAAAACGCCCCGAGTAATGTAATACACTTTCAGTGGCTGAAATATAACTGCTGCGTAGTTTGTTGGAATACCTATTCGTTTCTTTACTTATACACTAGTTTTTGCCCGCGGGATCGGGTGATAAAGAGCACTTATTTGCACATATTGACTGACAGATGATACTTTTGGAAAAAATAGTGCTAACCTTAATACCGCTATCTAGACATTATATAGACGCAAAAATGTAGGTGTGGTAATCGTAGCTCAGTGGTCATAGCATTTCCCTTGTTAAGGTAAGGCCCCGGGTTCGAGCCCTCCCGTCACCGGCAGAACTCGAAGTCGGGACCTTTCCCTAATTCCCTGGCCATTTCAGTTTTTGTAATTTATAATTTCTATCTAAATGTTTTAGAAGCAAGCGGTATTTGTTGTTATAGCGGTAACAGGAATACATCATTTGTGAAAAGTTCAACTTACCCTTTGGAATTCTAAAAACTAATGGAAAAGTACATGACGTCCTTCTGAGTTAATAATATAAGCTACTCAACTACTATTTAGGTGTTATGTCCTTTGAAACATGACATCGTTAATCAAAAGTATAGAAATATTAAATTATTGCCTCATTACTGTGAGTGCCCAGTTTGTGCGTAGTGTTGCCAGCCCGCCTCTACCCACTCAAGTTTGTCCTCTAATATAATTAGGAAGGCAGCGAATAAAAATGTATATTGTGTTGCCAACAATATGGCTGTAGTATTTTTTTGTAAGTACTGTAAAATTTTAGCTATGTAAGCTAAAATGTTGACAATTAAAAATAATTTAGTAAGGATTCATCTAAAAATTGAGTATTTAAAATCATTGTAACACGATATACTGGTACCGTTAGTTCGGCAGAACTGCGATAGGTGGATCGAACGCTAACCTTAATAGCGCGATCTAGAAATTATTGAATTGAATTGAATTGAATTGAATAAACTTTAATGTACACCAATTTAAAAAATCATAGGATACAAAAAATACAGGATGTACAAAGGACGGCCTTATCGCTAAAAGCAATATCTTACAGGCTACCTTAGGATGGACAGGTATTTAGAGAGACAAACTTTAAGGTGGGTAAAATATTGGTGCCAAATACTTATTACAAATTAATTTTAATAAATAAACTATTAAAAACTATACAATAATTATAATAAATCTAGATACGTATTACAAATATATAATGCAGGTACGATATAAGTTACATAAGAATAGTTCAGTAATTATAAAATATATACATACAAAATATAAACAAGCTACTTCAAGAATCCAGATAGTGTTGCTTGACCAGTCCCTTAAAAACAGCTAGGGATTGTGCCCTTCTAATTTAAAAAAAATTATGAATATGATATGAAGCAAAATTCGATGTTTTCGGTATTGGTCATCGTAGCTCAGTGATCAGACCATTCCCCTTGTTAGGGAAAGGCCGTGGGATCGAGTCCTGCCGATGACATCAGTTTTTGTGATTTATTCATAATTTATTTATAATTTCTTTCTTAATATTTTAAGAAAAGTTAAACAAACTCATTGCTTTGAAATACAAAAACATATTAATTAAAAATGATTGTGTTTTTTTTTCACCACAAGAATATTAAATTATCCCTGTGTAATAATAGATAGGCAATTATTTTGCCAGTAATTACTGCTGTAATACGAGTCGGAGGTAGATCGTAAATTGAACACACCAACTCCATCTATAAAGACGAATGGTAACCAAATAAATATTTTTAAACATTCTCACAAAACGTCATCTATCGTAAACTATATAAGCTAATATTATAAGCTTGTGCTATGGGACACGGCAGTGCCCTCGTCAAGTCGAGCAAAAGAGAACATACCGTACCATTATTTTCTCAAAACAGTTCAGGCCATTTTTGGTCCCCAATAACTTCGTTGTGGATAAAACTGAAAGCTTGAATTTTCCAATAGTCTAATTTAAACAATGCCTGTTGCATTGTTTAAATACAGTATATTCCAAATTTAAGCTTGTACTATGGGATCTAGACAACTGATAAAAATACTTACATGATATTCATATAGTTATGTCTTTTGTTACAGGAGAGCACACCTCAGAACTTGCCTAGAAAAATTAAAAGACATGGTGCCCTTAGGACCCGAAGCTTCAAGACACACGACCTTAGGATTATTAACAAAAGCCAAAAGATTTATTAAGGTAAGTTCTTTAATTTGTTACCTTATTGTTTTATATTTTGATACCTATTATACTGTCGTATAATTTGAGAATTATAGGTATATCAAGTGGTTGACCTACAGTTCTGTAATTACCTGCCTATAGCATATAGGTACTGTTTAATTATTATCACGACAGTAATTGAACTCGAGTGGTGTCGAATAATCAATTTGTGATTGACTTACAATCATTGAGTTTCTATATTATATAGTGGGCGAGTGTCACCCGTTTTCTTCGTGATGAAAACTAAGCGGCTCTGATATAGGTTGCCCAATCTATGTTTGCGTTCCACTAGAGGCGCCACTTTACATTAAAACACGTCAAAAACAATATCTCAGAACAATAACTACAAACAATAATTAATACCACGCAACAACTTAAACGACTGTTTGACTGTTCTGAAGTGCAGAGTGGTTGTTAGTAGTTATCAGCGCTCTATATATACGTAGTATAGATAAAGTTGCCCTGAGCTTACAATGATACATGTCCACAAAGAAATAAGCGTTACGAAAAGTGTGTGAGCGATACGGGCGAGGCGAAAGAAAATTGAGAGAGGAGAGATAAGTTAGTGACCATGGAGAGATAGTTACGTAAGAGAGAGTAGTACGAGCACATATTTTCGTAAAACAAATTTGTCTGACTGTACTAATCAACTTCAATAATATGATAGTGTCAAAATTGTCAGTGAATAAAATACGCGTAAAAAATTGATACAACAACCGACTTCCGAATAATTGTCGGAATGGGACCAAATTGAAATGGGACCAAATAATTGTCGGAATGGGACCAAATTGAAATGGGACCAAATAATTGTCGGAATGGGACCAAATTGAAATGGGACCAAATAATTGTCTGAATGGGACCAAATTGAAATGGGACCAAATAATTGTCGGGAGGGGACCATATTGAAATGGGACCATATAATTGTCGGAATGGGACCAAATTGAAATGGGACCAAATAATTGTCGGAATGGGACCAAATTGAAATGGGACCACTTGGGAAGTAGTAGCAGTAGTTTAACTTAAAAAAATCAAAATCGGTTCACCCAGTTCAGAGATATGAGGTTACAAACATAACAATACATTCGAATTGAGAACCTCCCCTCGCCCTTTTTTGGAAGTCAGTTGATTAAAATCAAATCAAATCAAATACACTTTATTGTACACAATATAGAACATACAAAAAGGAGATTTCACTTAAGAAGAGTACAAATCGCGGTCTTATCGCTCCAAATATGTCAATTCTGCCACTAGTTCCGAAAATCTTAAGTCTGAAACGTCAAATAGATAAACTTTAATTAATTTCAAGCTCGATTTAGAACCTAGTTATTTGCGCTAGTGAAGCGCCTCTGTCTAACCTTTCAGGGATAAATACGTATATTACGGCTATTCCCGGTAATACACAGTACCTACTACTGTTTCTATTAACAGTATTCTGTATTTACTTACTGACCCAGTCCATTTGTATTCAAATTGGTACGTTCTTTGAGCTTTGATCGGCAGTTTCTAAATAAAACAGTTGTTGGGTTTATTTAGCACTATATCTATACAAATAGTACAAGCTTGGTACGACTACACACACATATCACGCCTATAGGGGTAGGCAGAGGTGCGTTACACACCCACAATTTGCCCCTATTTTTAGTCCCACGTAATAAGGGGCAAGCCTATTACCGTCACCGGGCACATTTATAATGGGTTTTGTCCAAAATAGCCGATTGAATTTATTTAAAAGTAGCAGCTATATGGTAATTTAAAAATTTTGAAATCCGTTGCCTTGCGATGAAATGTTGATGAAAGGCAACAAAATCTTACGTGCCAGCCGCTGTGGCACAGCCAAGTAATGTCCTGGGCGTCTCGGACTGTATACACAATAAAAAAACCGGCCAAGTGTGTGTCGGGCCACGCATAGAATAGGGTTCCGTAGTCACACAACTCGTCACCTCTATAACTCCTGAACTAACACAGTTATCGGAAAATTTATAGTTTTCCTTGAAATTTCATTACCTGGACTACCGTCAGAAATATTTTCAGATTTTTCGAGCAGGCCGTTTAGTTTTTTGAGGGACGCTCTATTTTACTAATAAATGAGATATAAAGTTGAATATCTCGCAAACGAATACTTAAATTAAAAAATCGTCTTAGCAACTTCTTAATGTTTTTAAAAGACCTATCTAATGATACCCCACACTCCGGGTATACACAAGAAAAAAAAACAAATTCTAGTTAAGTGTAAAAAAATCCAAAAAAACTTTTCATTATTTTCATTTAGCACTTTGTCAACGTAGTAGATACACATATCTATGCTAAGTTTCATGTATCTGGCACTCACCGTTTAGGAGGAAACCGAAGACAGAAGGACGGACATAAAATGACGAAACTATAAGGGCTAGCTGTGTCTAAACGTAATAGCAACATTACGCACAGCCTACCATAGTAGTTAGTTCCTCGACTACCGGTAGATGGCGGTCTGGCGACGCCGTAAGTCGCGATATTAACACAATTTGATCACAAAATTCGATGTCTTGTGCTAGTGGTATCTTGGTCAGTTGGTAGAACGTTCTTCCTGGAAAGGATCAGTCGCTGGTTCAATTTATTGTGATTCATATTGTAAAATTATATAAGAAACTATAAGGGTTCCGAAACTTGAACTACGGAACCTAAAAACATACTGTCGAATTAAGAACCCTCTTTTTTAGTAGTCCGTTAAAAAATACTGGACTTATTTTAAAAGTTCTTTCACTATAAGAATGCTAGATAAAACGTAGTAGAAACCTACTTAGTACGACATAAAACATTTACCGTTTCTTGGCGAAATAATATTCCTTTGTACATTTAAAGTAAATATTGGATCGTGAAAAGCGAAGAAGTATTTTTCTTTTCAAACTTTTTTCATTCGTTTTTTTATACTTAAAAGAGTTTCAAGGCTATTAGGGGCTATTTAAACGTCAGTTGTCGCCGTCACCAACGACATCCGTATCCTGTTGCGAGCATTGGTTGTGTGAATACTGGGAATTGTGAGAATATCTTTTGTTGTGCTATATGTGGGCAGTAAATCAATTGAACACGTCATTAGAAAGTTATTCAGTATCTCAATAAGAACGCACTTTCCGTTTCTAAATAAACACACTTCTTTTTTGGTTCCATAGTAAAAGTCTCGGAACCCTTACAGTTTCGTCATATTCGTCCATCCTCGGCTTTTCTCCCAAACGGTTTGAGCTAGGTACCTCCCCTACACGTATAGTGGCGATGATTTTTTTCTCGCGTCTATCCCATCGTGTGGGGTATCATTAGATAGGTATTTTAAAAACATTGAGAGGTAGCTAAGCTAACTTCTTGATTCAAGTATCCGTTTGCTAGATATTTAACTTTGAAGAGCATGTTATTACGAAAACAGGGCGTGCCGTTCCCTTTAAAATCTAAACGGCTGGCGTGAAGAATCTGAAAAAAATCGTCATGGTACTCCATCTAATAAACTTGGTAGGAAAACTATAACGGATAGTATAACTCTGTTAGTTCTGGAGTTATAGAACCTTTTATGGATAACTACGGAACCATATCTTACGCGTGGCTCGATACGCACTTACCCGGTTTTTATGTAGGCTATCCGGGAGAGCCCGTGGGAACACACTACCGAGATAAAAAGTAGCCTTTGTTTTATGATTTTTTTGTTACTATCAGGGAAATTATTTTCAAAATCGGACACTAGTTACGGAGTCTATTCCACAATCAATTCTCAAGCTGTTCTCTTTGAGACAGTCTTGAGAATGCCTCGTGAGTAGGTGAAACATATGTCGACGTTTATAATGTCTTCTATTTAGCGAAATTAGTGCAATTATATAAAAATAAACTTAAGACTAACGGGTCTTTTACGCGATTATTGAGATATATACACACCTCTTTATTACCCGACGTTTCGGCCCTGTTACATTCATCCTGTTCAATTCAAAATCTGTTTAAAATACAATTAGTATATGAAGAAGAACATGTTCTGAATATGTATTTTTTTGAAATACGCGAAATTGAGGCGCGGCCGCACTTACGTACACCTCTGGTACGCACTAAAAGTATTTCCAGTGACGCCCAGCCCGGTATGGAATAGAGTAAATATCCGGGAAATGCCCCCATATTTTCATGTTATTTGTTAAGACTTTTTGACAAAGATGTGGCTGTTTCTCGGTCTTGAGCTCAGTAATTCTTCCTTATCCTCAAAGGGGAAGACAGATATATTACACCTACATTTTCCTAGTAACTCTTGGTCCCAGGTGGTCCTAGAGCCTTATGTAATATTAATACTATTTACTCAAAATTTAAACCATATTTCACTTACAGTATTACACAATAGTGCCAATAAACAAAGGGCGGGCCAAAGGGTTCGCACGCTTCCGCTTGACGTCGTTTCCGCTCCGCCACTTCCGTCCCTGTTCCATCTCCTGTCTCTCTCTTTCGGATCTACTCTTCTTCCTTTTTTTTTGTTTTCGACAGCGTTATGCTTCTTGTGTACTCGTAACGTTCTTTTATTTTTCGTAGTGTGTTGATGTTAGATACAAAAATTAATAGTGTATTTGTATTTTTGGAACGAAGTTCTCTAACGTGGCTTACGGGTAGTGCGATTTAGTAGAAATCGTCACGTTACGCTCATCAGTGGTTCCCAACCGGTTGTCCGCAGTATTGAAATTTTACGTCGGCGTCGTTATTAAAGCAATAAGTAACCCAAACCCAAGTTGCGTTACGTTGCAGGTGCGTAAAGAACTTCGTTCCTGACGGGGGTCCCCCGACCGTCACAATTTTTTTTCTTCATTTACGAATCTTACAGTTACCCATATGGTTAAACTCTATAATAGTAATAGTCAATTAGAAGTTCATCAAGTATAAAGCAAAATTACGTAATTCCCGAAACCCGTAATAGTAAAGGAGTTTTAAGTGGATTTTCTATGCATAATTCTGTATCATAATAGGTAGCAAATCTATTGCTGATATACTAGCTAATTACCGGAGGTCCACCCGCGTGATTTAGTTTACCTGTTCCCAATTCCCACGGGAACTCATTACCGGGATAAAAAGTGACCTACGTCGCTCAGGGATAATGTAGCTACTTATTAGTGAAAGAATTTTCAAAATTAATTCAGTAGTTACGGCGTCTTTTCAATTCAAACAAACAATCAAATCTCTTCTCTTTATAATATTACTAGCGGACGCCCGCGGCTTCGCCCGCTTGACAAATTATTTAAGCTTTCCTCGAAAACAACTCTATCCATTGGTGAAAACCGCATCAAAATCCGTTGCGTAGTTTAAAGGAAACCAAAAGAGAGAGAGAGAGAAAAAAACCAAAGTAATTTTGTTTTATAATATGTAGTGATATTAGGTATAGATAAAACCATTCTGTAAGCTAAACCTAAATTCTAACAGCCACAACCTACAATCTCTGCAATTCGGCCAAATTAACTTTTATAAGTCCGAAAAATATCGTAATTTCATAAAAAAACCCTCATCCCGGGTCCACTTAAAACCTCTCAAGCAACTTGTTCTGTCAAAAACTCAGAAGTGGGATGGACATTATAAAAAGTTTTAAATAAAATTTGTTAAGTTCAAAATGGACTTGTATAATTGTTGGCTAATTGAATTTTAAACTTTGAATTCACTTTCATGACAATCATCCTTTTTTCACAGACTTGAAAAGAAGGAGGAAGTTTCTTAATTTTACTGGTTTTTTTTATGTTTGATCCCTCATAAGCTTAGCCATTACTTCACACTTGAGACAAAATCGACATTTATAATGCGATCTTCGTCTTTGTCTTAGCTTAAGCTAAACCAAGTCTAAGTTCACAAAAACGGCGACTTACGAAAAACTAAAATATTGTGCTCAAATATACTTTACCATATTTTTTTTTTATTCTTTATTATTATTATAGAGGATGTTACAGTTTATCAGATATACATGGCAAAATTACACTTATAACCGTGTGTTTAGAACTTAGCTCGAGCTAAGCCAAGTCAGACTAAAATTCCAAATCAAAGATTGTACTTAGCATATGCTTAGCTAAGATTTTGCTGCTCAAGCATTTAAACAGCTCCTAAATATTGGAGTGACGTTCAGTATTCGGTCGTAAGTCTATTTCTTTGTTTAAAAAAAGTTGTGTGCCACCGTCAGTCATACTTTTACGCAAATATCACCAATATTCTAGAAATTAATCTTCGTTCGTCCAATATCACGCTTCAATCCAATACAATATTTATACATAAATAATTTTACGTCAAATCTCTCATATAAATAATAAAGGACACATAATTTATTCGTAAAGTTATTCATCATTTTTCTACAAAAAAGATTTTTCCGAAAACTTTTTTGTAGAAAAATGTAGTAGATTTTTCCGAAATCGGAATATCAACATTGAATGTCAAAGATGACCGATAGCTGGTGAATGGAGCATTGTAGCGTATATTGTGTGGAATTATAGCGATTCGGTGTTACGGTGGTGTGTCCGACCGTCTAGGCCGGCTGCCGGACGGCCGTGAGCGATGGTCGGACGCCGGACATGGTGCGCATTCGTCACCTCGCTATTGTGAAATGGATGTTACTACGAATTTGTAAGCTTTCGTATTATTTTTTGCATATTAGATATAGATAGAAGAGAATAACAACAAAATACGAATAAATGAAACAACAGTGTCTGTAATTTCAATTACGATTTAATTGTGTAGTTTTAAATTAAAACTATTCACTATATGCATATTATTATGAAAGGCTGGTACTTGACATTTATTTACAATAAGAATTACAATATAGATAATTATATACAAAAAATATTTTCATTACAAAATCATCATCATCATCTACCTGCCCTTCTCCCAATTATTTGGGGTCGGCGCAACAAGTCTTTCTCCTCCACACATCCCTGTCAGACGTCATCTCTTGTCTTGTCATATCCTCTTTCACACATTCCATCCATCTTTTCTTTGGCCTACCTCTACTTCACATTATTTACATTACAAAATATCGTTTAAAAAATCCTCCGCGTCATTGCCGACTGGGAAGGTTATGAAAGTACGAGTATATACGACATAATATAAATATCCCTTGTTTTAACAAAAAAAAGCGTGTTCGTAAAATATTTTTTTTAGATCTTTAAGCTGTCGAAACTCATTATTTTCTCGAATCGGACCTCAAACTTGAAAACATATAGTAAAGTATACCCTTTCTCCCCCAGCCTCACCCCTCCCGCGACACTATTCGTTTTACACGTCACATTAAACATGACTTTGTAGCTGACCGTACAGATATGACGTGTGTTGTATTGTACTGTTTTTGCGAACCCTACAATTATAATGGCTGAACATTTTTCTCGGTAATGAAGGGTGGTAGTGTGTGAAAAAAATTGGCGCTATTATTATATTTTACAGATTTATTTTTCTTTTCGAATTATTTTCACGTCATTATGCGACTTAATGAACACACATACACACATATATCACGCCTCTATCCCCGAAGGGGCAGGCAGAGGTGCATCACACACCCACAACTGGCCAGTACTTTTAGTCCCACGTAATAAGGGGCAAGCCTATTGCCGTCACCGGGCACATTTATAATGGGATATGTCCAAAATTCCGAATGAATTTAATAAAAAGTAGCAGCTATATTGTAATTATGAAAAAAATTGAAACCCTTGCGATGAAATGTTAATGGAAAGGCAACAAAATCTCACGCTATGCCAATTGAACATTGGCACATCCATTTACAGTCCTGGGCGTCTCGTTCTACCTGGGCGTCTCGAACTAAATGAAGAGATGACTTTTCTTAAGACTGACAAGTACAAAACAGCACTACTATTTCAAGGATTTATTGGGGTCCCACCATGATCTAAGGGTCTCAACCTATGGTAAGAATACCTACATTTTCCCGGTAGAGAACAATGGTGCTGGTCCGTCAAAAACGTGTTTCATTCGTTAGTATTCGTCAGATAGTTCCCTGTGTGTAGTAACAACAAAAAATAATACAGTCCTATTAATAACCTCCTCCTTTTTTTCAGTTATAAATAAATTTACTGTTGGAATTTGCATTCCAAATTATAATTAACCCGTTGACAAAGTTCCACAATTCTATCTGTCAGTGTTTCAATTAATCTCGTTGCATTTGCGTCCCTAACACACTTTGTCCCTTCGTGGATACGACACGTCAGTTTCAATTCGATATTCTAGTCACAATCTAGTGATGTCATTCTTGTCCAGAGTATTTTAAATTCCGACTTAAAACTTTTCGAATTTCGAACGTTTCTTAAACAATCTTTTCGTAAATTCCGAATTTGAATTTCGTATTATTTTCTAATTCTAGTATTTAGTTAATGTAGTAACAATTGAGCTCCCGAAGCGTTAATTTAAACCTGATGTCATGGTTTTAAAATTAGAGACGCTATAGTTACTGTGGGGTTAGTAACGGCAGGTATACTCTCGGAACTTTAAAGCTTAATTGGGGTTTCTAGTGAATTTCGATATTGGAAATTGTGTAATCCTTTTTATGAGTTGTTTTAGTATGGTTATATTTACAGATAGGTTTTCATTAAGTAATTTTCTGTGTATTTAGTGTTCGATAAAATTCTGTTTTATGATTTTCTATCAATGTAATAATATCTATAATAAACTATTTTTCTAGTTTGTATGTGAAACTACAAATATCTAAGTACTTCAAAAGTTTTTCTAAACGTGTTCAAAGCCTACCATAGATCCGCACTGTAGACGTTTGCGTTATCGACTATGATACCGAAGCAGTCGTGCGTGTTAAAGAATAAACTTCGTTCACATTTGCTTATCAGAATTTGTTAAAAATAATCAGAATTTAAAGTCATGTATTTCCGACACGTCCCATCCCTAGTGAAAACTCTCGCTGACATATTGAATTTTAGCTGAAAATTGAAGCTTTGGGTATAGGCATCTTCCTTTGCGTCCGGAGATTCCATCCGTAATGATATTTCGTGAACCTGAATACGTCCGGGAATTGTCTTTTACCAAGCCGATGACGTAACGGATTATCCCGTTCAGTACAGCTCAAATAAGTATACAATGAAATGGTTTAAATGGGGAATTTTATTGTATAGCATTTGATGAAACTGCTTGTCAGTACGGATGCACTGTTTGAATGAATAGTTTCAATTTAAACGAAAAATAGCACAGTAATTTTTGACTTTGAAATCGATTCGACTGTTTGTTTCATCTGATTTATATCAACCTATTTTCAGTTACATTTTAATCAGAGCTTCACAAAACAAAGCTTAAATGTTATTTATTTACCGAATGGATATTTCAGTGAGTTGCAAAAGTTATTATTAATTTTCCCCTTTAACCATTATGGTTAATAAATTTCTGTAGAAGCAACAGCAAGATTTACAATTTCCGCGGAGACTTGGTGTTTTGGCTCGGGGTGTTGGCAACCCTGCAGAGTGTGGCCATACTCCGGACGTGAGGGGTGGCTCGCTAATCGGAAAACTTATAGATTCACTACGCCCCAACGCTTCATAACAGATTATAGTTGGATTATAGCACTCTATAATGATTTATATGAAGTGTGTTTCAGTCAGACTTGTTCCAGTGACCTCTATCTAGGTATAATACTTTAATTTGTCGACACGTGGTGAAACATTCGGTGAAACATGATGAACAAGCATTCGGGTTTGCCTTCGGGTAATGCCGATAGATGAACCCTGTCAGAGTGCTTGGAAAATTTATCAATGGAATATATATGAATTTACTGGATCAATGTGGCTCAAGACAGAGACAAATGGAAATCTTTGGAGGAGGCCTTCACCTATGAGGGGTCCATGCATGCATAAATATGAATTTAAATTCAAATAAATAATAATATTCAAATATAATACCTTGTAATAATATTTAAGTTATTTACACATTTAATTATGAACAATTTATTATAAAAGATATTTACAATTTATGAAAAATTATTTACAAATTATATCATAATTATTTCTTTGTATGTTTTGTATCTAATGTGTATGACAATCATTTATAAACTATATTATGAGGACTTTGAATCTAGTATTTTTCTTTATATAGTTTAGGATTTTTTTTAAGGTATACCAGTGTTACAAGCGTCTTACGTTAGGCAGTTTGCATGTTTACTACGAGTATCAAAGTAATATGAAAAAATACAAAAAAATTGAATTAGACCTAAGTTAAAACCTAACTCTATCTACACCCTGAACATCTGAGCATGTAGGTATTTTACGACTGTAAATAATAGATGTTCAACATATTATTTAAATTGCGATTAACGTTTCGTTTATCGCAATACGAATTATGACACGCGTAGGGTTGACACGTAAGATTTTAAATAAAGTAAAGTAAAAATGGCTGCTTATAAGACCTATCAATATATCCAGGGTCCAATTCACCCTCGACGGTATCTGATATACTTGCAAACAGACGGACGAGGCTCTGGCATGAATACCCAATGTCGTGTAGGGTCACTGGCGAAATATAGGCGTAATGAACTACTCTATCTACCTCTTTGAGAATAAATACATACGTATAAACACGCCTATATCCCCGAGGAGATACGCAGAGGTGTATTGCACACCCACATTTAGCCATTAGTTCCGTTGGTCCCACGTAATAGGGAGCAAGTCTATTGCCGTTGCCGGGCAGACAGTAAGTAACCGTTCTATAATCCGAAGCCAGGACAGATGTTACATACCTATAATCACAGCAATCCGAGTATTTACAAACAATACAGCAATTGTATTGTTTGTAATTATTTATTTAAATAACTAACAAACTTACATTTAATTAATTTATATTATTAAAAGAAACATACTAAAGATAGGCTTAAAGATAATGCAGAATAGTTGGTTGAGGTTGAGAAGGGCCAATTGGCCTTCTCATTTTCTTTTTAACGATTAGCTGAACGTGACAGCGCTGGCATTAGCGTGCAGGTCACACACGATTCCTTGTCTGCTAAATTAATAGTATGACTTTGATAAATGGGGCCTTATGCGTTACTTGTATCATGCAACTCTGTTATGGCGGCTGTAAAAATTGTTTTTTTGACTTATAGCTTTTTCGCATCGGGTGACACAATTTGTCACGTAAAAATGTTTGGTTACATTTTTTTTTAATATTTATTTCGAAAAATTGACGCTACCCGCCTGTTGGTAAGCTGTGGTGACGTCTGGCGATTGTGGGCGACTCTCACAGTACACGGGAATACTAAGGAGAGTGGCCCTCAACTTGACGACCCAGTGATGTGCCTCTCACGCTTCGCTTTTAAGAACCCAGGGTTATATGTTGGAGGAAAGACGTCCGCAGGCAGGGCGTTCCAAGCCACTATCGTTCGGCAGAGAAACGACCGTTTAAAACGCTCGGTTCTCGCGAAAACGGTTTCCACGGTATAAGAGTGACATCTCTGCCCGGCACGCGTTGTTCGGGATCGGAAGGGAGAGGGTGGGATCAGGTTGAAGAGCTCTTCAGAACACATAACGAGCGGACATCCACGACTTCGTTCGCATACAATATCTAATCACTAAGAAAACCTGTCGTAGTACTTCGTAGCGAAATGTTAATCTAACGCTGTAATTACAACTTTGCTTATACATTCATATAGTTTGACTGCTTCGGTGGCGTGGTCGGTAGTGCATCCGCTTTCGACGCCGGAGTCTCGGGTCCGATTCCCGGTCGGGACAAATTTTGTATGATGACACATACGTTTATACCGCAGTCTGGATGTTTCCTAGGTATAAGTACTGTATCAGTTTATCTAGTACTCATATCACAAGTTTGAGACTAGATGGCCTTGTGTGAATTGTCCTAAATATTTATTATTGTTATGTATAGCCTTCCTCAGTAACTAGATTATCCAACACTATAAGAGTCTTCCAGTTGGAACCAGTAGTTCCCGTAGAGTACTTTGAAACAAACTCCTTAACTTTATAATATTTGTCAATGTTCGTATAATGTTTTATTTTATATAACCACACCTTGACAAGTGAAATAACTTAATTATAGGTATTTTTATTACAGCTACAGATAACTTTTATATTTGTTGATTCATTAATTTATGTAGGAATAATTATTAGGAAATAACATCGCTAACTGAAAATAATTCCAGAATGCAGACAGCGTTAAATGACGGGTGGTGAATACTCTTAGCCATAAAGCAATCGGGTTTCTAATTGGCATTGATGAGGCAGTTTGTTATATCTGTAAATAGGCAGTGCGTACTCGGTTCCTCAACCTACTTTATACAAATTTGGGAGTAAAGTCACGGGCGTTTGCTTGTAAATAAATAAATTCGTTCACATCCAAACTTCACCACACAGCTATTCTCATAATATGTCCCGTTGACTTTCTCGAATAAAGAATAAGTTATTTATACGATGTCGATTCGTGTCGACATTGAGTGATCACCGGCATCCATCTATGAAGGTACACTTTGTATATAAGATTTAGTAGATGTCAAACTTGGCCAGGTTTTTGTTGGATAGGCTTTCAATGTTAGAATTGGTGAGCAAGCTGTTTAGAGAAAAAAGTATCTGATAACGGAACACCAAATAGATTGATTTATGAGTTATATACTTTTGTGTAATGAGCGACGTAATTTCTGTTCCAAATGCAAATTCAAATTTTATCACTTTCTTTTTATTTTATGTCATATATAGTCCGAGACGCCCAGGACTTTAATTGGCTGTGCCACAGTGGCGGGCACGTGGGATTTTGTTGCCTTTCATCAACAGTTTAATTTTTTTTTTCAAAATTACAATATTGCTGCTTACTTTTTATTAAATTTATTCGGCCATTTAGGACATAACCCATGATAATGTGTGTCCGGTGACGGCAATAGGCTTGACCCCTATTATGTGGGACTAGAAATACTGACAAGTTGTGGGTGTGTAATGCACCTCTGGCTGCCCCTTCGGGATATAGGCGTGATATGTGTGTGTCTATATTGTACAGAAAATCGAACGAATCATGATGATTACCACAAGAGGATCAAATGCATGGTTGTATTAAGTTGGTTAAATTATGACGCGGCTGACACTGACATGCCTATTTACAACAAAAGCCTAAAAAATAAAGAAAAAGAAAATCCTTGCACTGTTGGTATTTTCATCTGATGAGAGGTTGGTATGAAATTGGTCGTGACGTCATCGCGCCCCGCTACAAATTGACACTGACAATCTCATTATAACCGACCAAATTGAGGTGGCGGCAAACGTAAGGGGAGTCGCTGTTTTTTAGACACATTCGTATTTAATCGAGATTGTAATTTGAATTAGAACGTAATATGAGTTACATTAATTTCAATCAAGGGTGTATAGTGAGTTCGCGTCAGTAGTGTTGCGACCCGGGGATCAAACTCACGCCGTAGAATGCCTTATCCTTGCATATACCGCAAAGTAATTATCATATTGATTAGGTATGCAATGCATGCTACTAATTGCAAATGTTGAGCGGAGAAATTTTTTTTAATTTTTTTTATGCTCTATTTTCATGATTTCAGAGATATGCACTCCCGGGTATGATGTCGACCAGCATGCCAAATTTGGTCAAAATCGTTCGAGCCGTTTCGGAGGAGTTGGCACACAAACGATTTACACTTGTCGTCTAAGATTGAGCTTCGCTTCGCTCCGCTCAATAAAAAAAAAAAATTAGCAACTGCCTCGGTGGCGCAGTGGTATGCGACTGGCTTCCCTTAGGTTCCACGTTAGATTCCCTGGTCTAATCAAATATTTGTGTGATCCATAAATGTTTGTTTTGTAGTTTGGGTATTTTCTATGTAGGTATCTTAAGAATGGATTTAAAAATTAATACCTAATTATTAATATATTTTATAAGCGGTGAAGTATGCTAACTTTTTCTTATATAATTTTACAATATGAATCACAAAAACTATAGACTGGGGCTGGACTCGAAAAAGCGACTGATCCCTTCTAAAACCCAACCCGTCTAGCCAGCGTGGTACATATAGACTAACATTCCTCTTTTTCCAGCAGTGGGTGTCAAATAGGCTGATATAATATGATGATTAATTATATTTTTTTTTTCAGGCTACACAAGAAAAGTTACAGATTGTAATTAACTTATTCTATAGCCCATAGATACATACCTTAAAACTAAGAATACATAATAATATAATTATCTTATAATATAAACACTAAGGCCGATACCTCACCGAGACGCCATGGCGACGTCGCCAGTCGGTCGCCAACTAGTTCTCATTGAGATATATGACGGCTAAGAATTATTAATGTTAATTACGTAAGTACTTAACACAAATTAATAGCTTAGGTAGTTTAAAATGTAAATGTTTAGTATAAAATGCTGATATCCGTGCATTAGGCCGATACCTCACCGAGACGCCATGGCGACGTGGCCAGCGACGTCGCCAACTAGTTCTCATTGAGATATATGACACTTGGCGACCGACTGGCGACGTTGCCAGTCGGTCGCCAAGTGAGTTAGCCGTCATATATCTCAATGACAACTAGTTGGCGACCGACTGGCGACGTCGCCATGGCGTCTCGGTGAGGTATCGGCCTAACACTGTATTTAAATTAGACGGGTGTCGTGTGACACTTCGCGTTAGGTAACGTGCCGCGAAATCGTCTATATACGACACCTTTCGGCCAGAACTCTTCTTTAAGGAATTTGTCGAGATGTTGAGACGGTACCCTAATCACAAACGACTTGAAGTTCGTGTTATGGCGCGACTCCAACCTCTCGACTCTCAAAGTCCAGTTAGTCTTCGTCCGAATGTACTCCACGATCTCATTATCCTTCGTGTATATACCTACGTGTATAACCCAGCATATCTTCAAGGCAACATCTGGTTTGTACAGTTAATAACAAAAGTTTTGGTGAACACTAACAAATTTACATAAAGTCTCTCGCACTAAGTTCATGTCGATAAATAATTAATGCTCCCTAATCCCCAAAGGACACGCTTAATTTATTCTCCGTTTCCGGACGAAAAGTTTTAAGCCTAAAGTGCTTTCTGTTTTGGAACGTAAGCCTCTGATGTTGTTGATTGCAACTTTTGTACGTTCAATAACAAGGGGTTGACAATGTTTCAATTTCTTATATCATACCAGAATCAGTTGCCAGAATTATTAAGCATTATTTCACTAATTAGTTGACTTCACAACCTTGGTGTTGTCATACATACGCCTGTTTCCCGGACGGGTTATGCAGAGGCATATTATTAAATTAAATAAATAAATATTTTTTGACATTTTCACACAACATCATCTAGCCCAAACTAAGCTATAAACTTATGCTATGGGATTTAGACAACTGATAAACATACTTATACTACGAGTACCTATATCACGCGGACAGAGCCGCGGAGATCAGCTAGTGAGACATAAAATACGTCGTTCAAATTCATCCCACTATCGGATTTTCAACATAATCCCCAAAACATCCTCAAAAACACTTACAAATAAATCACTAACATACCTAAATGTGTGGGTACGTACATCATTAATAAAACGCCTCCGACCTAATCCAGGGATAGCGTATTAATCACCGGTATAATTACCTGGCGTAGTGAAAATGCCTACCCCGGGATACGTACCTACTACCTACTAATGTTTCAACGAGGTCAAAACTTTGCTTACACATTCATTAGAATATATATAAGTGTAATACATTAATAATATAATAGTAAATATAACAGGACAATCCACACTACGCCATCTAGTCTCAAACTAAGCAGAGCTTGTGATATGAGTACTATATAAACTGATATAAATACTTATTTACATTTTTTTTGTAAATACTTACATATTATACATAGGAAACATCCAGATTTCGGTACAAACATATATGTCATCTCACAAATTTTGTCCCGACCGGGAATCGAACCCGAGACTAACCGGGACGAACGGTCGCACTACCGACTATGCCACCGAGGCAGTGTATGATTTTTTTTTTGTAGTTGGGTTCATGCTGTGTAGGGTTTTATGTGGAGTTCACCTTCTCTAAACATCTTATATATTTCTAAATACATACTAAATATAGTTACCTATATTATAGAGAATCCACCTACTATTGATCATGTTTAAATATACATTTTAAAAAGCTCGCTATGACAATTAGGAAATATAGCATTTTACTACTGTCGCAGATATTGTATATAATATGTAGTTAGGTATATAATATTACAGGTTCAAATTACAGATTGGGTATTGATATCCTATCTTATATATACTCGTATAAAACAAAGTCGTGTTGGTTAAGAGATTAATGGCTCGAGAACGGCTGGACCGAGTTCGCTTATCGTTTTTTTGTTGTGTTCGTTACTTTAAGATAGAAGGATATTTTCGAAAAAAAAAAGATTTTGCGGTACAGATTAATTAATGTGTTACGAAGTTCGCCGGGACAACTACTTGTATTATACATGGGGCAACGCACTAGGGACCAGGCCGCGGCGGCCAGTGAGATCTGATTTTTATAAGCAATCGCTTATGGACCTACGCACTTAGCGGCCGGCGACCAGCGGCCACCATTGGCCGCGGCGTGCAATAGCATGCCCCGCGACCAGCGACCACACGTGGCCGTCGAGACCATCACTTTATTTTGAAATTCATTGCACTTCTAGCTAATCGGAACTATTTCAATTTCGAAGTTATAGTTTTTTAAACGTTGCAACCTTCTTAGTAATTAAAAAAAACAATTGGCGGGAAATCATTCGTCAATTGTTTTTTATCACATATCAAAGTTCTACGTATGCAACGAAAATGGAATTAAGTCGAAAAGATTTTAGAGCGATGATTTTTTATAATTTTAAAAGTCTCTCTCTCCGCAAGACTGTGCCGACCGTCTTCAAAATGCTTTTGGGAGAGAAGCACCTTGTTTGAGCACCGTGAGGCGATGGTTTGCTGAATTTGAGAGAGGTCGAGTTTCTTTACATGACGAATTTCGTGAAGGGCGGCCTTCAACTGCCGTCAACGAAAATAATGTGGCTACTGTTAAGCGGTTAATTGCAGAAAACCCGCGGATTACCTATGAGACAATTCGAGGACTAGTGGGGATTGGTATGAGTCAAATCCAGAAAATTTTGCAGGAAGAATTGAAAGTTCGGAAACTTTGTTGTCGTTGGATCCCTCATGAACTGACAGCTGGAATGGTGCTCACAGATTAGGATCTGTGAGCACCATTCCACGCGAACACTGAAGTACGACCACATACAGCCAACAAAACAAAGTCATTTTTAGCTTCCGAAAAAGTACAACTCGTCACCCATCCTGCGCATAGCCCCGACCTAGCACCCTGTGATTTCTGTATTTTCCCCAAAATCAAAGATTTGATGAGAGGTTTCACTTTTACCAACTCCGAAGAGGCAGTGATAGCGTTCAATCAGGACGTAGAAAACATGCCTGCAGATCTGTGGTCCTCCTGTTTTAAAAAATGGTTGGACCGCATGAAAAAATGTTTAAAATGTAAAGGAGAGTATTTTGAAAAGCAATAAACATAATATTTTGGTTTCAACATGTTGTTTTTTTAGGTTACGCAAACTTATAGTATATATACACCGATAGGCTTGCTTGTATGACGTGGAACCCACATTTTTTTTCTTTTTTTTCTGTAGGTATTGCCAGGTACTTTGAGTTCATTTGCCAGAGTCTCGTCAGTAAGTCAGTAGGTGCACCGCGAGCAGGTGACAGAATGATTGAGGGGCCCTTAAGATAGGACTTTATAGAACACCTTAGTATCCTGTTATCTCTGTTATATTTTACATAATATCTAGTTATTTATAAATAACTGTTTCTAAAAGGAACGTTTAATTTAATGAACATTAATTTTAGTTTTGTAAAAATATAAAATGATAACTAAATTAAAACTTATCAAATGTATTCCAAAGAGTATAAAAAACATCTAGCTGCTGAAAGAGACGTCGTTATAAAAAGCATTTCATTATGAAAGTTTTGAAATACTTTTTTTTATGAAAAGATTACATTCAAAGGGTCTGTATCATAAATATGTCGCCATAACGATAGCAACGAACATTTTATATGTTATATTTGAAACAACTTTTGTATTATAATAATATAAATTTGCAAAATACATATTCGTATTTCTTTAGTCCCTTTCGTGGGATAATATTGTGTCCCCTTTAGTGGGCGTATAACATTGCTTTGCCTACTCCTTCAGGATCACAAGCATTATTATTCATTATGTAAGTATGTGTATGGTTTTTCAAACCTGCAGCTAATGAAATTTCGCCTTTGTCAAAATAAAGATAGTATTTCCCTCTTTACGCTCAATCTTATTCTATTAAAGTTTTATTGCATGATTACCAGAATTGTAATTTCATTTTATTCGTTCCATATCACGAAAACAATTTTATTGTCCGCCATAGGTATGAGTCGGCGCTTCAAGAGTGTGAAAATCATAAAATCCGAAGAACCCTAAAAGCAATGAATAATTTAAGTGCAAACAGACCTATTCTATAATACAATGTTGATTTACGATAGCAGTAAACTTGCTACCGATACTAAGGTTAAGGAGTATGCACTTTAGTCCATATTTGCCGGTTTCATTCTGTTGTCCTGTTACGTTAATTGTTCCAACTTATTATGATACTAACGGACGAAAACCTGTTTTGAGAACTACTCTGTCCATTGGTGAAAACCGGGTCTAAATCCGTTGCGTAGTTTTAAAGCTTAAAATAAGCATACATAGAGACACAGATAGAGGGAAGTGTGTTGTTTTATATTATGTTAAGATGTAGGACTTGCGGTATTTAAAGTGAGTCAAAATAGTTATTGTATGTTTTTACTATAAACTGTTTTTTTTCTAAAGAACTACTACAATAAACCATCAACGCAGTATTTTTGCAGAATAGTAAAAATGGCTCCAGCCGTCGATTCACAATAAATTCAAAATCTACAAAATATTTATACACAAACGGATTCTTGAGAAATGTTTACCTTGGGTTATTTTTTTTTAATTTTCTGGATTATAACAATAATAATTAATCTATTTAAAAATGTAATAAATATGTTAAGAATGTGAATAAACAATTCACAAACTAAAACTAAAACATTTGACAGTTGTAGATGGTGTAAACTGTATGCAATAGTTTAGAGTGTGGATAGCTCAGGATAGCTGGTGCCTGTGGTAGGTGACGAGACCTGAATTGAACGAGACTTGAATTATCATAAACATGCAGAAAAAAATCAAACTAATAAAAACTAAATCCTTATAATTTCATCGCCAATCGGTTAAACGGTTCTCCAGACTATATTCTCCTTAACAACAGGGTCTTCATTTTAAATGTAGCGATTCCTTTTCATCGTAGTTTCATTTCCGATGTAGGAACGTAAAGATTATCTTTTGTATTGATGTGACACAGTTGACAACACGAGCAGTGACGTAGAGGAAACTTGAACGGTTGTATTGGGCCTTTGATTTTTACGACATTATACCAATATACTTTATCAACACTAATAATATCATAAATGTGAATGATTGTGAAGATGTTTTGATGTCAAATCACGCAAACAGATAGGTACTCGTATAAAACAATTTTATACGAGTATCGTCCGTAACCTGGTGGCTATGAGGTTAAAATTGCGTTTCGACGACGCGTGACGTGAGTTCGATCCCCGGTCGCCCTACTACTGACGTGAACCCACGATCCTAACACAGGCACATTTAGTTTAAGATGGATGGGTTAACGGGAATGCTAGTAGATCGTATTTGCGATTGCTAGTACTCTTTATAAAAAAAGAAAAAAGTATATAGGTCATCATCATGATACACCGAGCCTTTTCCCAACGCAGTTGGGGTCGGCTTTTCAGACTAATTACGGTTCGGCTAAACTTCAATATTTTCCGTGGAGCGACTGCCATCTGACCTCCAAACCCATGGGCGATATCGAAGTTCTGTAGTTAGACCAGTGGGATTTCTGATTTAGGGCTCCAACTACCCCTAAAGACTGCCATAGATGTTCGTATGACAACCGGGACCGACGGCTTAACGTGCTCTCTGAGGCACGAAGGGGTCTCAATGTCTTAAGAAATGGTCACCCACCCTAAGACCGGCCTGAGTCGATGTTGCTTAACCTTTGCAATGTGTTAACATTGTCGGTTACCACTAGGTATGGATAAAAATTGGTATGTAGTGTACTTAGATTGAGTTCTAAAGGACCGTCGCCAGGACCTAGGGTTCGATTCCCGGTCGGAACAAATTTTGTGTGAAGACAGTTACGTTTTAACCGAAGTGTGTGTCTAAAAAAGGCGGCGCGCGCTCGTACCCTATGACCCCAGTGTTTCAGCCCCAAGCAATTATATTCGAAATCTCAAATATCAGTAATTAATAAATGATATATTGTTTCAATATCCCCTGAGGCTAAGAATGTTAGCTATCGTTAGTTATCGTCTTACTACGTAATAAATCCTTATGGTCCTACGTTTTGTGAGAGATATTTCACAGAGACTCGTTATAGGATTGTATTTCATTATCTACAATTGATTCGGTGGCGTGGTTGGTAGTGCATCGGCTTACGACTCCGCAGTCTCGGGTTCGATCCCCGGGTCGAATCAAATATTTGTGTGATCCACAAATGTCTGTTTCGGAGTTTGGGTGTTTTCCATTTATTTAGAAATATATAAGTATGTTTATCAGTTGTCTAGATCCGCACAAGCTTATAGCTTATTTTGGGCTAGATGATGTTGTGTGAAAATGTCCGAAAATATTTAAATATTTACCTTTGATATTTATAGTCTGAGACGCCCAGGACTTTAATTGACTGTGCCATAGCGGCTGGCACGTATGATTTTGTTGCCTTTCATCAACATTTGATCGCAGGCTTGCCCTCTATTACGTGGCACTAAAAATACTTGCAAACTGCGGGTGTGTAATGCAGCTCTGCCTACATCTTCGGGGATATAGGCGTGACATGTGTGTTCATTATCTTTCTACTTATTTCAAATACCTATATAAAATTCTCGTGTCGCAGTGTTTGTTGCCAAACTCCTCTGAAACGACTCGACAGGTTTTTATATGTAAACTGTTGTGGATATTTGTCTAAGAATCGGTCGTAAACAATTTTGAAACTATTTTTATAACTTAAGATGAACATTTTTTTTTCAAAACGTTAGAAAAAAATAATTCTTGTCACTTTTATAATATTATTAGAGAGACTCCCCATAGTTACTATCATCACTACATATTTATAAAATAAAGTTACCCGTTCCGTAAGTATGCTTAGATCTTTAAAACTAGGCAACGGATTATGATATGATATGTTTATTGAGTATATAATTTGTCAAGCGGACGAATCCACGGGCTAGTAATATTAAAAAAACTGAAGACCGACCAATGACAGCGGGAAAATAATGAAAAATGTTACAAAAATGAGATTGCGAACTAATTCGCGGGACGCTAGTTGTGTGACATTACAAAAATATTATTTACCATTTGTTTGTTCTAGTTAGGAGTTCCATATAGGAATGGTTTCACTAAATTTGGATAGCAAGAAAAAAGTTATTCCACGCGGGCGAAGCTGCATTGTTCAACTAGTATACAATGAGCCAAGAGAGGTATAGGTACCTTAGGACAGTTCTTATGAATAAATAAATCAGTATAAAATCTTGATGGACCCGCAGTCTTAACCCGGCCTTAGAGGGATGAATGTACAAAAATACCTTTTTAGACCCCACCTGCTTTGTACGGGGTGTTCACGTAAATACCTTTGGACCGCAAGATCTGTATGGGTTTACCCAACCCTTAGTTTTTATTCTGTATTTACTGTAACTGATAGTTTTTAGTGGAACTACATAGGATTAGTTGCATTAACATCTTTTTGGTAAGTTTTAAAATAAAAAAAATTGTGTGGTCGGGGGACCGCCGTCAGGAACGAAGTTCTTTACGCAACTGCAACGCAATCCAACTTGGGTTTGGGTTACTATTCGTTTTACTAACGAACTCAGCAAGCGTCTGAGGTAGGAGACTGGTGATTGGCAATCCAGCGCGGGAATGCTGCCTGTATTATGAGCACTCTGCCTAGAACTCCCTGGTTTACTGTTATTCTATTTTTTTGTTTTAGTTTTAGATACGTAGGTCACACTATAAGTTTTGCGTAACTTAAAAAAACAACATGTTAAAACCAAAATATTATGTTTATTGCTTTTCAAAATACTCTCCTTTACATTTTAAACATTTTTTCATGCGATCGAACCATTTTTTAAAACAGGAGGACCACAGATCTGAAGGCATATATGTTTTCTACGTGCTGATTGAACGCTATCACTGCCTCTTCGGAGTTGGTAAAAGTGAAACCTCTCATCAAATCTTTGATTTTGGGGAAACTACAGAAATCACAGGGTGCTAGGTTGGGGCTATGCGCAGAATGAGTGACGAGTTGTACTTTTTCGGAAGCTAAAAATGACTTTGTTTTGTTGGCCGTACGTGAAGAAGTGTTGTCATGATGTAGGAGAACGCGACTTTTGGGTCGTCTTTCGCGAACTTTTTCTAACACCCTGGGTAAACAAATGGTAGAATACCACTCGGCATTAACACTCTTTTGATATTCAAGTGGAATTGTACAGATGGGATCCGTAGCTGAGAAAAAAAACGTTCAAAACAATAAATCCACGTTTCGTCTCCTGTGACAATGTCATAAACAGCATTAGAATGTCCGTGGTCCGTGATTTTTTTTTCTAAATCAATGGGTTCGATTCCCAGTTAGGATTACAGGTTCTTAAAAAATCTAATGATGAGGTTTTAAGTTTCATCAAAATCGGGCTCGTGACTCGTTTGAGCATTTTTCACTATTCCTTATAGTTCCGGATTTGGCCATCCAAGCCCACTTGGAAAATTCATCCAGTATAGTTTGTAGTTTATATTTAAGCTTCTACTAATTGTTTTTTCCTGGTTCTTGTAAATATTCTGAAATAAACTGAAGGGTTACTAGCAAATAATTACATTAAAATTATTTATTTTACAATATTAAGTTATCGTATGACTTTATTGCCCAATTTCTCTTTTTAATCTTTATTACATAATTTATGAACGATACCGTTAGTACACCCTCTTATTCGTTGATAAAAATTACTGTAATTAAATCTTTAGGATGCTTCCTGGCTTGTCTGCGCAGGAAATTTATTGGTTCTATCAGTTTTGTTTTTATAGACCAGTTTTATTTTTTAAATAGGGAAATTTGTCTTTGACTTTCTTTATTATTACTCTTTGTTTTTTTTTTGTGTAGCACGTGAATTAAACTGCCTGATAGTCAACTATTCTACAAAAAAAGTAGTTGTGTCTATGTTACTTATCTAATTTTCATAACAAAAGTTTTACTTAATTTAAAACAAGATGGCGTGTTAAAGAAATCTCAAAATATCCATTTCCGACACAAAAATTATTGGATGTTTTATTTTGTTATTTTATTCGATAGATATTAAATAAATATTCAAATATTTAAAGCTTACTAATCCTACCTTTCATTTAAAAGTGGAGAAAACTGATGGCATTATCTGTCATCAATGTAATCTATTCTAATCAATGTCGTTTCTCCGATCCGCCAATCAAACTGAAAACAATATGGCGGCGACGCGTGGCGATAAACCAATAAACGTCCGAGCCTTCAGTCAGCGCATCACGTGAAGTCACAAAGTGCAGCTCCATTTCAACGTCACGTCAGCGGATCGAATTCCAGCGCCAATCAGAGCGCCCCGTTCTGCTGACGTGCAATACTGTCACTTTGTTCAATGAGAGATTTGATTTTAGAGTTAAGTTTTTTTCAATTTTAAATATGGAATAATATTGTTCTTTTTGTACAAGGGTTATTTTGGCCAGTCCAGAAGATACTCAGAATACTTACCTCAAATGTTATTCATTGAATTGGTACTAATTAAGATAAGTACATTTCTTTTTAATGTTAATATTTTTTCAAATAATATTTAATTACTTCAACTTCAAAGAAGACGTGCTGGTGGCTTAACGAATTCCTATAAATCTTTCATTTGTAATTAACGTTAAGTAATTTATTTTCAAATTAGGTGCCCACGAGTTAATTTATAAGCAAACTTATTCAAAAACAAAATAAGAATATTTTAACAATATGCTGGCAGTCAAAAAATGTTTTTCGATAAAAGAATCTTTTGTTCGAATTTTAATTTCATCATTTTTCATTTTGGAACGCGACACAGTTTTTTTTTCTCTAATGCCCTCGGAAAGAATGCCGCGGTTCTTTCGCCTTGTCCCTTTCCATTGATACTGTCCCGTTATTAAATTCCCCCATGAAAAAAAGTGTACGTTAAAGTCTTCCTAAGATGTTTCCTTTCAACTTATTTCGGGTAATTAAACATTCATTATGATCAAATTGGTGAAATGGGACGGTGAAAAGTGATAAAAATGTGTTTTGGTACAACATGTTTCCTAATTAATTTTCCAACGAATACAGTGCTTTTAATTTCAACATATCTTACATTATAATTACGACTATATCTATGAGAAGGCCCCACCTGGGGTGCATTTAAATGCAAGTATAGTATGACCACTGGCAATCAATTAAAAAATATTTAACGGCGATCGTGTTGTTAGACTACGAAACCATTATAATACAATTTTACCAAGTGAGGCTATTGCACGACTACTAACTACGATACGATTGAATTAGAAGTCTTGGATAAATTGCAAGTCAATCGAAGACTGGGAGTAAAACGTTACGCTGGTTCCACATTGCCATTTTAAATGTTATAAACGTTAAAGATTGGGACACTCAGTATGGGATAATTATTTAGAAAATTGTATTTATATGTAGGCAGCTGATATTCCCGATAATGTACAACGTACGTTGAAGGAAATGAAGAATTGTACTTAAACCCGAAAATATGTATTTGCTCGAAGCGGGAAGTCGAAAATCACTAAATGTCAGTTATAATTATGTTTTTTGACATATCTTACCTTTATATTATTATGCTTCGTTACTTCAATTTTATATGTTCTCATTTATATATTATTATTCTCTTTGTACACGAAAACAATTTTTTTCCGTATTTATTGGTCGTTAGCCAAAAAACTGGAACGCAAAAACTTATTCGCTTCAATAACCAAATATAACGAGTTTATTGTTTGACGAAAGAAATAAATACATTACGATAAATTAGACTAAAAATACAACTGTTTTCCAATTAATATATTCCAATAATAGGAATCCTAGGAATTCTGTCTGTCTCCTTTAACAATAAACGTATGATGAATATTCGAACTATTTTTATTACAGAGAGAAGCAAAACTTGGAGAAGGAAAACTCGACACTAAACCAACCCGTTTGGCCAGCGAGGTATATGTAGGCTGAATTCCCTGCCTCGTTGGGGGAGGCCTATACCCAGCAGTCGGCGTAAATGAGCTGAGATGATGATAATTACCTATTTCAGACATTTTATATAATATCATTTATCATGAAAAAGTGACAAGCTCTGGGTCTTGTTGGATGTAGGTGACAATGGACCCGTCACAATAAGAGAAGCCTTCGTTAAGCAGTGTAGAGCGATAGGTTATATTTATCCCAACAAAACCCCGTGGGATTTGTGAACTGGCGTCAGCTATATAAATAAAAAGTACAGTTATAATTAAGTACAAAATACCAAGGAGGGATTAGACGGTAGCGTTCCCCTGTCGTTTCAGACGGGATTTAGACGAATTCACTCTAATTAACGTGAACGGTTCATTGACAGTGCGGGATTATGGTGACAACGGGAATCTTTGAATTCCTTAATTTAAGAAATAATATCAATATTCTGGTATAAAGTAGAAATGGTTTTAAGCTCGGACTGCAGATATTCTATTTAGTAATGGAATGTCTTGTTTAAATAAATAAATATTATTGGAAATTCTCACACAACGTCATCTAGCCCAAATTAACCTGATATAAGCTTGTGCTATGGGATCTAGACGACTGATAAACATACCTATATCTTTCTAAATTCATACATATTTTACATAGAAAATATAATCACACAAATAATTTAGTTCGACCCGGAATCGAACCTTAGGGGCGGGTGGCAGTCATACCACTCATACCACTGCACCACCGAGGCAGTCGGCAGGCAGGCAGTTTGAATTACCGATTGTTTATGGATTTTCTATAATGCCCGGTAACGACAATAGGCTTGCCCCCTATTACGTGGGACCAACAAAATAACTGGCAAAGTGTGGGTGTGTATTGCACCTCTGCCTACCCCTTAGGGATATAGGAATGATGATATGTATAGAGGAAGAAATGTTATAGGTATTTCGTTCTATAGCTATTTAATAGGTAGCTACTTAAGGTAGGTATTCTAGTTCCCCAATTTCCACGCTGTAAAGCGAAACCGGTCAGGTTAAATCCTATCCCATATTAAATAAGAGCAATAGTGTACAAGTGTTTTGTTCATCATGTAGTATAATGTTACCCTTTTTTTTTTTTTTTTTAAATCCGCGGCCCGATGTCGCGGCCACACCTACGTCCATTGCCGAGCGCCTCCGGTAGAGACTGAGAGAATTCCCGGTGGCGCCCGGCGATAATGTTACCCTGAGCTGAGTTTTATCTATTAGAAAAAAAACCGGGCTAGTGCGTGTCGGGCCACGCATACGATAGAGTTCCGTAGATACCCACAAAAACCTCTATAACTCCTGAACTAACAGAGTCATATCATCGGTCATAGTTTTGCTTTAAAGTTCATTACATGGACTAACATCATTAATTTCTTCAAGTTCTTCACGCCAGCCGTTTAGATTTTAGAGGGGAGGGGAACGACAAGGGGTGAAAACACTTTTTTCGCGATATCTCGGAAACTATACTATAATACAAAAAAATTGTGAAGTCATAATTTGTAGCAAATTGTTTTGCCTACAAATATGTTTACAAAACTTTTTGCCCTAAATTAAAAATTAAAGAATAGAGCAGCAATTTACGTGTAGGTGAGGTACCCCAATACATTGTAGCACTTTGTTGGCGTTTCATTTCATTTCATTTCATTTCATTTCAACCCTAAAACACTTGCTATAGTAATGTTACACCAACACAGAAGCAATTATAAGTTCATATCGAATGCGGCAGGTGATTTTTAAATAAATATTACCTAGAACACGGCACGGCCGAGTCATTACCGAGTTTATGGGCAATAACGCGGTCCCAACCTTATATTTCCAACTTATTCGACTACGTGAAAACAAAAATAAATCACAATATCGATATTCGAAGGGGAACGATAGTAGGGGAGGCGATATTAGGTAGACTATAGGAAGAAGCTGTCTTATAAGGATTATGATTTCTTTTTTTTTTTGTACACACAGTAAATAAAACAGTAAATGGATACAAACTAAACATTTATTTATTTTTTTATTATTTCAATAACACATCCATCCTTACAGGGCAACCCCCAATACAATGGATGTACAAAAATACCTCTAACTTATATCTAATATATTTAAAATAAACTAGCTATACATTAATACTACACAATATATAACACATGGCCTGTGTGAATTCACTCCACGAACACGAGAATAAATCAATCGATTCAGATACCGTGTTAAGCGCCCGCAACGTACGTGTCAGCGGCGCGAGGTGCAGCAGGTTAGTGCGAGCTGCTGGAATCTCTAATAGCGGTGTCCGTCTCCGTCGTCGTATGTAGTCGTTAGGGATACAGAAACGTATCTCCTGTAGGACCGCCTGATTATTTGTTTGTCCCCTCATGATTTTAAGCACAAACGTTGCTAAAGCCACTTCCCGTCTCACTTCAAGCCTTTCATAACCCACCATACCCAGAACAAATAAAGTAGGATACAGCAATGGATATCCTGGATATACTCCATGTTGCTTTAGATACAAGAACCTAGTAAATTTGTTCTGGATACGTTCCAGCATAATCTTATATTTGACCTCGTGAGGTGACCATATAACCGAGTTACTCTCCAGATGACTCCTAACGAGAGACTCAAACAGTACTTTTAGTGCTGCAATGTTTGTAAACTGACTTGCTTGCCGTAACACAAATCCTAAATTACGGTATGCCTTTTTACAAACATTGGTTACATGCTGGCGAAAGTTAAGATCGGCTGTGAATAAACCCCCAGATCTCTCACTTCTGTGACGCGTTGCAATGGGGCCCCCTCTATATGATATTGATGTTGAGGCTGCGTGCGGGCGCGTGTGAAAGTGATCATTGAGCACTTTGCTGCATTAAAAAACAATTTATTGTCATGACTCCATTGTACAACACTATTTAAATCCCTTTGCAGTATATTATGATCGTCGCCCTGTTGTATGTTTCGGACCAATTTCAAATCGTCAGCAAATAGTAAGGGTGTTGATTCACTGACAGCACTTGGTAAGTCATTGATCATTAAAATGAATAGAAGAGGTCCGAGATTACTGCCTTGACTTATTCCCGATCTAGTGAAATAGGGCTCCGAAAAGCTACTCCCACAGTCCACGTACTGGCACCTGTCCCGCAGGTAACTTGCGAAAAATGTCAGCATGTATACAATGGCGCCACTTATCTCTAAAGAGATCTCTTTCAGTGGGCCTAAGAGAGGAGATCATGATGCAATCAGGTGCTGATATGTGTGCAGGTTAATAAACTTACATAAACTATAACTACATAAATACACAAATACATACATAAGAAGTTATATAAACATACATAGACGTACAATAATTAAGGTAAAGAAGCGAGATTGTGTTCCTTTGTTTCTTATCTTCGCTATCTCTACGAGTATCTAGATTCTAATAAAACTCTCTGACTGTATGTGCAGCATCTCCGGAATTACTCAACGGGGTTTATCAAAATAAATGAATATATATTTTTATAACCAATGAAGTATACTAGCTTTTCTTAAATAACTAGTACGGTGTCTTGCGCGGTGCTTCGCGCCGCACCACGCCATAGGTTTTGACCTATAACTTTTGACCCCTTAGGGCTAGGTCAAATTTTCGAATTTTTTGGCTTGCATCCAGATCGAGGGTATCCATAGTGGGGTCAACCATCATTGAAGCATAAGCAGTTCTCGAGAGCTAAGGGGGACATTCCCCATTTCTATATATAGATTTTACTGTATGAAACTTAAAGACTTGTCTTGGGCTCTCTCCTGGAGACCCTGCAGCAGAACCCATGGGGGCGCCCGTACCTACAGGTCAGGGAGAAACTCCGACATACGGCGCCCCCACTGACCCAGAGTCTCCAGCCGCAGCAGCTGGAGCGGGTCATGGGCTCCCTGTTTCCGACGAGCGCGGAGGAGCACGTCCCTCCGCGCATGGCTCCGTCTCTGCCCGACGCGGATAGCACCAACGAAGACGACGTACCCGAAGTCAGGGTGGGGGAGCTAGGTGCGGCAGTACTCCGGCTTAAACGCCGGAAAATCACTGCCCCCGGACCCGACAACATTCCTGGCCGTGCATGGGTTCTGGCCCTCGAAGAACTCGGGCCTCGACTGATGGGGCTCTTTAGCGCATGCCTCGAAAGGGGCCAGTTTCCCAAGGTGTGGAGGACGGGGAAACTGGTCCTGATCCGTAAGGCAGGGCGGCCGGTGGACTCACCGTCCGGATACCGGCCGATCGTGTTGCTCGACGAGGTGTGTAAGCTCTTTGAGCGAATTATCGCGGAACGCCTCGTCGAGCATCTCACGAGTGTGGGGCCAGACCTGGCGGATAACCAGTTCGGTTTCCGTCGGGGACGCTCCACCGTGAGCGCGATCATGCGCGTGAAGAGCCTGACGGAGGAAGCAGTCTCGCAGGGCAAGGTGGTGGTGGCGGTGTCTCTTGACATCGCCAACGCGTTCAACACCTTGCCATGGAGCTGCGTTAGGGAGGCGCTCGTGTATCACGAAACGCCTCTCTACCTCCGTCGTATTGTCGGGGCCTATCTCTCGGAGAGGGCCATAGCTTTCCCCAGCTGGCTCGGGCCAGCTCGGCGAGATGTGTCGTGCGGTGTTCCGCAGGGGTCGGTCCTGGGGCCGCTTCTGTGGAACATCGGCTACGACTGGGTGCTGCGGGGTGCGTTGCCTAGGGGTGTCGGCGTAACGTGCTACGCCGACGATACCCTCGTCACGGCGCGGGGTGCAACGTACCAGGAGGCAGCACTCAAGGTCACGACGGGTGTTGCTCGAGTCGTGGGTCGGATACGGCAGCTGGGACTGGAGGTGGCCTTGCACAAGTCCGAGGTTCTGTGTTTTCACAGACCTCGGAACGGTCCACCCGAAGGTTCCAGCATAAATGTGGGAGGCGTTAGCATCGGCATCAAACCCTCGATGAAGTACCTAGGGATCGTACATGATAGCCGATGGAACTTCGGACCACATTTCCGAAGTTTGGTCCCCAAGGTGACGCAGGCATCGGTCGCGCTTTCGCGACTGATGCCCAACCTAAAGGGACCCAACGTCTCCTGCAGGAGACTGTACCTGGGGATCGTGCGGAGTATGGCCCTATACTGGGCTCCCGTACGGGCGGATAGTCAAGGGGAACGTGACTCTGTTAAACAGACCACTTCGAACCTTGGCCGTCAGAACCGTACGAAGGTACCGCACGATCTCCGGAGAGGCTGCATGTCTCCTAGCCGGGACCCCTCCATGGGACCTGGAAGCGAGAGCCCTTGCGTCATTGTTCCAATGGCGCAAGGAGGCGCTGGAGCGAGACCACAGGCCTGCGTCTCGAGAAATCGAGGACCAGCGGTCCCAACTCCGCCAGGATCTCATGGAGTCATGGAGGGTGCGCCTTGAGCAACCCAAGGGGGGTGCCATCTTCATCGCGGCGGTGAGACCGATCATGGACGATTGGCTGCAGAGGCAGCATGGTGACCTCACGTACCGTGCGACGCAGATCGTTGCCGGGCATGGATGCTTCGGTAGCTATCTGTTTCGCATGCATCGTGAGGTCACACCCCGGTGTCAACACTGCGAGGTTTCCGACGACGACACCACACTCCACACGTTGGTGGAGTGCTCAGCGTGGGCGAGTAAGCGCCGGGACCTCGTAGTGGGTCTGGGCGTGGATACCCTCTCGCTGGGGACCATGCTTCAAGCCATGGTATCCAGCGGGAGTAGGTGGAACGCAGCCGTGTCCTTCTGCGAGCAAGTCATGCTCGCGAAGGAGGCGGCCGGGAGGGAGAGGGAGCGTACCCTGCCCGCCGAGTTCCGTAGTCGGCAGCCAGGCCGCCCCAGAGTACGCGACTACGCCCAAGACTATCGTCCTCCATGATCGGGGCCTGAGGACGGCGGGATCGCCACCCACCGTCCTTACAGAAGCAGGCTAGAAGGATTGCGTGCTGCGGGGCCTTTGCCCCATAGCACGCAACCAGATTCACTCACTGACGAGCCTATTGCCGTTTTCCGAGGAGTATATGGTCCGTTTGTCAGCAGTGAGGATGACTTGAGACCTTTTGCACCAAAATAATAAATATTCACTCTATTTCATTCTATTTTATAATACGTAGAGAAGAGAAATAAACAATTATAACCGAAACTCTTACGTAACAATTGCATCGACCCTCGGACGCAATACGTACTACTTCCCATTTCTCAGGAACGTGACCAAGTGTGAGTCGCAGTATCGGAACACCAAATCTGGCCAATTACAAGCGTCGTAATCTCTTGTTATTTATAATTCGAACCAGAGAACTGACTATATTGTTATTCGGCACGTTTCTGTCCCTCGTTTTAAACCGAATTTCCAAAAAAAATATCGTACAAGTTTCGGGACCCTTATAGTTTCGTCATGTCTCTCCGTCCCTTCGGCTTTCTTCCTAAACAGCGAGTGCTAGAAACATGTGCATGTGAATATACTAAGTTGACAACGTGCGAAAGAACAATATTTTTCTTCTTCTTGTATCTACCCCGCCGTGTGGGGTATCATTAGATAGGTCTTTAATTAAGTATTCGTTGGCGAGATATTCAACTTTATGCTATTTTTTTGGGAAAACAGAGCGTCGCTTATCAAGGGACAGTTTATAGTTATTTCTTGGTTTGTCACTGTTACATGTAACATGTCCCTACGTACTATGTACAATCCTAATAACATACAATTTCTTAATTCAGTACGGCTTTCAGTTAATGAACATTTGAAATATTTAACCTTATATCGGTAGGCTGTGTTATTACATTTTACAATGCTTACAGTAATATTCCGAGATGTATCTCTTAAAATAAACAATAAAACGCTTTAAGCTTTATCTTTCTGACAAAACACTCCAGTGTTAAATGGAGAGTATTGTTAAAAAGGGCCGGCAGGTGGCATTCGACAGTATCTCTCAAGTGAAACAATGCGGGACCGGGTGAGGAGTGGAGTGGGATGCTCTTACGATGTTTTATCAACGTATTTGGACCGCTGTCTCGGTTCTAACTTCGCTTTGTGGCGTTATCTGGTAATGTTCGGACTGTTCACTAAACGGGACACTGCAAGGTGTGAAACTTGGACCCTTTATATGTGGTTGTCAGTACATAATTCTCATAAACACAGGCATTTAAAGGCAATGTTATCGACATAATATTACTTTTTGATGATCACCCCTGTTTCCTATATTATAAGTCGACTTTCGCCGTAGTTTGGGTTCCTTTACACTATATTTTAACACAAAATCTTACAATAATTATATTTATTTGCCGAATTCTATCTCAAACATCTCCAAAATCCAGAAATCATCGTAAAATAGCAATCACGTAAAATAATATAATAATATTTCAACGGTATTTTATATGTTGCTGCGTTTTCAGAGTTCACTTCGCATATTACAATGATGAGTATAACATCGAAGGTATAAATTCCGCCACACCTGAAGTGTAACCGACACTTAAGTGTGAGGAGGGGGGAAGAGGAGGAGGGGGAATAGGGAGAGGAAGAGCGACACGTGTGTGTCGTTTAACTAATTGAGCGTAGAATAAACCACTGTCAATGAAGCGAGGCCTTTATTATTCTAAACTCGCTTCGTAAAATATTAATAATCAGATTATAATGAAAATTTAAACTTAACGTCAAAGTAGTATGGTTGTTATAAGGGTTTTAAGAGAATTGAATTGGGACAGCTTTTTTTAATACTAATGGGTATTCGCGGTCATCATCTCAGCCCAGTGGTGAGCATAGGCCTTCCCCAAAGAGGGGGGAATTCAGCCTACTTATACCACACTGGCCAGGTATAGGGTTTGTGTCGGGTTGTCCTTCTCTAAGTAGGTACCCACGGTGCTGCTTGGGTATCTATGAAAATCAGAAGAAAATCTTTTAAGTGGTGTCGTAGATCACGCTGCTACCAACTGACACAAACCTAGACGAAAATATATTAATAAAAAACTTTTCTGTGCTTTAAAATCTGCCTACCTCTTTAGGAAAACATGCGTAATTGTATGCATAAGTAATTAAAATGCCCATTGTAAATAAGCTTTGAGGCAATGAATCTAATATGTTAATGGGCACACTTTGTTCGGTTAATTTATTATTTTGGTAGACATACGAGTAGCGATAAAGGACGGTTGTAGATTACTACATGTAAATGTACTAACACAATTTCACCGAAAGACCTTTTTTGTCTGATTGGATTGCAATTTATGTATCTAAATGTATTCTACTGTTTTGTATTTATGACCGTCTTAGTTTAGTCGTTTATCGGCCATATACTCGCCTCCTCAACGAATGAGTTTCTGTCGAAATGTAGACGTTTGACATGGCTCTGCCTATGCTTTCAGGGAAACATGAGTGATGAACTGAGCAGTTTTTAAGTCAATTGTTATTGATTTGCTTTTTTAAATATTCACTTACCTAAGTAGTTTGCCCATTCCTGGTTTCAACGGGAATTATTTATCCGGCTAAAAAGAAAGAACATTACATATGGGAATCATCCACATGGCTTTTAGAGTTTAAGGAGTTCATTACCCGACTTGGCTTCTCATTTTATCAGAATACATACATAATACATGGTCACGCCTCTTTCCCATGGGGGTAGGCAGAGACTATGGAATTCCACTTGCTACGATCCTGGCATACTTCTTTCGCTTCTTCCACTTTCATAACTATCTTCATGCACGCTCTCCAGTTATCCGGTACTTGGCCTTTGGTCAAAACAGCTCCGATTTGGTCGAAGTACGTTCGCCTAGGCCGGTCCATTCACGCCCGCCTTATTTATCAGAATAATCATTTGTATTTTTAAATGCTACCAATACCAAATACGCGTTACTAGAAATGATGGGAACTCCTCCAGCTACGCTAAAAGTGCTTGAGTTAGAAGTGGGTTCACGTCTGTAGTGGTGTGTGTGGTGACCAGGGATTGAAATCATGTAGTCGAAACGCAAGGCCACCTTGGCCACCAGCTACTGACGTTTGATTATCATGATGATGATACCTGCCTTTAATATGAGACTGTAAATAGCTCAATCTCGATTTCCGAACTTAGTTGATCTTTCTCTTATACTTTTCATAATCACCGAACCTTTTCTCAACCCAATTGGGGTCGACTTTCCAGTCAAACTGCGATGCGGCCGAACTTCAATATTTTCCGTGAATCGACTCCACAACCCATGGGCGATGTCGAAGTTCTTAACTTTTTCTTAATTCAAAAAAAGTCTTCACCAACTCGGTACTTTTATGAACTTAGACGGTTACTCTGATTAATATGCAGGACTAATTAAAAGCATCACCGTTTACGTAGCACATAGCAACTCGAACGGTACTTTTCATTTGCCCTCCTCGAAAACATTCAACGTTTCACCCACCCTTGAAAACATTCAATGTTTTAAGCAAATTATTCGAGTCAGAATTAGGAATGTGGTCAAAATGATCGTCTCTTTTGTAATACGAAGATAGCTCTAAAAAATACAAGATATTTGAACGTTGGTTATATCAATGGTTTGTTTTTTTGTCGGGATGTATTTTATATGTGACTAGTGGACTGTCGTGGCTTTACCCGTGTGAAATAGTATATAACCTTCCTTGAGAACCATTGTATCTATATTTTAATGGAACACCCAAATACTCCGAAAAACTTTATTCCGAATTTCGATGTTCCGATTTTCTAAAGTCCGAATTTCATAATACCTAAGAGTTGTAATGTCTATTATTAAAAATCACGAAACTTATTTTACCGAAAGTCATTAATGCGATTTGTTAGTTTTCCGATTTTCATACGTTCGAAGAATCAAATGCTCGAAGGGTTCTCAATCCGAAACACGACATTCCGATTTTCAAAACTTCGAATAAACTAAAAGTCAACATGTTTGTTCCACAGAATTTAGTGACAGAAAGAAATCGCTGCAGAACCAACTTCACGCAGCCTGGTCTGGGTATCTGGAATGGGTAGAAGTGGGTTAGGTTAAGTTAGAACTGTGACCACAACGGAATTGATCTGCATTATATAAAAAATTTGGGAAACATACTTTGGCATTTGACTAGGGAAACAAAATATTTTTATTCAAAAGTAAACAATCATAGTTTTAAATGAGAACCAATACACTGTAAAAATGCACTTCATCATATAGTTTTTTAATTCTACCTCCTCATACTTAATATAATATTATACCTACTTCTCTCTGATGAGCAATTATGTGTTTATATGTCTTCCTATTTAGGTATTTTAGTAATCAGAATTCGTATTGTTGATGTTTCGAAATATCATTAACATTAACTTTTTGTTATTCGATCTATTGAAGCTCGGTATTTAGAAAGTAGTAATTATAAACGTTACGAATATTGAAATTAAGGAATTATAAAAATAGGAATAATGATCAATCGGAGTTGTTACATTCGGAATTTTGAACCAGTCGGAATTATGAAAATCGTATTTTGAAATTCGTATTTGTGACTGACGGAATAAAGTTATTCGTATTTATGTAGTGTACCCATATTTTAACTGCATCGGTGGCGTGGTCTGTAGTGCATCGGCTTTCGACTCCGGAGTCTCGGGTTCGATTCCGGGGTCGAATCAAAAATGTGTGTGATCCACAAATGTTTGTTTCGGAGTTTGGGTGTTTTATATGTATATTATGTATGTATTTAGAAATATATAAGGAGTTTATCAGTTGTCTAGATCCCACAGCACAAGCTTATGGCTAGTTTGGGCTAGCTGACGTTGTGTATAAGAACGTCCAAAATGTTTAAAAAATATTTATCCATTGATGAAAAGAGCATGAAAGTAGTTTTGAGTTTATCGCGAACAGAGAGACGCGGTTTTATAATATGCTATTTATCCCCACAGTGCTTAAACGACCAAAATATTAGTTACTAGCTTGTCTACGTTACTCAGGGACAATGTTACTGTAATATTAGCGAATTAATTTAAAAATCGGTTCAGTCGTTTTGGAACTTATTCAATGCAAACATTCAAATATTTTCATTTTATAATATTAGCGTCCCTTCATTCACGTGGAAATGTATTGTCAACATTTTTCATTACTGCTCCATTCATGACTATTTGTCGTAACAGAGTATTTGTTGTACCTATTTTTTTAACTAACTAAACTAATTCAACAATTGACAATTAACTTCAAGCTTAATCAATACAAGCTACTTTAACTTAACTGTCCCGATGTTCGCGGAATACAGCGTTATAACAAATTAAGGATACATAATCACAATGACTTAAGCAAGTTACTAACTCAGTAGACTGTGTGGCACCGTATCGTAAAGAGACCCATAGACCAACAGTCCGTCTGCTGTCTCGAATAGTACAAACGGTCGATCAGGTTGAATTTAGCTAACGAACGGTAGTCTATAAGGTTAAAACTCAAACAAAAAATAACCGGACAAGCACAGAGGGTTCCATAAAAAACCAAAAAATTTATGATTTTCACAATTTTTCCTTTATCTATGATGTAAGACGTTGCTACGTACCAAATTTCAAGATCCTGAGTCCACGGGAGTGTCGAAAATTTGCAGCATAAACGGCTGTATGTTTTGATTGTGTTGGCTTAGAATTTTGATTTTTTCGACACGATACCCTAAAAAGGCGTCTGAACGATCTGAGCCTCCGATCGATCTGTCTGTGTGGTGGCTGCTTAACTCGTAAATACTCGTACGTGCTCGGAGTGGGACGTTTAATGAACCTCGCCACATAGATCCTGATTTAGAAGGGGAAAAGTAAAATGTGATTAAAGAAAAATAGAAGTTAACGGCTCTTATAATGAGGAGTTAAAGACTTGAAAGGAAAGTGATTATTTTTGTAGCTTTTTTGTCTACTTTGCTACTTTGGGGTGTAAAGAGGCCCTACCTACATACATCACGGGCCTACAACCATTCATTTAAGCAGTATTATTATTATAATGTTACTTTGACTTTTGTACCATGATTTCCATACAAAAAGTCAAAGTAACATTATGATAATACACACACATATCACGCCTATATCCCCGAAGGGGTAAGCAGGGTCGCAATACACACCCACAATTTGCTAGTATTTTTAGTCCCACGTAATAGAATGAAGAATGTGATATATATTTATTTCAACCTAGTCCACTTCGATACGCAATGGCACCCGACCCTCCTTGCGAAAGGCCTGCGAGGTCCTTCCTAGAGCGTACTCTGGGTGCTATGAACTATAGGCGGCAATTTAAGACAACAAAGAACAGGCGCAATTAACATCTACCTACTGTCACAGAATAGGGAATAGTACTTACATACGAGTACTACCGTGTCGCATCATTTGGAATTGATACAAATTTCAACTAACTTTCGCTAGGTTACTCGAAAGAAAGGACCCAACCCCACAGGCCTTTTCCATCAACTCGGCCTAAATAAACAATGTGCCTTATTATCATCTATATTTTACGAAAAATTCCGCCGCCAGCCCATTCCTCATGCAGATTGGAAAACTTTTCTAATAACCAATTAACTTATATCTGATATTCCAAAGTATTTTGTTTAAAATTCATCAGCTGGCAAATTTGCATGTTTATACTCGAATTGCTTGCACCTTTGTAGATTGTGTAACTTGTTGGAATTATATTCTAACTCTTGAATTTATTTAAGCAGTTCGATGTTTCAACTGTGATCAATTATTGGTGAAGTATCGGGTTGGCTTATCCTGTTGAATGTTCGGCACAAGTTTGACAGGGTCTAAGTCTGATTCGTGTATTGTAGTTATATTATGTGTACATAACTCACGGAAGGGTTGCCAATAAACAAGTCTATTCGCCTTTTTAGGGTTCCGTACGGAAAGGGTAAAACGGGAACTAAGACTACGCTGTCCCTCCGTTCCCCTATCCGTCCGTCTGTCTCCAGGCTGTATCTCATGAACCGTGATAGTTAGAAAGTTGAAATTTTCACAGATGATGTATTTCTGTTGCCTCTATTGTTATAGAGGCAACAAATACTAAAAAAACAATATAATAAATATTTAAAGGGGCTTCCATGCAACAAACGTTTTTTTTTTATGTTTTGTGTCTTAGTGTCTTAGTGCGCGAGTCTGACTCGCACTTGGCTGGTTTATAAAACTTTCTTTTTACTCTGTTTACATATGTGGAGCCCAAGTCATCAACAACATTCTCTAGAAAAGGCTTTTTTTTCAAATCCGCGGACCTAGGCCACGGCCGCACCTACGTCCATTGCCTAACTCCCCCGGTAAGCACTGAAAACCTGCAAGTGGAGTCTTGGTCAGTTGGCTTAAATGTTTCGCGATTCAAGTTGCTAAATATTCATAGCTTTTAATTATTTTATACATGTGGTATTCGAATTGTTTATATCAAATATTCAAATTTTAATCCACCAAATCGCTCGAAATATTGTAAATTTTGATCGAATATGGAAAACACAGAAACAGCGATCACTGCTCGTGGACTGGATTATTTATTTTAAGAGACGAAATTGACCGATCGATGAAACGAAATCTCAGATCGTAAAATGTAAAATTGCGAGATATAATAGGATATCATAATACAACGCTATCTATGTTATAAATAAACCAGCAGAAATCCGTATATATTTGTACATTTTATTAAATCTCTTTAATTATTTATTTTTATTTAGCAAAAAGACAAAATACACTATTTTTATGATTCTTATCTGATTGTACAATCTAATCCCAAAAATTACTTCTACACTGGGAACCTTGACAAAGAGGATTTTTAAACGGCATTCATAGGGCGTTTTCACATTGCAGGATAACGATATAGGGGAGGTAAGGGTGCATTGGGCATGTGTTGTTAAGTAATTTAAGAAATGTTGAAATTGCCATTATGCAGATGGGTACTGAAGTACCTACCTCATCAGGTTAGGGGCATAAGTCGCGTAAATGAACGTAAAACGCCATGCTACTGCTATACTACTATGTTGCAACTGTAATTGGTCAAAAAGTCGGTAGTCTGCTAAACTCACAAGCAACGCGCCAGGATGGCGCGAGCAAGGCACCAAACCGAATGACTGCAGAGTACAACATTAGGTTAAGTTGAATTTAGTTACTTCCGACATTACTTCTTAACTTTCCAGCCCCTATATCTCGGGAACCGAGCTTCCCACCTAAATTCTGGGCATATTTTTCTTCCCCCTGCACCCCCTCCCATCACAAGTTCCATTCGCCTGCAAAAAAATCCCGGGAATTCTCATCCCGCAAAAATACCCAAGATTCCCAGTACCCCAATTTTTTGACCCCATAGTACCCTAAGTAAGAAATTGAACCCCATCTTCCCACAAAATTGTTCTTCCCAATTCTCATCCCACTTTCCACATCTGCATAATGACAAATTACACATTTCTTAAATTGCTTAACATCACATGCCCAATGCACCCTTACCTCCCCTATATTCACGATAAAATGCACGATATCGTGGCAGTGTTAAAGCGCCCATAATTTGTAATTTATATATAATTGTCAGCCGGTTTCGTCAGTTAATCTCGAAGTTTATGCGAGTGGAGCTACGAGTAACAGCTAGCCGGTAACATGACAAAGGAACCGCTCGACGTTCAAATACTACACAAAATCGATAAAGTAAACCTCTCGGGCGAATGCCACGTGTTCGGCAAGTTATCCAACCTATCTACGGATTGGTTGCTAAGTGATCGTAGCTAAAAATAGATCACCTGTATCTCACTCAATACATTGAAGTTTTTTTTATTGTATTCGAATAAGGATTATTTTTGATATACGTAAATATACAATACAGTGTGTTTCGTTTTGGGGTGGATGTTTGTTACTCAATCAAGCGTTACGAGTAAACGTTGATGAAAATTGAATGAAAATTAAGTAATAATAGCTTTGCCATTTCCCATTGGCTATCGACACAATGGGCAGTTGGGACATAAAAGCCAAGTCCTTGAAAAGTTAGGTGGGTTCTGAAAATTTAAATTTTGCACATAACCTCAAAATAAAAAGGTGTTAGATTATCGTGATTTTTGAAAAGCGAATTCTCAAACGCATTAAAGTGTGTGTGTATCATATGCTCTTAATTTAAAATGCCAACTGAAAACTTAAATTTCGAACTTAACCTCAAAATGAAAAGTGGTTATTTATTGGGATTTTGAAAAGCGTATTCTCAATCTACCCTCCACCTAAAAATTCTGAACCATTTAATACGAGAGTGCAAAATAAGGGCGGCAGTGGACGTCGCATAGCGTCAGGGTGAGTTGTGGCAGATTTATTGCCAGATATATCATCTAAGGCCGCCTGCAGCCTCCCACCGCTGATCTCGGCCAAAATTAAACCCGAATATGAGATTTTTATTGTATCCTGTTGTGTTTTGGACAGATAGTAAATTATGATGGTAAAATATTTCATAGGTATGCTTATATACTTTTTTTATTTGTGTTTGTTTTGTTACTTTAAATTTTAGAACTGTAAAAAATTGTCTGGGAAATTCGTAAAAATTTAGGTAAAAGTTTATGGCGAAAGTTCGTGTTTGTTCAAAGTTTTAAACCCACTGAGGCGATTTCTAAAGCCAAGTGGTTTTGTTAAATTATATTGAACAAAACCACTTGTAGTAGTCTCCTACAATTATAACCAACCCGCGGATTTGTCGGCTTGAAATAGTTTTATGGTTCCCAATTCCCGCGAAAACATATCGTCGGGATAAAGAGTAGCCTAAAACCTTCCCCGAGAACCACTCTCTCCATTAATGAAAACAGCATGAATATCGGTGCAGTAGTCTTTGAGATTATCGCGAACACACGCGGCAGAGGACTATGTTTTTATAATATGTAGTGAGTGATGCTTTAACTTTAACTACTTTTAAACATTGTACCTTACGTTCCTCAAAGTTTTATTGCATAAAGCCGTAAGCACAATAGGCGAAAAAAACAAAACAGAATTTCATCGACTTATGTTCAAGTTGCGAGAAGTTACATAATCCTTATTTTTTCCCTGTGGGTCGGTCCCCAGTGTATACGGCTCTAGAAAAAGCATATTTTCCTAAGAGCCTCGCAAAAAAATACCTGTACAGTCACGAACAATAATATGTTAACATTTTCTTTATAAAATTCTCTATGACTCGAAGAAATAAGTGTATAAAATGTGTAACTAACCAATTTTAATACAATTTAACGTTTTTAATCATTATTTGTCAGGCTTAGTATTCTTATTTTTGCGATTTGAATTAGAATTAAAAGAATGATTCCATATTATTGGTCGTGATTGTACGTAACGTGGTGTCCGACTGTTTTTATAATATGTAGCGAACTAATATATATGTGGTCATGTTGAACTTTTATATATATGGCGTTTCGTTATATATATTAAAAGTCAATTTCGGTTAAGTATACTTATAATTATATATATACTTATAAGTATACTTACCGAATCTATGTAAATTTATTATTAAAATATGTAGTTACTTATGCGTAGTATAATATGACAGTCAAAATCGTAGTTAACACCCGACCACCACGCAGCGGCCACACAGGTGGCCAAGGTCCGCCGGGCCACTGGGAATTCTCTCAGTGCTTACCGGAGGCGCTCGGCAATGGACGTAGGTGCGGCCGCGGCCTCGAGCGGATTAAAAAAAAGACGAAGCTGGGGGTATTCAACATTAAATAAAGAATCGTGTATCTTCTATTTATTCAAGTTATTCTATCTCTATTTTATTATCATTCTCTATTCCAGACGTTAGAAGAACGGGAGAAGAGACACGTAGGACATAAGGAGCAATTGGCGCGGGAACAGCGTTACCTCAGACGGCGACTGACGCAACTCTGTTCCTCACCTCGAGATTCCACGAGAACCTTCTCCGAGAGTTCGATGAAACACACGAGAGCCGACTCACTCTCCTCCTTAGAATCCTCGTCAGGAGTTTCCACGGCGGATCGGTCTCCGTCGTCAGTCTCTGAAAGTGGTGAGTTTTATATCTCTTTGTTTTTAAACTCTTAGAAAACGATTCTTTATAGTATCCTACGTGTGTTCTAACACCTAGTTATGAGCAGTTATAAAATGCGTTTAGGCATATTTAGAATCACAAACTTGAAGAAGTTATCGATAATATGGCTGCAATACCTAATAAGGCAGTATGGTCGACAGAGTTTAGCCTGCTAGTAGACTGTACTATAATGGTTAAAAAGTTACTTTCCGATACAGATTTGCAGAAAATTTCTTGCAAAATCTGTATCATAAAATAACTTTTTAATATTATATAGTAGATACTGATGATCGTAGGCTTTATATGTCAACTTTTGAAATCATAATTTGAATTTTTCGACATGAGAGTAGATAAATATCTTTATTCAAATAGATACAGATCAAAGAATACTCTAGATTTATGTAGAATCTAACCTGGCCCTGCCTGCGCACGTGTTTCCTCCAACATATAACCCTGGGTTCTTTAAGCGAAGCGTGAAGAGGCACATCAAGTTGAGTGCCTGGGTCGTCAAGTTGAGGGCCACTCTCCATAGTATTCCTGTGTACTGTGAGAGTCGCCCACAATCGCCAGACGTCGCCACAGCTTACCATCAGGCGGGTGGCGTCAATTTGTCGACCTAAATATAAAAAAAAAAAATACAGGCGGTGATTACGCCCACATTTCGCCTGTCGCTGTTGGTAACACGGGGGAGCCTATTGCCTTTTCGGGGCACTTTGAGTGTTCTTGCCAAAGTATCGTATGTCTATCAGTTTGCACCATCTGCAAATGAGGATGGTTTGGGCCCTGATGATGTGGATAGATACATATCTGTATTTGGCAGAATTTCAGTAGGTGGCTCTAAAGCTGACCTTAATAGCGCGATCTGGAAATTATATATGAAGTAAAGATTGGATGTTGTCGGTATTGGTCATCGTAGCCCAGTGGTCCCCTGGTTAGAAAGGCTGCGATCCGAGTTCTACCGATGGATGACATTTCAGTTTTTATGATGTTGATAAGCCCCTTAGCACGATATAATGTCGAGATGGCTACGAGTATATTGATTTGTGGAATATCCCAGAATTTCCTTACCCATCTGTCTACTGATTTAAGTGTAATAAACGTATGACAACCATAATTCCTAACCTTAATACAGTTCAGTAGAGGCGACATTTTGGTAAAATTAAAACACTGGCTTAACAAGCGTATATAGATTACACCGTGATATTTCTAATAAAAACCAAGTAAAGCCGATGTCTGCCGTCAACTAACATGACAACCGCTGAATTTGTGTGAAAGGCGCTAAACACAGCGCTGTAAGCCACTGTATCTAAAAGGAAGAAACAGTCTATTGTAAGAGGCTTAGACCGAATTGTGGCTGTGAAAACAGCGTTCATTTACTTACAGTTTAAGAAAAAAGTTGTATTAACAATAGCTTTTTAGTGCTGCAGCATAATTTAACGAAATAAAGTAAGATGAATAAAAATAAGAAACTTTTTAAAACCATTTCGTAACTCATGATCGACTCTTCTCAAGACCAGAAGGTTGGTTACTTTTTTACTCAAAGAATAAGCATTGCCATACAACGTGGCAATGCTGCCGACCTTCTGGGAACATTGCCAGTCGGCGACGAGGCGGAGTGGTTCTTTGACGCCTATTATAGTGTGTATATAGTTTTTAGTAAATATAAATAGTATTTTCTTCTACTTTGACACAACATTGACATCAGATTTGATTGCAATAAAGCCTTAAATGAGCTTCCCCTATCATGTATAAGATAATTCTTTCAGTATCTTAGGAGATTAATGTGTATATGATCATAATAATAGGTAGGTAGGTAGTATTAGGAATACTGCGGTAAACATATAAAAAATAAAATACGCAGATACTTCAAGCAGAGAGGAGATTAATAAACAAACAGTTCTTCTTAGATTCTTTAACTTTTCTACCAACTAATTTGTAAGTACAATAGCCACATAACATTTTACCCGAATAAATGATAACTATAGAAAATGACAACCGAAATGGGGTGTTGTCTATCATTCGCGATACTTTAGTGCATTCGATATAACATAATAAAAGACTCGATAAATATAATTATAAAGATAATAATTCCCATTTGAGTGCCTCGGTGCTTTCGACGCCGGAGTTTCAGGTTCGATTCCCGGTCGGGACAAACTTTATATGGTTACATATACGTTTGAATCGAAGTCTGGATGTTTCCTATGTATAATATGTATGTAATTACAAAAAAAAATGTATATAAGTATTTATATCAGTTTATCTAGTACTCATATCACAAGCTCTACTTAGTTTGAGACTAGATGGTGTTGTGGGAATTGTCCTAACATATTGATTTATTTATTTATTATCGATTATCCGTATCAAACTTTGTAACTTAATATAAATTTCATACAAAAGAAACCGATTTGAACGGACTAATCTTTTGTATTGAATACTATCAGATTATTTCGCTACTCGTATCGATACAACTCTATACATTTCTATACAATCTATAATATAATAAATAATTCCATCGATATTTATATTCAATTACCAATAGAATCTACAATAGTTTATTGTTGACAATTTCTATCGCCATTCTATGTCAATAATTTAACGACACTAAATCCTATATAACAATGTCATTGTCACCTAAATTACGACTGTAATAATACCGTAATAAAGATGATCATACGATGCCTGGTGGTAGTTAGATACGCCCTAAATTATATTTGCACAAATTTCGTAGGCTTTTGTGCCGAATCCCTTATAACCGAAATCTTTTGGTATTTTATCTTCCGCGGGTTTTATGGCCTATATTTGGAGGCGTTTGGCCCAGCCTATATTGTTACCTTTTATTTATGCATTAACTTTAGCAATTTAACTGTCTTCGCCAGAATTATTTCTAACTAGAGCCCATGTTTTACCGATTGTTGAATAGAGAAAGTTTCTTACACACATATTTATTTCGTTTTTTATACTTATTGAAATTGTTATGTTAAATCTGCTCTATAAAATTGTAGCGTTTGTTTGTTTGGACATCAGTTATAAATGGTCGGATTGAATTTGATGAAATTTAATACTATAAAAGTTTGGAACCCCGGGTAGTTTTTAGGTTGCTTTTTATCAAGAATGTTAGCTTAAGTTTCTCTTTCTCAATTCCCACACACGTTATTGATTAACAAATATCGTTCCCGGATCCCATTCTATAACCTAACTGTGACTTTATAGTGAGCTCGTGGCTAAGTCATAATCTAGCCAGGCCGGTATTAGGATAAAACACTATTTCTAAAGATAATGAACCCCTCCGTGTCTCTGAGAGTTCGTTGGTCTCGGTTGTCATACGAAAACTTTTGGCAGTCGTTACGTGTAGTTGGAGCCCTAAACAAAATCCGACCGGTCTAACTACAAAACTTCGATATCGTCCATGGGTTGTGAAGGTCAGATGGCAGTCGCTTCACGGAAAATATCGAAGTTCAGTCGCATCGCAGTTAGACTGGAAAGCCGACCCCAACTGAGTTGGGAAAAGGCTCAGTGAATGATTATCACGATGTTACGCTGCCATAACCTTAGGGGCATTATTGAATATTAAATTCTTGCAGCTACTATTCACTTAACACGGATCAATTTACTGATCTACCATGCCTGTCAATGTAATGTCTCCATCACATAATATACTAAACAACATACATGTTACTATCAACTTTAAACCTATGTAAATGAGGTTGAAAATTCATGTGGGAATCGACAGTTATCTAATTAAGGGCCCGTGCACACTGCCCACGGCTACAGAAATTGCATTTCGGTAATCGCATATGTGTGTTGATGCATAACATGAACGTTGGATGTGGATAAATATTAAGTTACATTAATATTATCACGTTCATTTTTTGTATGGATTTTAATTCTAGTAATTTTGCTGGTCACTAACTGAATACTTTAATATTTGCGAAGGCCAGCCAGGTAATTTTGGTATTTTTGTTAGGTTTACCTAAATATAGGAAAGTTATATGGATAAACTAGCTTGAGTTTTGCTGCTTGACTGCTTCGGTGGCGTGGTCGGTAGTGCATATTATAGGCTTTCGACTCCGGAGACTTTTAGGTTCGATTCCCTAACAAATGTTTGTTTCGGAGTTTGGGTGTTTTCTATGTATGTATTTAGAAATATATAAGTATATTTATCAGTTGTCTAGATCCCATAGCACAAGCTTATAGCTTAGTTTGGGCTAGATGACGTTGTGTGAGAATGTTGAAAAATATATATTATTATTATAGCGGGCTCTCACGACGTCGTGTGCGTCGAATTCTTACTCGCCAAATACCCACACTCGATGATTGGTTGTGAATTATTGCGTATCTTAAATGCACTTAACGAAAACTGTCAAAATAAATACATTTCCCAGTTTTTTTGCAACATTATTCATTATTGCTCCGATCTTATTGGTAGGGTGATAGTATAACTTCCTCGATAAATCGAATATTTTAACACAATAAGAATTTTCTATGTCAAGCTAGCAGTCGCGACGAACTTCGTATCGCCTTTTTAAATCTTCCCTGAAAGTTTACGAATATTTCAAGACAAAAGTTAGCCAAATCGGTCCAGCCGACAACTCGGGAACGAGCGAGTCAAACGAACGGCGATTCATTTTTATAGATTAGCATACTCGTAAGCTTTACGATATTTAGTGTAGGTATATAAATATAATAATACAGAGTATATTACGACATTTCTACATAACACTAGCTAGCCTGAAACTACGGAACTTATAGTACTTAAACTTGGTGAATTAGTTGTTATTAAGTATAAAGTACGTAACAAATAAATGTCTAATTACAAAAACCTAAAATCTCTTATAAATATAAGCGGAAAATTTAAGTTTGAAATCCAACGAAACAGGTATTTAGGTAATGAACGAACCGTATATTAATTACAAAACTTTACGGAATAAAACCGGTAAAGTCGGTAAACATTTTGAATTATGTGCTCTCGCCTTTATAATACCGGAGAATTACGCGAACTTTGGTTTATATTGTCTTAAATGGCGTCGTTGTTAAATATCATGATGTGTTTTGATAAAACTTGTTCTATTTGTAAAACATTTTATTTTTTATTTTTTGCACATTTTCATCGAAGGGGTAGGCCACAACCACAATTTGCCAGTAATTTCATTGGTCCCACGTAATATGGGGGAAGTTTATTGCCGTTTAATTCAACCTAAAATTCCAATAGTTAGGACAGATACTCCATATAATATCTACAGTCTGAACGATTTCATCCATACCAAAGTAAGCTAATATAAGCCTGCGTTATTGGATCTCGGTAACTGATAAACATACTTATATAACATAGCATCACGCCTTTTTCCCGAAGGGGTAGGCAGAGGTGTGCAAACACACCCACATCTCGCCAGCTATGTTAGGTCCCATGTAATAGGGGGCGAGCCTATTGCCATTTACCGGGCACAAGTTCCAGACTCTGGGATAATTATCTAGATAAAATTCTATAATAATAACATACCAATATACGCAAATACACACATAGATAAATTACACTCTGACAAACACCAAGTCATACCAAGATTTGTACTTATTGGAATTCAAACTCGAGACTTCCGAGTCCAATACCAAGTTTTAAGGTGCCTTTCGACCAGAGATATACTACGCTACGTTGCTTTGGATGCGTTTAAAATCCACCAATCATATTTATTTATCCTTACAACATGTCATAGTACATTCATTTTCATTGGTCCACAATGACATCCTCACAGCGTAGCTACAGTACATCTCTTGTCGAAAGACACTATTAATCAGTGTAACTAACCATTGAACCACAGGTTAAACTATTCGATTTGTTCGATGTCTGTAAATCGAAGATATAATAGAGAAACTGTTGTAGGGGCTTTATGACCCAAAACAATGGTTTTTAGAATTTTTGTCTGTTTGTCTGAATGTTTGAACACGATAATCTCAGAAACGGGTTAACCGATTTGAATGCGGTTTTCAGTAATGCGTTGTGGTTTATTCAACTTAACATTTAAGGTTATTTTATTTCAAACGGTTCATAAATAAAAAAGTTATGTCGATTAAAAGTAACACGCAGGCGGAGCTGCAGGCAACAGCTAGTTTACAATATATACCTAATATTTTTCGTACACATTATCCCCATGCTACAACGCAACGGTTCCCAGAATCCCGCGTCTACGCCTCTAGGACGTCATTAGCGAGGTTGATTTACGAGAAGTGCACGGCTTATCGTTCACGCTCGCCACTTTCGCCCCCTTTTCTCCATTTCGCCCCCTTTTTATTAATTACACAATCTACACACAGTGGTCATAATATATGAATATTATCGGGCGTTGATGCCTTAATGTTGATAATATCCATTAACAATACTGAGAGGCATACAATAGTTAATGTGTGCTATATTAAGATAACACTCCGTAAATTGTAGGTCAGAGCTGTGGAGAATTGTGGAAAAATGTTGTCAGTTCTACCCAGAATTATTATTTTACACACACACATATCACCCCTATATCCCTGCAGGGGTAGGCAGAGGTGCATTACACACCCACAATTTTCCAGCATTTTAAGTCCCACGTAATAGGGGGCAAGCCTATTGCCGTCACCGGGCACACATAATGGGTTCTGTCGAAAATGGCCGAATGAATTTAATAAAAAGTTGCAGCTATATAGTAATTTTGTTAAAAAAAATAAACCTGTTACCTTGCGATGAAATGTTGATGAAAGGCAACAAAATCTTACGTGCCAGCTGCTATTGCACAACTAACGTCTCGGACTATTATTTTAATGTAATTATTAATTTTAATGCACAGATGATTAAGGACGTTATTTATGACTAGCTGATGTCCACGGTTTCGGTCGAGAAAGATAGCATATAGTGATGATAACTTTGTTCCAATTTTGATGAAAAGCCTTTGAAACTTGCAAAACCGCACGAAAATACGTTCAGAAATATTAGAGATTAAAGTCAATGTCAAATAAATTTATTAAAACAGGTTATTAAATAACACTTTTAACAAACAGCGTATACACACAGACAGATAGACAAGAATGAAAAATATACCATTTTCTTATTAATTAATAGAATGTACAGACACTCTATTTCCACTGTTTTATTACTTAACTAGTTATTTTTCTAACACAACAAACATACGGGCGAAAATGATAGCATAATATAAAATATATCCTTTTTTATCATAACTTGGGAGAAAAATCTTTGGATAATCTATAAGGAAGCGGCATTATAAGATCTTTTGCCCAGCGATAGAGGGCCGAGAAAAAAATTATTGCTATATTTTAGACAAAGAGCTCCATAGATAATAACAATGCGAATATTGGCGCCAGAATAGGACAACGCTATACAAGTTTATGAAAGATAAAATGAGACAATCTAAAGGGTAGTAAAAGAAATTGGCGCATACCATTTTTTATGAATATAAATAGATGTCTTATTTTAATAAAACTACGTTTTTCTTTGTTTTGAATAAATTCTTGTTTGGAATTTTCGTTTGCATTTTTTTAAGTCATTCTTTATGACGCTCGCGGCTTCGACCCGCTGAAAAATTATACACAAAAACCATCCTCGAGAACCACTCTATACATTGGTGAAAACCGAATCAAAATCCGTTGCGTAGTTTTAAAGATCTAAGCATACATAAGAACGGATGCGAGTTTGTGTTATATAATGTTATGGTTATGATATACCAAAAATAAACATTAATATCCACATAAAAAATCGCGGCTCAGTCCTCGAACGGGTATGCAGATGTGTTCATTACGCCCTCATTTACTTTTACTTTACTGTTGCGAGCCCATTGCCGTTGCTCGTACTTCATAGTACCTATGCCTTGTACGTCGACCATGCGACAAAATACAGCTTATAATTATATTTCAATCTAATTTGGAATGAGGTATAACAAAAGGGGATTCTGTGAAGTCCCGTTTTCGTCTGTGTCGTCGCGAGATTCGTTTCTCTTGTTAACTAAAACACAGCAAATTACAATGCAGGCGGGAGTCACTTCAATGTATATGAAATGCGGCCTCATTCTTGCTGGCTTCTTCTTTTTAAATTTAGTAGTAAACATTCTACGTTCAATAAAAACAATAATAATATTGTTATTTCATACAATAATGGGACAGATTCCATTGTTATCATCCAGTTTACGAGACTGAAATAATTTAATGATCCAAAATCCGAACGATCATAACATCGCGTCCCATGTCAACGTCTTCTGTAATTGGTCGGGTTTTCTATTTTGACATGGATAAAGGTCAAAGGTATCTTTCTATACCCATTGATCAAAATGTATTTTATAAACATACCTTAAACAAAAACCTCGCTCGTGATGCAGAGATTCTATTGAGTAGTATGTAACGTCTTTCCTGGCTGTGGGAATTTTGGTTTCGGTTTTGGAGTGGTTTTGAATATTCCATAGTGTGTGTGTAAGTTTATTTTAGTACCACACTACTACCTTCTTGTCCTAAAGATCTATCCATCCAAAGGTTGCCTGGCAGAAATTATGTATATGTATATGGCCTATGCAATAAGGCCGTCCATTGTACTGCTACTAGAATTATAATATGATTTAAAACTGTATTGGCGTACAATAAAGCATATATAAATAAATAAATAAAGTGTGGGTGTGGAATGCACCTCTGCCTACCCATTCGGGAATATAGACGTGTTGTATGCCTGAACGAAAACACCTTTTCAACAGTTTAACTTTTTATTTTTTATTGATGCCGTGGGGCGAAACATGTTAAAAAAGTAAAACTGGAAAAGTATGTGTTTTTGTGCAATAAGTATGTGTAGCAAGTTGTGTGTGCAATAAGTATGTGTAACAAGTTGTGTGTGCAATAAGTATGTGTAGCAAGTTGTGTGTGCACTAAGTATGTGTAATAAGTTGTGTGTGCAATAAGTATGTGTAACAAGTTGTGTGTTCAATAAGTATGTGTAACAAGTTGTGTGTTCATTAAGTATGTGTATCAAATGCCACCAATCGACAGTATATACAGTCTGTAGAGTAATAGGATCTTCTTATCTAACAATTCTATTGTAAAACAATAAATTGCTGTTTGTCTCACTGAAATTCGAGAACGGCTTTACCGATTTGCCTCATTTATGTGCTGAAAATATTCGTAAAAGATCAGCAAGAAAGGTTTAATTTGAGACGGTTTGTTACAGGTCTTAATATTTATTTCTTTTATTCGAAGTTGTTTTATTTCTAATTCTAATCCATTTAAAATTATAACATAAAGAAAAAATGAGAACACAAGTAAAATATTCACCTATTTTAGTAACCAAACACCCTGACTGTAGATATCATAGGTATGTAACATTGAAGCTTAAAACACACTGGTCCTACGTCTTACGACGTCTGACGTTTACATTATCTACGCGCTATGACACTTTAAACGTGTGTGACAGCGTCGTACGCGTGGGATAGCATGGGAATACGCGAGTCTGGCGCAGTGACGCGTAAGACAGTGTGGTGAATGACCAGTGTTTTCGTTACCATACAAATTGTATACCTAGGCCAGATCCTGTTCAGATGTCATAATGCGTGGTTTACGTCACATATGAAGGATGACTTTCCCGTCCCTTAAGATTAATACGTTCAAACTTTTCACTTTTATAAGATTAGGTATAGAAAAGGAAAATGAAATTTCCTTACCTCCTAGTACTCGTATATTGCTAAGACTTTGTGCCAATAAAACCCAATTTTCTAAAAACAACCAAAGTTTCACGTTTGCGTGTCGATATCATGTAACCATGCCGTGTGGAAGCACCCTTAGCTCTGATAAGCCTTCCGTGTTCTACCGTTATCAGTTCCCCGGGAGGAGCTGCAGGGGGAAGAACCGGGCGGTTTCTAATTACCACAACTATCCAACTTTAATTAGGTCGAAACACACTTATTTATAGTTCATGTTTAAGGGACATTTAAGGGACATTTTCATCTGTAAACTGTACTGCATTAACGTTACCTAATCTAAGTACAGTTCTAAGTTATACAGTCGAAATCTTGTTAAGATAATGGCAAGAGAACTTGCGAATATCGGCAGGTCAAGACACGGTAATTCAATCAAAGCTCGCCCACGGTATATCGTATTCAGATAGAAACTTTTTGACTATTTTCTCGAGTGGATAATTGTTTTGTACCTACATAAGTTTTAAAAATATAAATATAAACATGTTAGGACAATTCACACAACGCCATCTAGTCTCAAACTAAGTATAGCTTGTGATATGAGTACTAGATAAACTGATATAAATACTTATATACATTTTTTTGGTATATACATACATATTATACATAGGAAACATCCAGACTTCGGTACAAACGTATCTGTCTTCACAAAAAGTTTGTCCAAACTGGGAATTGGACCCGAGACTCCGTCGTCGAAAGCGGGTGCACTACCGACGACGCCACCGAAGCACTCAAATACTAGATGATTACCGCCACACCGCCCGCTTGATATAGTTTCCTCGTTCCCAATTCCCATGGGAACAATTTACCAGGATAAGGAGTGGCCTATAGCATTTGAGGATAATGTTAGTGAATGAATGTTCAAAATGTCAATCTAACAGTTTGTTACGAAATAAAACATTATAAATACAAAAATAAATGTTTCTGTAAGCATAAAGTAAAATTTCAAAAAGGTCACATTAGATCATCATTGAGTTAGCGTCGATCGTCTTAAATCGACATTACAAAGTCAAAAGCTAGTCTAAAGCTAGATTATTTATATCAACAATACTTTATAATTACATTTCAAAGAATTTCACTCACTGTATTGTAATTTCATAGTACTGTAGAATGTTTGTACGTTTGAGTATCAAGAACTCTTCGGTCTATTGTAAAGGGTACAAGACAGAAATTGGTGAATTAATACAAAATTTTTAAGAAAAATGAAAGTTCATCTTACTTTTTGAATAGACTGTGTATATTTATACAAGATTCATATTTTCCTGGCAAAAGCTACACTAAGTGCCAAACTGCCGTCTAAGATATAATTCGCCATTCAATTTGAATGGAATTCAATTTCCTTACGCGTCAAATGTCTTATAAGATCCTAATTTTACCCAAATAGGTTACTGTATTTTTCCCTATCACTCGATATTCTCGTGGAAATTGAAAAGATTTTTGACGCGCCAAAGTATTCTTATATAAAGGACAAATCTGGAACATTCTACGAACCACGATCGAAAGTATTTCAGACTTGTATTTCTAGTTGAATTGTATAATTTGGCTGAAATAAGACAAATAGGTGGATACCATAAAAGGACGTATAAATATAATTACTCTCTCCCTACCCCATATTATATAATAATAAACCCACGCTTCGCCAGTAATTAATGTGGCGGTGGCGGCGTGTTTCCACTTGTCGGCACTTTTTTTCACCGTTGTAACCTCGTCCGTTGATCGGTAAGTGTATACACTGCAATTTTTATCTCCATAGTGTGTTACTGTGAGGAACCGAAACAACTACAACGGGCAGAGTCGTAGACGTCCACTAGTAACAGCGGACTAAACTCAAATACAACAATACTTTTAAAACACACATCCATCAAGTTAATGGCGCCCAACGTGGGACTTCCAAACAAGAAACATTTTTCTATCTGACTACTCACAAATTTACCTTTTATATTTACCGACGTCACACGCGGTCTTCATGGGATTACAGTCATCTTCAATTCCCTCATCGCTTCCAATCGTGATCAAGTCCCTTACGCAACACAAATATATAAATATAAGTGTCTAAGTCTGAGGTGCAAACGTTGGAGTGGGGGACATCACAAGTGAATTTATGTGCTGCGACAAACAATCAGTAAATTATTGGGAAGAGATTTATCGTTAGTCGAAAAGACAGGTGTCCTCACGGTATAATAAAGGCATAAATCTTGCGTTAGTTAAATACATATCCTTTGGAATCATTTTTTGTTGAATATTAGCAATCACAAATTCGAGTTATATGCGTTAGGTTATCAAACAACGCATGCTTATTAATGCTCAGTTGTTGCTAAAATGTGAAAATGTATTACTTTTGAGAGCAGCTAGTGTATTTATTACATGTTTTCATTGCTTTTTTTGTCATTTCAGTATTTTAATCATTTGAGTATCAAGAATTCTTCGGTCAAAAACAAAAAGACTAATAGTTCTATTATCCAAAAGCGGTCGCCCTTCATAAATCAACTACCAATTAATTCCATTTCAATACAACATTGTAATCCCGCCCATGATCCTCCATTTGCATATCTCTTCATCATAATATATCCACTAATCTCAAACAATTTCTTAATACGTAACGGCATTATACATTCATGAAGACATCATCTAATACACTAAGAGTTTAATGGGTGTATTAATATATCAAAGTGTTCTGTTACATTCTTGTATTTAGTTCACGGAGGCTTGTTTTAATGGAGTCTATCAGACCACAGAGTAGAATAGAACAGAGATTGAGCTAAGAACAAACACAGAAATCAATCGCAACACTACAAGCACGCCGGGAATGTGTGCGTGACCACTCACCGCTTGGCGAGCCTGGAACGTTTATACACACACGCCAGTGGACAATCTTATACACTGAATAGGTACAAGATTTAAAACGTGGTTGTGCAGTCACGAGCATAAATATGCTACTATGGCCAGATCGGCAATTTTATTTGACCCAGGAACGAGTTCAATAAAATCTGTCTGCACGAAGGCAGCACTAACATCTAATCGTTCATTTGCGGCATATTAAAGTGAGTACATTCCAAAACAAAATTATGTGATGATTTTAACTTCCAAAGTCATCTGATACATCTTGGGGAGCAAAAATATAATTAAAAAAATATAGGTAGTTTAATATTTCTACGTTTCTGTTAGCAATTTGAATTAGTTCGTCCCATCTCTTTCATCAAATTGCATTTATCCCTTTCATATCGTGCATGACGTCATTGACATGTCATTTGTTTCGAATGAAATTCAAATTGCTGGGTTTACAACAACGTTTTAAATCGTGTATTCGGTGAGTGCGACGCACGCTATCTGCAATTTTGTACTCTGGTAGGAAGTTGAAACTCTATTCCATTTATTCTACTCTATGACGTCACGGCGCGTATTCTCAAGAGGGTTCACATTCTCTCCCCCTTTCGAATGAGACTGACGTGGTCTCTAAAGATTTGAAGTTGACTGTCAGTTATCCCTACTGTTCTGAATTAGACTAAGCAGCAGAATTTGAAATTTATGAAGTGAAACGTATACTAGAACTCTGTGTCAAACTTTATGATTTCTCAACTGTATAGAAATTAACCGTACCTACTAGAAATAATTTGCATAGTAATGTTAGTATGTACTAGCATTATACAGAGGAAAGATTTGAGATTTTATTTGTTTGCATTGAAGCTACTATGTTAGCGAGTTACATAGGCTATATGACATCATGCAATGATCAATAGGAGCCGAGTAGCAATGAAAAATATTGTAAAACCATATTACCACGCAGATGAAGTTTTTCGAGAAAATAAACAAAATATATAATAAATATAAACTATGTGAAACACGCGACTTAGCATGACATGATGAAACGAATGACTGCACAAACCGATGAAGACAAGTCCGGTGTAAAGCCTAGTCTTAGAAGTCACAGAGCTAATTGTTAAAACAATTACCAGTAGTTCTGATTTTTCAATAAGCGCAAAGTAAAAAGTTGTGCACTTCTAACATAAAAAAAATACAAAAACATAAAAAAATCCGTTATTCGTCAGTTGAAAAGAGAAGAAACACAACATTAAATAATTGTCTTCACACGTAAATCATAATAACTTGGTAAAACTTATTACTGTCATTTCGTGTTGGCAATTATTAAATATATTACCTTGACTTAATTCATTTTCACGTCGGCCCCACGTTGGGTGCCAATCATATTTTGAGTCAGTTGACTTTCATTAATTATAATTACGTTTTCAAAGTGTAAACTCTTTTATGAGATTTGTTATCTAATAAATTTACTGATTTTGATATTAAAATGAGGAATATCCTTATTATATTTACTATCATTAAACACAAAGCTAAAAGATAACTCAAACGGGAGACAAACTTCTTAGAAGTGGAATAATATTATTTTATCGAATTTAAACAGGTACTTTTTTTTTTTTTTTTAATTCTGCGGCTCGTGGCCGCAACCGCTCTAACGTCCGTTGCCGGGCGTCTCTGATTACTAGCAGAGGGTATGTCCAGTGGCGCCCGGCGGACTTTGACCACCTCTGTGGTCTCTTCGGGTGTTGGGTCGGGACGAGAATCCCGCTTCGTTGGGGAAGGGTTTTATCCCGCGTCAGTGAGTGAATCTGGTTGCGTGCTATGGGGCAAAGGCCCCGCAGCACGCAACCCTTCTAGCCTGCTTCTGTAAGGACGGTGGATGGCGATCCCGCCGTCCTCAGGCCCCGATCATGGAGGTCGATAGTCTTGGGCGTAGTCGCGGAGTCTGGGGCGCCCTGGCCGCCGACTACGGAACTCGGCGGGGAGGGTACGCTCCCTCTCCCTCCCGGCCGCCTCCTTCGCGAGCATGACTTGCTCGCAGAAGGACACGGCCGCGTTCCACCTACTCCGGCAGGAGACCATGGCTTGAAGCATGGTCTCCAGCGAGAGGGTATCCACGCCCAGACCCACTACGAGGTCCCGGCGCTGAGTCGCCCACGCTGAGCACTCCACCAACGTGTGGAGTGCTGTGTCGTCGTCGGAAACCTCGCAGTGTTGACACCGGGGTGTGACCTCACGATGCATGCGAAATAGATAGCTACCGAAGCATCCATGCCCGGCAACGATCTGCGTCGCACGGTACGTGAGGTCACCATGCTGCCTCTGCAGCCAATCGTCCATGATCGGTCTCACCGCCGCGATGATGGTGGTACCCCACTTGGGTTGCTCAAGTCGCACCCTCCATGACTCCATGAGATCCTAGCGGAGTTGGGACCGCTGGTCCTCGATTTCTCGAGACGCAGGCCTGTGGTCCCGCTCCAGCGCCTCCTTGCGCCATTGGAACAATGACGCAAGGGCTCTCGCTTCCAGGTCCCATGGAGGGGTCCCGGCTAGGAGACATGCAGCCTCTCCGGAGATCGTGCGGTACCCCCGTATGGTTCTGACGGCCAAGGTTCGAAGTGGTCTGTTTAACAGAGTCACGTTCCCCTTGACCGCCAACCTATCCGCCCATAGCCAACCTATCCGCCCATATTAAACAGGTACTAGAGTTAATTACGTGGCCCTGGATTCTCGTAAAACCTCATGAAATGCCTCTTTTCTTAACCTATCGATATAAGCCATATATGGGTTATGTAACTCACTTAATCTTTAGCAAATCAATGATGACACTCAGCTGTACAGCCACAAGTATAAGATAAACAAATAGTATTCTATCAGAAGAGTTTAGCTTATAAGTACCCGTTCACTTACCACGACGTACTTTTAGTGTTATCGGTATAAGCTGTCGGTAGATGTCCCGACGTTGCCAAAAATACGTTATCTAGCTAAATAAGAAACATAATATGACGCAAAAGTTCAGTGTGTGTCACTAGATAGATAATCATCACTGGTTTAATTGGTGTTAGTAGTTTAGTTTCTCCAAAGACGCAAGTGGCTTCAACCACTTGACAAATTTTATACTAAAATCTTCCTCGAGAACCACTCTATCCGTTGGTGAAACCGCATCAACATCCCTTGCGTAGTTTTAAAGATCTTAGCATACATAGGGACGGGCAGACAGCGGAAGCGACTCTTATACTATGTTATTATACAAAACCCTTGTATTTTGAAATAATACAAATACAAGGAACAGTTTCAACAAAAAAACCTCAAAGACACGTCACAATCACTCGTTGCCACAGTATGGTTGCAACGTCCGATTCAATTTCTGGCGGAAATAAATTCTCGTGTCGAAATATCGCTACAAACTGAATGCTTCTATGTGCGAATGATTCATTCGTTTTCTGTTGTGTCTTTGATAAGTTATTAAAATTTATTCAATTCTGCATTCACGAGGACGTATAGTATTTATACTATTGCTATTCGATACAGTCTACCTGCCCATTTGAAAAGAAAACAACGATTAACTGCTGATAATTTTATCAGCATCATTACTTAATTAGTCTTCTTTTAATTAAGTAATTTAATAAGATGAATCTTTTGAACATGAACTAAGAATGAAGATTCAGATCAGAAATAAACTTAAAAATATTCGTGTTTCATAAACGTTGAATGACGTTTAAAATTTGTGGCAAAAATTAAGTGATATACTCGTACTTCAATTAGGATTTTATTTTACATCATTTTCATCTCCATAACACAATCGATGACCACTTTACTAACTGAAATTCCTGAATTGCAGTCATTTATGCACTTTCTTTGCAATGCCGTACGGTCAAGAGTAATACTCAGATATATTTACATGCATTTTGCTACTATATATTGAACTATATTTGCCGCAAACTATCTTTGTTACTCGTAGCGTTAACATCTTGAATGTCCCATGTTGGGCGCCAAAATAAACTTCAACTTAGGCATTCTTCAATTTAAACATAAACACAAATAAACAGTTCGGTATGTAATATTAAAACCACAAATATTGTTGAAAGCTACAGTTTTCATGCAGCAGCTATCTATGAAGACAAATTGGCGCCCTACAAGGAACAAATACATATTTGTGCCAATTTTTCTTGTGTAATATGTGCTGTAAAATATCACAATTGTCCAAAGTGACACTAGGTGGCACTGTAGATATTATGTATGTAATATTTTCTAACCCCAGTAACGGCAATAGGCTATTGCGTGAAATTATTGGCCAAGTGTGGGTTGTAACACTGTAATTTACTCGTATGTATTACCACCAGCTTGGCTCACTAGAGAGATGTTGAGAGACTACTTACTTATATCCCAGGGCGCCATGTAACACCGTTGAGGTTGACAAGATTTAGCTTAACACTTTATAAGCCCTTAGTTAACATAACATCTTAGAACGAGGATATGATAGAAGGCCTGAGCCTTCAATCATATACAGAAATCAGATAGCTTCTTCTTCTTTTTTTTTTAAATGTGGCTCATTCACCACGCGATGATTTCGCCAATATTTTCAGTAATGCTTGATAGTCACAGAAGAACTAGTTATTCCTAACTAGCTCCAGGTGCAGGACAAGAAACGTTGTTCGGTATGAGAGTGTCTGGGATCCCGATTTTTGCGGAGCGCCAGAGGTAACCTAAAAAGCCACCAGCCACGCGCTCAGCAAAAATCGAACTCCAATCAGATAGCTTAAAAGAGAAAATACTTATCTTCTAGTGGTGACTCTGGAGTTTTGTATACCTAGTCGTATATGCAGTACTTTGTGTAATGTAATAAAGTATAATCCACCTCCGTCTATCTCTTCGGGATTATAAGCGTGAGGTATGTCTGTCTGTCCAAACTTCCAAAGTGATTTCACAACTTTTTAAACATGAGGACGTATACGTTTACTGAATATTCACACAAAAGGGGTTATCTACAAGCTCTTAAAATCCCTCAACCTCCATCATACGAAAGTAAATATAGTAATGGATGTTTGATGTCGCCGTACACTTTTTTACTTCCGCGAATTTCATCCACACTTTTAATTAAACGAGAATTTTAAAAGTGCTGTCAAACATAGCTCGTTGGGTTTTAGGAGCTCAGTGAAAAACAAGAGGTCGAGAGTATTTGGGACAAATGCCAAGTTCTGCCAGCGGTAGGTGCGGGAAATGTCTGGGTCTGAATAGGTGTTGTGTATTGACGGCAACTGTCTTGTGTGAACGTTCGGAGCATTTCGTATTCCTTTGTGTAAATGAATTCAGTTTTCTATACAAACTTAAGAACTTGTATGAACATTTAGAGTGATGAGCTGTAAAGATTTTGAATAATTGTCTGTGGATGCCTAGACTATATAGGTATGAGTTATAAATTTTGATTATAATTGTTTTCATCTGTACTGTTGACTATTAATATTATTGACGGTAATATACCGTATATTACCGTCAATAATGTTAATAGTCAATAGTAACAAACATACAAATGCCCTACTATTTTTTTTATAATATTTTTTAAATTCTAGTAGATTGTGTAAATTATTTTTTCTTCAACTAAGAATATTATCATTTAGTGTAAAACTTACAGTAAACAAACTATTCACACCCACGTTTCCATAAATTTAGGACCTTTACAAAAGTGATATCGAATACTGATAATGTAGAAATCTCGGGATAGCTATTTGTCTTGGCACCGAAATAAAAATTAAATATGATTTAATTTTATTTCTGGTTATTTGAAGTCAATATTTGACATGTTTTAATATATTTATACTTCCGTTATTCCAGATGAGGTGGACGTGATTGGATACACGTCGAACCAGAGCGACAGCGACTCGCTGGTGTCGGGTCACAGCGGCGACAGCGGTGTGGGCGTGGCGCGGCGGCGAGTGGCGCGCTCTCCGCCGGCGCCGGCGCACGCCGCGCGGCCCCGGCGCGCCGCTCGCTCCACGAGGGTCTAGGTGAGATACTTAACATTTTATATCCTCAGATAATTTTAGAATATGAATCATAAAAACCGGCCAAGTGCGAGTCGGACTCGCGCACAAAGGATTCCGTACCAAAACGAAAAAAAACATCACCTTTGTTGTATGGGAACCCCCTTAAATATTTATTATATTGTTTTTTAATATTTTTTGTTACAGAGGTAACCGAAATAAATCAAATAAATTTACAATATGAATCACAAAAACTATAGTCTTGGGCTGGGCTCGAACCAACGACTGATCCCTTTCCAGGAGGAACGTTCTACCAACTGACCAACACACCACTAGCCCAAGACATCTCATTTTTGTGATCATATTGTGTTAATATCGCGACTTATGACGTCGCCAGAGCGCCATCTACCAGTAGTTGAGGGAACTAACTACTACGGTAGGATATGCGTAATGTTGCAAATACGTTTAGATATAACTAGGGGGCTCTGATAGAGGGCAAATTTACAATATTAATCACTTTTTGTGATTCATATTCTTGGACTGGACTCGAACCAGGCAGCGAGGTAGATAGCGCTCTGGAGACGCCGTAAGCCTTTTCTATAAGTGCGTATTAAATGCACTTATTTTGTTTTCTTTTTTGTTTTTTTTCATTTTTTAGACTTTTACTTCCCGAATTCATTGTAAGTAATATATTACTTAACAACGACGTTATTTACGTGAAAATTCCCTTTCTGTCGACAATACATTGGGGCACTTCATAGTGTTGATGGGTAATTTGGCAGAATCGATAATATACGGTTCTATTGTAAATTGGTATCCAATCCAATCTTAATTGTCATCTATTTCTGCTTATCGCTTAAGCCCTAGTAAACTCGTATTCATAGTTTCCTTTTGTTACTTTACAGGTGAACGGAAAGCGGTGCGGGCGAACACGGAGCCGACTTCGGCTCACCGCTAGACGTTATAACTTCTTAACGTAAACAAACGTAGAACATTTTGTTAATACTTGTACTAAGGCGAATGTTGTTTCTGTGACCGGAACCGGACGTGACGCCGACTGCTGCTGGACAGAGGAGACGGTGACCACCACACCTGCGCCCGCGCCGCACCATCACACCAATACACACTCACTCACACAAAACACACACTAATTCACACAATACACGCTCACACACACACAACCCAACCGTTACATCACACATCTAAAATTCATAAAATAAACCACTTACATACAAATACACTCTCATACATACACAAACTCATTATGTTACATACAATTACAATCACACTCATGATAAACACAACACTGTACACACCCTCTGCGAACCATCACTAAGTACAAAATTGCCAAAAATTTATATTCAATGTTTTATTTTTCACATTTCAGATGAATTTGTATTTGTTTATTTTTCTTTATATACATAATATATATATGATTGTACCGAGCCAGGCTCGTTTGGATAAGATGCAATATCGTGTAGTGTCGTCACACGTCACATATTCCAATGTGTTAAAAACACACACTGTGTGCAAATCTTGTTTTCTACATAATATCACTATAATTTTAATACTTAATTTTATATTTTAGATAATACGCCTTGTGGGCCGATCACTTACTTATAAACAACTCGTACAAATGAAGGTTGGGTTGTTCGCCCACATGTTTCAAATGCCCTTGTTATTTTTATATTTATTATTAAATTTTTCTATCGGACTTATTCATACGAATTAAATACGAACTGTCTTATTAGCAAAAGGAAATGTTTTAAAAAAAATCTAGGTACTTATTGTTATTAATTTCCATACAAAAATATACAAGTTGCTATTATAGTGTATGTTGTATAGATATTATATCAATTTTATATTTTGTATATAATTATTTTTCTTGTAAAAAAAATTAAACAAAAAGAATCTAGACCTGTGAAAGAAACGCCTAATTTGGGTATAATTTTGGAATTGGGTAATTAAGAATACCCACCATTTTTATCAACAAAAAATTTCATGTAATTTCAAATACTAACAAACATTTGACTCTCGGAATTTTCTTTGATAATATTCGATAAATGCAAGCCCAAAAAGCATCATATTTTTCCATTTTTTTTATTTGCAACATTTTACAAACTTTGCTTATAGATATCTTATGTGTATCTTATTAGATACACAAGATGACTTGGATCACGTCAACGTGTCCATTATTAGCCATAAATATTATTGTTGTCTATTCTTTAGAAATGAATGGTTCGTTGCGTGATTCGGTCATTCTGTGTTTAAATTTGGGCAAATCACAATCATTCATTCATTCGTATCTTCTTTTTTTAATACGATGTTGTCGTAAAATGTTGTAATATATGTTTGTTATTTTCGACTTTATGATTTTCAGCGTACAGTCCAAAATTACAAAACGTCCCAACTACTCGTACACATCACTAAGCATCGTATTGTTAAGTATTAATGTTGAATTATAATTAATGATCTCACTTCAGTGTCACACGCAATCGGCTGAGTAAATGTGTCATTACTGACTGCTATATCATATTTGAGGAGCTTTTGTACTTTTAGCTAAAAATATATTTGTCCGTAACATGTTGCAGCAACATGTGTGTTACAACTGTAACATCATTGACTATATGCTATAGTGTGTTAGGATTTACAATGAGTTTGTTACTCGATCATACGTAAACGTATGAACAGATTTAGATGAAAATTGGCACATAGGTAGACAATTTCCTGGTTAGAATACTTTTAGACAGGTATTGTGTACCAATGAGAACTGTAAAAGAAAAAAACTATTCCACGCAATTTCATTCTAAAATCTTACGCATTGTCCTACACTACATAATTATTATTTGTAAAGTTTTTGTATCAGATCTATAAATATATTTTCTTTGTCCGTGACATGTTGCTGCAACATCTTTGTTACACCTGTAACGTTATCGACAATACACATTGGTTGTGTAACCAATTTAGGTTCACTAAATTTCTATTAACTACTAATGTACCTAAATTATTCTTTAATCATATTTACTTGATACAAAATATTAATATAAATGTACTGACACAGTTATTTAGTTGCGATTTTAATTTATGTGGACATTCATGTACCAAAAAAAATATATATATTATACACGATATGTAAAGCTGGACAATACATTGAGTTACAAAAATAAAATAAATAATGACGAGTAAACATCTAGATGAGTACACATATATTTTTGTTATAAACTATATCTTGTAATTAATTGTTGATTCATTTATGTGATGGACGACTGAAATATCATTGTATTATATATTTTTTTCAATAAATATCTTGTCTATGTTCGGCCGCCCGATGTTCGAGTCACTCACACTTCCTCTCCGGCTCGACCGAACAAGATACTTTTATCTAAACATAGTTTACATGCAAATGTAAATTATTTTAGCTAATGGATGTTTATTATAAGGATAGTTGTAAACGTATTATCATTTGTAAGTATAATGTTTGTTTTAATGACAGTTTGATCTCTTAAGGTAAAATTGTGTTGTATGCGCGTTGGCGGGAACGGTATGGCTCGCTCCGAGCTCACTGTCGCCCCCGACTGCGCTCGCTTGCAACAGCAACACGTAACACGTGCTATGGCGTACGTTGGCTGTACATGATCCATCAATCAACAACTCTAAAACTCTTCTTCTTTTTTAAAAAACGTGGCTCCATCGATGTTCATCGATGATTTCGCCAATGTCAAGGTAATGCTTGATTGGTTAATAGTCCCGCACACACAGAACTAGTTATTCCTAACTAGCTCCAGGTGCAGGACAAGAAACGTTGTTCGGTATGTGAGTATCTGAGAACCCGATTTTTGTGGAGCGCCAGAGGTAACCTAAAAGACAGCGCATGGCTGGTGGCTCAGCAAAAATCGAACTCCCACTCTAAAACTCGAGTGTCACAAATATTTTTGACAGAAACGAATGATACCTATATTTTCATTCATTCAATCTTTGACATTTACTGGAGAGTTTTATAAATTGACGTTTGTTGAATCGTGTATTGTCAGAATTTATATAGAGTTATTGTTATTCGCTGCTCACATCATGTTGTAAAAATGTACAGTATCTTGTTTTAATGTGTTCTAAGTCACTTAAGTTTTATAACTTGTTAAGCTACATCGATAAACGAGTCCATCCAGCTGTTTTCATATTACTTTGACGTAATTTTCGCGAGTTGACTGACTACATCTAAGAACGTTGTTTAGTTAGACTTATGGGCTGTACAAGCGAGCGTGGTCGTGGCACCTTCCCGTGACCTCGGCTCACCTCAACGCTCAGATCTATGCCTCTGTCAGATAATTGTATATTTAAAAAAAAAAAAATATCATTCGGTTATTATTTATGTATCACAAAAATAATTTATTGTTAGAACAGTGCTTCGTCGTTTTGTATCGTACCAGTGTTTCGCTTCGATCAACTCACTCGCTTCCCGTTCTCTCCGCGTGTACATAGTAGACAGTTAGACTACCGTAGTGACGCTGGGTGTGTCATGTCATGGACTGGTGGCAATGGCGACGGGACACTATAAGAGTACAAATTCTGTATAAGGCCCTCAACTTGTGCGGTAATTGTAAATGTTAATTTTAATACACGAAACAGGGAGAAGGTATCGCCAGATTATAAATATATTAGCGCGCGGGCAACTTTAGCAAAGGAGCCGGTCAGATCTGCCTTCGGTGTTGTCTCTTTCATTACTGTTATCTATATCCTATTGCTACAGTGAATTTTATTTGCTATATCTTCCGATTTTACTCACTAGTAGCGTAACCCGGGCGGGTCGGGCGCCATATAGTTAAGACGGTGTATCACTGTAACGATAGGGTATTGGAAACGTTCGCGCACTGTATGCGCGCACCTCTTATAAATAAGAAATGTGTTATTAGAAAAATTTTCAATAAAAATCCTCGACCGTCGTCGACGGACGACGCACCTCTGTCACTGTTTACCCAACTTAGTCGCTGTAAGAGTTAGTCCGGCGTGTAAAAAAAATATCAGTGCATTTGTAAATATTGGAGCCAAAATTTTTATACAAATTATTTCTTAAATATATTCTTGGACCAAGTCGTGCGTAGAGGTGCGTCGATCGTCGGTGGCGTGTGACTGCTGTAAGCTCGACACGACTTGTGAACGAGATGAACTTTAGTAAATCATTCATTCATTCATTAAATGAATTGACGTTCATGAAGTAGCGCATAGTCAGCAGTCAGAGAACTCGTTAGTTCACTGTTGTGAATGAAAGTCAGTAGACGTCGTACATCGAGCCAAAGCAGCCGTAAATGTCTGACCGTAGAGGTAAAACATTAGGTACCTGCTATATGACTACTGCTGAAGTGACATGGCAGCATTATTCAATGTAATTGACAAAATGTGGCACATATAATTTACTATATGTAAAAAGTTATAGAAATAATTAATTTAATAAAATTATAAATAAAATACATTGTTTAATTTTCTTTCGCAAACCGTTTGAGAAACTGTCGAAACACTAGGTAAGTCAATTAAAAAGTTCATAATCGTCCATCACAGGCGATAACAATTGTGTAGAGGGCATAATCGTCTGCAATGGCCCACAATAGGCGACCAGGCCCAATAATAGGCCATCCAGCGATTGTCCATCATGGCCGATTGTGTAGTCATAAGGTTTAATAAAAAAATATCAATTATTTTTTTAAAACATTAAGTAGCTAAAAACCTTATTAATTATCATTTTATTGTTTCTTTCAATTTTATTCCGAGTTACATAAATACACCCGAGGGCCTTTCTCAAATTATGTCAAAATGGGCCTATTATTTCACTGCATTGGCGGCGTGATGCATTGACTTTCGACTCCGGAGTCTCGGGTTCGATTCTCGGGTCGAATCAAATAATTGTGTGATCCAAATCCAAATTATTTGTTACGGAGTTTCGGTGTTTTCTATGTTTATTTAGAAATATATATGAATGTTTATACGTTGTCTAGATTCCATAGCACAAGCTTTATAGCTTAGTGTCGGCTGGATGACGTTGTGTGAGAATGTATAAAAAAATAAAAAACATGTGCACCATGCTACATGGGAACAATGTCCTCCGCGGGTTCTGTCTGTCTGTCTATTTAAGATAAACTCAAAAACTATTGCACCGATTTTCACGCTGCTTTCACTAACGGATAGTGTGGTTCTTGGCGGTCGAAACCATGGGCGTCCGTTAGTTTAACTTAGAAAATAATAAATTATTTGACGTTTATTTTATTTGTAACTTTAAACGTCCATATCTCAAAAGTATTTATAAACTTTTACTAGTTAGTAGCTAACACAACATAAATAGTATAAAACATAGTCGCTTCCGCCGTATATCCGTCCCTATGTATGTATGCTTAGATCTTCAAAACTACGCAACGGAGTTTGATGCGATTTTCACCAATGAAAAAAGAGTGGTTCTTGACGTGAGTTTAAAAAGAGCATCAGCGCCATCTGTTGATAACAAGTGAGTTTAAAAAAAAATCTATCTTTATATTTATATAAAGGGGGTCTCGGGGGTAAAGAGTAACACACCAAGAAAGTTGTATATAAAGTGTATATTCAGGTATACAACATCGTGGAAAAGCATTTAATTACATACATAAGCTTCTTGTATGTTGCGGTAAGATACCAAATGTCACGGTACAATAATATATTTAGACAATCTCTACAATACAGGCTGTCCCATAATAGCTTCGCCAAGCCAAAACTTCGCGGAGCTGTTCCAGAGGTGAGAGCAGTATTCGACGCAGGGTCTAACCTGCATCTTGTACAGCAGACACTTCTACTGATGCGGTGTATAGAATCGCTTTACCTTATTCAGTATTCTTAGTTTCCACGAAGCTAGCCATTAGGCTAGCATCGTGGAAACTTTTTACGTAGGTCCTGCAAAGGCGTAAAAGACTGACGGAATTGTTATCTGTTCGGTAAAACTCGAAGGAGTTTTTATTGCATCAATAGCTTGATAAAATAAAAGCACATAATTCCGTGCGGTTCTTAAAATAGCACCATATGAGCATGTCATCACTAGAGTTTGTCGATAACGTGACCCGATTAACTTTTTTAAATTTCCTGCGATATAATTGGTTATCGACAAACTCTTCATCTTAACTGGTGAGGTTCTGTTCGGTACCTACATAAGATTTTGTTGGAGGGACCCCTCTACACCCGTTACTATGAACGTCGCATATTTTTCTCAAATTCTGATTGAATATTAGGTAGTAAGATTGTGCGATACCTACTCATTTTGGTATAGGCCCGAATATTTTTCTAGATAAATTCTATAACAATCTCTTCCAAATATTTCTATTATTAAGGCTTGAATAAAAAAAAACTACTATTACCTACTTTCTAATCAATATTTATCGATAACTTAGGTAAATATAATTCGCTCTCGGACTTCCTGAACGCGAGTGCCGGATCCCTGTGGCCAGGCTGAAACCTTTAACTTAGATAGATATTATTTTATGGTTATATATAGGGTTAGACATAGGAGTGCGTGGCTTAGGGGTAGGTACTCGGTGTATGTTAACAAATTGCAAAGATTAAGCAACATAATCAGGCCATTCCTTAAGACATTGAGACCCCTCCGTGCCTCGGAGAGCACGTTTACATTAAGCCGTCGGTCGGTCCCGGTTGTCATCCGAACATCTATGGCAGTCGTTACGGGTATTTGGAGCCCTAAATCTAAAATCCTCGTGGTCTAACTAAAGAACTTCGATATAGTCCATGGGTTGTGGAGGTCAGATGGACAACAAAAAAATATTTTTTTCATAATTTTATTCCAGCACTTTGTCGGCGTAGTAAATACACATATCCATGCAAAGTTTCATGTTTGCCGTTTGGGAGGAAAGCCAAGGAAAAACGGACAGACGGACGGACATGACGAAACTATAAGGGTTCCGAGACTTGAACTATGGAACCTTAAAACAGAATAAAGTCAATATTTCAGGGGACTCTCACTCTCATACAAACGTATGAGTCCCCTGAAATATTTTTTTTTGCCTTTTTTGGTTGGTACGGTTTTTTGTTTCTAACCTGTTAACTTCCAGAACCAACAGTTTTTACAAGAAGATTCAATGTTCATTACGTACTAGGACTATTAACGGATTAACGATTAACTTAACTGAAGTGGTTGTTGGGAGGTATATTGGGACGTTTACAGTAACACAGTATGTGGATGAATGAATATTTATTGTTGACGTGCATTCGCTTTAGTAATAATGTATACAAGTACTAGAATATTCCCGATAATAGAAACTGGTTTAGGTAGGCGTGGCTTAGACAATAGGAACAAGTTTAAATACCTATACTTATGTTGTACCTATTTGTTTGCTTACATCTAATTGGCTAGATCAATTATAAGGAGGTGTGACCTACGGCGCGCGCGCACTGGAGACTGGTAGATTTTTATAGAAGGTTGTCGAACATTCTCGGTGCGCCTCCTAGACATTTCTTAGGTATGACGTCAGAGATAAGGTATGCGCCACATTATTAACTTTTAACGAAGTTAACTATTTGATTAACGGTGCCCAGCTATGGTGTTAAGATACCCTTAAGGTACAAAATGTGGTTTACAGCACTCCATTCCGTCTATGTTACTCGTAGTTAGGATTCGTATACATTTCTTTTGTAATATTGGATAGAAACAGGCTGTTCTCTCTGAGACAGTCTTGATACTGCCTCGTTTAGAGGCGAAACAATTGTCGACGTTTTGTTGTCTTTTTAATTCTGCGAAAAATTAATGCTATTATATAATTTTTTTTAAAGTTTTTCTTAAAACATTTTACTTACCATCGTATTTCTTTTGTAGTTTAAATAACTTTTCTACACCTACTTACTTAACATGTGAACGTCGAGGCCATCCAACTTCTTGACACCACGGACCTAATTAGAAGACTAAAGAGAACCAAATCCTTTGAGTTGGTTTAGTGTAATTAGTGTTACATAGTGAGTGAGTGCTATTCCTCAAGAACACAAGAACAAAGTGTCTTTGCATTATAATAGAGACAATAAGAAAAGTGGCAATGGACACATTCTTAACTTTGTAAGTTTTTAGCAAATTATGTCCAATTTAAATTACTTATTAGCCTTAAAGGTCTAGATTGTAATTGTTATGAGTAACCGTTACAACTACACTATTTCCCCACAATACGACACCGTAGAGGAGCCCAGAGTGGGCGTATGCATAGTAGGCAGCCTTAGCTGATTTGATATCTGTGGAGTTTTTTAGTTCCGATATTCGTATTGAAATGAGACCAGCTTGCTGAGAAGTTTTTGTATGTGGGATTTCCAATTCAGATTGGAATCTATACCACAGAATAGAGAATAGTAATTACATACAGAACTTGCACTCCGACGTTAATTAAAGCACATTCTTTTGTTTACAGAGAACATCATTCGAACAAGCGCAAAAATTGAAATGTGTGTTTACACATTTCAATGTTTTCGGAAAGTCGCATTGTATCATTAGTGTCAGCGTTGTTTTGGAAAGGTTCATACACATAAAATCTGAGAGTGAGATCTATCAAATTCAATTCACATTTCAATTCTTTCGCCTTTTTCCAAATACACCTATGCCAATGATAGTAACAGCCAATTATATGTAATGTAGGAAAATTAGCTAAAATTGCATTTATTGTTGCAAGCTCAAAGTCGCAGTTAAAGTAAATTGGAGGAAAAGTTGGCAGTTGAGATTTAATTTTAATTCGAATACGTTTGTAATGTGTATATTATGTTAAATGGATTATATGGATAAGTACTACCAGGGGTAATGCAACATCTCCTGTGGCACTACCAGACGGAGTAGTAGTACGACGGGCAAAAAATAATCCCCATGGTACTACCAGTAGTACCATTTTAGTACTACTGGTAAGTAGGGATTTTCCCGGGGTCGTAATTGTAGTGTTCGATCTCGACGTATTGAACTCTACTATTTAGGTAGGATTCACTCTAAAGTAACACCGCGTATACCAATTCCCTCCAATTTATTTAATAATATGTTATATTGTAACCTATCATATGCCTTACTCATATCTAGGAGAATACCAATCGCGTATTTCCTGTTGTTTGAAAATGAAAATGAAAAATGTTTATTTAAGTGGAGTCACCCTTCCCAAGTGTCCGCCGGGCGCCACTGGGAATTATCTCAGTGTCTACCGGAGGCGCTCGGCAATGGACGTAGGTGCGGCCGCGGCCTAGGGCTGCGGAATAAAAAATATAAAAAAAACCCTTCCCAAGTGTTCCCATTTCAATTTGGTCCCATCCCGACCATTATTTGGTCCCATTTCTATAGTTTAAAGTCGGTTGTTGTAAATTTTTGACGTGTATTATTTATTTAAGCTTGACAGATTTATATTTAATCGTATCACAGATTTTTTAGTTTTGATGACATTCGATTTTGCGAATTATAATTCTAAATACATTTACATTTAAGTTATTTATCGACGTCTTCCCTTTTCAGTTTGAAACGAGCGCACCAATATGCATCAACTACATATCTCTCATCTGTGGATGCAATAAAAACAAATTAAACTTCAAAATTAGAATCAAATATTTCTTTATTTTTTCTACAATCTGGATCGACCAGCGAATGACCAGACACATCGCTTCACAAACCATAGACCAGAATTATAGATATAAAAAAAACATTGGCATACTCTTTGGTCGCGATTTATTGACATGTAGTGGCGCGCTTTCTGCAAGTTTCAAATAATTTAAAAAACGGTCGCAATGATAGAAATAGCGAACGTAAGAGAGAAATAGATAATGTTATACAGAGAGATAGAGAGAAAGTTATGCAAAACAGAAATTAATAGATTACCTATCTCACTTTGATTAGTGTTAAGTGCAAGTTCATACATTTTCTACTCGCAACTGTTAAGTGATAAGGAGTATACTTTTAACCCAGTAATACGTTCCCGTGAGAATTAAAAGCGTAAAAACTATGCCACAGAACCTCATTCTAAAACATAGAATATTATACGGCTTAGTTCGTCCACAGATATAGGTAGGTACTTACAGACACCGGATGTGTATGTAAATGGCGTGCAAAAAAGCCTCATTTGATGCGGTGTAAATTAGTCTGCATTCAGCGTTGTAACGGACCTCAACCGAAATTAAAAAAAAAATCTATCTAGAATCAAATATTTCTTTATTTTTTCTACAATCTGGATCGACCAGCGAATGACCAGACACATCGCTTCACAAACCATAGACCAGAATTATAGATATAAAAAAAACATTGGCATACTCTTTGGTTGCGATTTATTGACATGTAGTGGCGCGCTTTCTGCAATCGTCAAATAATTAAAAAAACGGTCGCAATGATAGAAATAGCGAACGTAAGAGAGAAATAGATAATGTTATACAGAGAGATAGAGAGAAAGTTATGCAAAACAGAAATTAATAGATTACCTATCTCACTTTGATTAGTGTTAAGTGCAAGTTCATACATTTTCTACTCGCAACTGTTAAGTGATAAGGAGTATACTTTTAACCCAGTAATACGTTCCCGTGAGAATTAAAAGCGTAAAAACTATGCCACAGAACCTCATTCTAAAACATAGAATATTATACGGCTTAGTTCGTCCACAGATATAGGTAGGTACTTACAGACACCGGATGTGTATGTAAATGGCGTGCCAAAAAGCCTCATTTGATGCGGTGTATATTAGTCTGCATTTAGCGTTGTAACGGACCTCAACATCATTTAAAAAAAAATCAAAATTAGTTTTAATCGGTATGTTTTTTTTTAAATAAATTGTGTTTCATTAATTCAAAGTCAAAAATATTACGCTGGGTTTCTCGAGTGCAAATACAAGCACTAGCGGCATCTATTGAATACAGTAAGTACCTATGTCTGTGACTTAATCTTACTATTGAATACTAAGAGAGATTTTGAATGTCAATTTTCAAATCCCTATAATCGGATATGCAACGCGGGCAGACGCATTCGCTAATATTATTATAACAGAAAATATACATATAATAAAGAAGATAGTCATAGTTTAATATATCAAGCTCGACCAGTCATTTCACATTAACCACAATATCTAACATGAAAACATACATAAATAATACTATTATGTCAAAAAAGTATCATTCGACTTATTCAAGATGACGGTTGCCGATCATCTACATACAAGTTGTATGAACACAACGATAAACTAATCATTTATTTATTTACATATATATATTATGACATAATATACTTTAATATCTATTTTATGCAAATAAAGCTTGCTAATTTTTTCTTAAAATATTTTACAATATTTATAGCAAAAACAATTACCGTTACCGGTTCGATTCTGGCCCGAGATCAACGTTGCGATGAATATTGTAAGGTATTTTGAGATAAATATTTAATTTTTTTAATATTTAATTTTTTTGGAATTCTTTATTGTGATAACATCAGAGGTGGGATACCCGTGACTATAGTTGCCGCAATCAGAACGAAACGTTGGGAACTACAGTGTATCGACCTTCAATGTTATCGCGATAAGTCCCGTTTAGATATGAATTATGAAGGACATTATACCGGGATTGCTTTAGTAAATAAATATTTTACGCGAAAATATTTCAATATAAATCCATACATACTTATATGTATGTACCATACGCCAATAGATTTCTAGTGTAAATAAACTTTAAAGTAATAATATGATGTCAAACAACATATTTAAATATAATTTTCATTAACATATTATAATGTCAAATATAACTTGTCTAATTTAATATTATAACTTATAATGATTACTTATAATTTAAAAAAAATATGCATAAAACTTTTTGTCACCGACTGTATTTACAATATTATTTGACTAAGAACCATGGTGGGATTTTTTTAAATAAGAACTAGGTATAAAATTGGTAACTCATAAATTACACTAGATAAATTATTAATCCCAGTAATTAATCCCCGTGGGAACCGACGAGAAAACTATTCCATGCGAGTAAAGCCGCGACCATTAGCTAGTCTTGAAATAAATACAGAGTGTCCCAAGACCATGCTACATGGAGGGAAAGTTATTGACGCCCGTCTCGGGTTCGATTTCCGGTCGGGACAAACTTTGTGTGAAGACAGATACGTTTGTACCGAAATCTAGGTGTTTACTATGTATAACATGTATGTATTTATATAAAAAAAGTGTATATAAGTATTTATATCAGTTTATCTAGTACTCATATCACAAGCTCTGCTTAGTTTGAGACTAGATGGCGTTTTGTGAATTGTCATAACATATAGTCACATGTAAGCAGTTAAATGATAAGTTAGCCTATGACTATGATAGTCATTACTATGATATGATAGTTGACATAGACCATTGACTATGATAGTTATTAAAGATTTAGTCATTACTTGTGACAAACCATGGCTAAATAATGTTTGTCGACGAACTCTTATTTGGTGAACGATTCTGTCGTCGATTCACTCATGGATTAATCGTTCTGTCGGCGAAACGTTCGTAGTTGAAAGGTTCTGTCGGTGAACAACTCATAATCGAAACGTTCTGTCGGCGGCTCATTCGGCAGAGAAACGTCTGTCGGAGGTATGTTTCAGAATCGAAATGTTACACTTATTAAATAGCCTCAGGACACACTGTATATTACTATAACAATAAGGGTAGATTGCACTATGAATGGTTGAATGCTTTTTTCGTTTATAGTTTCTTTCGCTTTTTTAACTGCTTCGATGGCGTGGTCGGTAGTGCATCGACTCCGGAGTCTCAGGGTATCAAATATTTATGTGATCGACTAATGTTTGTTTCGGAGTTTGGGTGTTTTCTATGTATGTATTTAGAAATATATAAGTATGTTTATCAGTTGTCTAAATCCCATAGCACAAGGTTATACCTTAGTTTGGGCTAGATGACGTTGTGTGTGAATGTCCAAAAATATTAATTTATTAAATGATTTTTTTAATTACTGCCCTCGTGAAGACGGGGAAGCCCCGCCAATTATTCGTCCATTAAAATCAAAAACTTATTACTACTCAAAATGCAATCATACCACGATAAGTAATGTTACCCTCGGAGCTAGTTTAGCATATTTACACTAATCTATAAACTACCTAAATCTTACTATAATCCTAATACACTGAATATTAATCGACTATTTCTATTGTGAGCATTATAGAGGACTTTTTGGTGTTCATGTACTTACTATAGGCAGTTGCAGACTATTAGTTAATTATTTAGCTACTCGGCAAAATACAGCCTCTGAACAAATTTATTACATTGGTACAACAATTGGTACAATAATTTGAGAAAGGTTTAAACAATATAATGACACAATACAATCATGGCAAAATTTGGGTGGCCACATTTGAAAACGTTAAACAATTTTTGGTACAATCATGGCTTAATTTTTGTATAGCTATAGAACAATTGGAAAAGTTTGAACTGTTTTTGGTACAATCATGGCTAAATTTTGTAAATCCACATAACAAATGGAAAAGATTAAACAATTTTTGGTACAATCACGACCAAATAAATTTGGTGGAAGAAAACGTTAAACAATTTTTGGTACAATCATGGCTTAATTTTTGTATAGCTATAGAACAATTGGAAAAGGTTTACCAATTTTTGATACAATCATCACTAAATTTTGTATTAAAACAGAACAAATGGAAAAAATAGAACAAAAATTGGTACAATCATGGCTAAATTTTGTATAACCACAGAACAAATGGAAAAGATAGAACAATTTTTGGTACAATCACGGTCAAATTTGGAGAGTACTATTTCAAAAGTTCCAACAATATTTCATACATTTGTATTAAAATATAGTGGTCAGTCGCACACGAGAACATTGACAAAAATTGTCGAATCATCTAATTTCAGATGGGCGGCGGTGTTATTAAAAATATTGGCTGTTTATAATCAAGTTTGACTAATAGTGAATTCTTCTATTTTCTCTATTATCGGTGCATTTTCTATTAATTGTTTTTAGATTGCCATTTGACTTGTAACAATTTTTACTAATGAATCTTAATTTGTCAGATTTATTTATATGCAATCGGTTTTTCTGACATCTACTTTTAAAGTAGATTGACACAGATGCAGATGTTTAAACAAAGACTTGACTGACAAGCGAAAGTCACAAAGAAGTCGCTGAACTTACACCAGTCAACCCGTGACCACGGTTGGTATAATTCTACCGAAACGTCGGGAAAAGATAAGTTATCGTACCATTTATATTATGACGAAAGTTCGTTTAAAAATCACTTCGAAAACTCACAAATTTTACATCAATTCCTTAGCATATTTTTTTCCAAAACTCAACTTCAAAGACATTACCTCTCGGCTAACCTTGACAGTTAAAAAAATCGGTTTGTTTAAGAAAAACATTTTTCTTTAAGTCAAAGGTGATCTAAGATTTTTTCCTGAAGATCAGATTTTTTTTCAACCGAGGAAAAGCCGAGGTTTTCAATTCGACGCGTATATTTATTTACGTATGACCACGCATAACTTTTTACAGAGTAGTCCGACTTTAATCATTCTTTTGTTTTTTCAAGGACAGCTCAAGGTCATCTTCATAATTTTACCCAACCATAAACAATTTATAGCATTACTTATCACAATCCTTTACAAGATGGATGCTGTCCTCGTCTCGCCTATGACAGTGTGGTCTTCGTAAAGGTCGCGGATGTTGTAAGAGTGAGAAGCGTTCGGACCTCTCGCTCTTTTCGCACGGTTGGCTTTGTTTCCTATTTAAAGCATTCCGTAGGTGACTTTCACCTGTAATTTAGTAATATTTTTATTTCTAAGTAAATTCGAAACATTGTTTAAAAGTATTTATGTACCATAATTTATGTATCATATTTTATTTGTTGACGTGTGTGTGTGTGTGTGTGTGTGTGTATGTGTGTATGTGTATGTATGTATGTTATGTGTGTGTATGTATGTATGTTATGTGTGTGTGTGCGTGTATATGTGTGTGTATGTGTGTGTGTGTATATATATGTGTGTGTATGTGTGTGTGTATGTGTATATGTGTGTGTATATGTGTATGTGTGTGTGTGTGTATGTGTGTGTATGTTCGTATGTATGTATATATATGTGTGTGTGTGTGTGTGTGTATGAGTGTGTGTGTGTGTATGTGTGTGTCTGTATGTGTGTGTGTCTGTATGTGTGTGTGTGTCTGTATGTGTCTGTATGTGTGTGTGTGTGTGTGTATGTGTGTGTATGTGTTTGCGAGCGTGCGTGCCAGTGTACGTAAGTGTAGGTGAAGGTATTTTGCACAAATTTATATGAACCTTATAGTTTTGACATAAAATAAAGAAAACATGATATGGGTGAATTGAGAGTTTAAATATGCGTATGTATTAAATATTATGCGTTTACCTGGTAAAGATAACGGTCGTCCACACATACTGAGGTCATGTGACCTTGGGGAGACAGACCGGGAAGACCTGGGTCTGCCTGAAGTGTTATTATTTCGAGACTCATCGCAACGGGTATCTCGACGTGGTGAACGGCTACTTATCAAATCCTAAAATCAAAGACATACATATTGAATATTAATTGAAGTCTTGACTTGATAGGTTATTATTATTTAAAACTTAACACAAGAGAAATAATAATATAAATAAATATATTACAATTACACAACGACATCTGGTGCCAAACTAAGTAGAGTGCTATGAGAACTAAATATGTAATTGATAGAATTGAAGTTGAAACTTCTAGGCAAGCTATGCATGTTTGTTAATAAACAATAATTGATAATATTTGATTGATTGCCTCTCTCTCTATCTAGCCGACGTGATTGCTGATCAACGGACGAATGTTTGCCTCTCAGGCTGCGAGGATGGATGATAATAGCGCTCTGACTTGGCGTCAAATAAAAAGAAAATTACAGCACACAATTTAAAATTATGTACTTAATATAAATTGGTGCGTGGCAAAAAATGGAACTAATAAAATTGTATGAGGTTCTGAAATCTCGTTTTTGACATTTTTCAATATAATGTGTCGCCCCCATTGGAACGCCAACTTATACTTGGAGAAAAAAAAAAAAAAAAAACTTGGAGAGCTGTACTGTCATTCATCAGTCTGTCTATAATCAACATGGCTGCTCATGTATGCTAGGGTAATAGATCTCTGGATGTAAAAAGCTGCAATTCGAATGTAAATGTCATTTGAAACTAGAATCTCATTCAAAACCATTTACTGCATGCAATGTAAGTAAGTACCTATGTATTGTAATTGTTACTTATTCATCAGAGTTAAAACGTTATAGACACATAGATTGTATTAAAATATATACATAAATGAGACAAACACGTACATAAATAAAGCTTATATAAGTAAATGTTAGTAACCTTTTCCTGCGAATTGACCGAGAAAGCGCTGTACGATATAGGGCTGTCGCCGGCGAAGTCGAAAGCGCTTGAAGCGCGATACGACAGTGAATCTTGAAGCGGGAAAATGTATTTTAAGATTAGAATTATTAGCAATTTACTAAAGCTATTAATAGTCAATATTTCTACTCATTTAATTTATTTTGTAATTAACAAGAAATCGCTAAAACTAATGTAAACTAAAGGAGAGAATACTCACAGTCGAAAACATCGAAATTGAGATCTATAATACTTACCGCCGAATAGTGGAACGTCACTCAACTAATTAGATAAGAACTAAAAAGTGACGTTTGTGTATGAAAATTTTAAGTTAATGGGTGCTCAAGTTCTTGATAAACTAAATGAGTAGATAGTATACAGAGACCTTAGTAACATAAAGATGGGTAAGTATAATCTAGAATTAGAAATAAGTACTAATTAGAAAGAGACGAAAAACTCGACACTGCACCTTATACCAACCCGAATGTCTAGTATCAGTTCATTACGTTAATTTGTTCGAAATACGTTTTTGTATTCCCCATACATTTCACACCAGCGCCCCTAGCGGTAACGTCGAAACGGTGTAATTTTTATATATGAAAACGTATTTAAATTATTGTTAATTGATTTTTCGGAAATAATTTCATTCACTTGTTTTTTAAATAAAATATCGTCCACTTCACGAGTATTGCCGTGAAGACAATAATTTAATTAAAAATACTAGCGGCCACATTTTTATAGCCAACCTGGTAGGTATATATTCTCCTAATCATAAATATGAGTAAAAATTTGGTTTTTAGAAAACACTCGATGAGTGCACTAATTCCGCAGATCCCGATCTAGTACTATTGTGAGTACATTGCATTAACATTCGACCACGTCGACGTTACCTGCCTTTTAAAGGACATAGTGTCCTTAAAGGCGAGCTTGGCGGACGTCCAGACGAGGTTGGCAACAACCGAGGATATCGTCAGTGGTGGATTTACCAGCAGGCTTGAGCCTAGGGCGGCAGATTTTTGGGGCGGCAAATTTGGGGACCGTTTTTTTTTTGCTACCTCATAGAAATCAAAAAGATTTCTGCAAGACGGTTTTCTGTTTTCTGATGTTTTACAGATAGAAGTCAGCAACAAATTTTGCCGATGACTTTCTCCTCTCACTTGTCATTTGTCATGGTACATTCCGTGAATCCGTTTAGCAATATTCCATATTCTAGAGTAAAACAGAAAGTTCGCCACCCCCAACCAGTAATCGGCCTCTGCGCCCTCTGCCCGCACTTTATATGAGCGGAACGAGGGAAATTATAGAAAATGTATTTCTCTCTTCCCACTATCAACCCACACACGCCAGTCCTACTATTGGTTGGAGGCTGCGAACTGCGACGAATTGTTCGGGCGCGAGAAGTTTTTCTTGTCTAAAAAGGGTAAAAAGTTATTTGAGATCGACCTTGAACCAAGAAAAATTAAACACTTTAGCTCTTTTGTGCATAGAGTCAGAATTGATGAACAAGATTACTTACGACGATATCATCGATGATTTAGCCAACAAAAATCGCGCAAAAAGGTATTGTAACGAACTTTTATAAATTGGCAGAATTAATTATTTTTAACTGTTTGTAAACGCAATAAAGATTATTTATTCTGTTTATTCACGTTTACCAATTGTGTAAGTAACATGCATTTCTCCGCCTTATAAATCGTACATGTTTGAGCTTCGATTAGCCGAAAAATGTACCTAAAAATTAATTTAAGATGCAATTTTATCGAAATTGTTGAATAGTAAAAATAATCTAGGACATGACAATTGTGGAGGCAAGGGCGGCAAAAACTTTACAGCCTATACCTTGAAAATTTGTAAATCCGCCACTGGATATCGTTGTGAGTTTGCGTAAAGAACTTTTTACTTTGCGCGAGTCTACAGCGGTATCTAGGTCACCACCTAACGCCAACATAAATATGCGTCGTGAAGCTGACCTCAATGCGAGTTTCGCGTCAGCAGTTTTGTCGCCGTCTTCGAGTGCTGAGCGCGCAATGCCCCGCACTGCACCCGCCCCCGCGGCCCCTACCTGTAAGGCCGCGCGAACCCCGCGCCCCGCTCCGCTGCCCGTACCTACAGCCCCCATGAAACGACAAAGTTTCGTCACCATCAGCGCAACGACCGTTCCACCGAAGCCATTACCACAGAAGGTACCGGATGTGGCTACTGATGGTTTCGTGACAGTGCAAAGGAAGCGCCGATCACGAACCAAAGTGAACCGTTGCGGCACCGATGCAGCGCAGTCCAGCCCAGCGCTGCAGGCCGCAATACCGAGTACACCCGTGTATGTCTCCCGCCTACCCTACACCACTAAGGCGGATGACATCGGACAGTACGTGCGCAAGAAGGCCAACTTCACGCCGAGAGTGCAGCTGTTGGAGGCGAGCCGTAACGTCAGCTTCCTGTCGTTCGTGGTGCGAGTGTCCAACACTAGACTGAGCCTCGTCATGGAGGAAACCTTCTGGCCACAGGGCGTGGTGTTCCGTCGCTTCCGCGGATCGCTACCACCGGTACGCAAAAAGACCGAAGTGCGATAGTGAAGTGTGTACTAACAATAGTCTTAAGATTCTATTACTAATATACATTTTGTAATATCGATATGTATTCTTAGTTTTAAGGTATTTATCTATGGGCCGTAGAATAAGTTTATACCAACTGTAACTTTTCTATTTGTTGCCTGAAATAAATAAAAAATAAAAAAATTAAAAAATTAAGTTCCGCAGTCTCTTACTATCGATAATACGAGGGTGGATTGAAAAGTAGTCAGCCTAACACTGATCCATTTAGTTCTAAAAATCAAATCTACCCACATTATTTAGTTCAGTTCAGACCTGTTAATCGTGTGAAGTTTGAAACGTGTGCGATAATTAGTTTTAATTTTATAAATTTATTAACAACGCAATCTGACATCATTTCCGCAAATGGAGCAAATCGAGCAGCGTGCCGTCATTAAGTACCTCCATAAGAAGGGGCCGTCATCAAAAGCCATCCATGATGATATGATCAGTATATTAGGGGATTGCGCTCTTTCATATTCATCCGTCAAAAAATGGATAGCAGAATTCAAGCGTGGTAGAGAGAGTGTGAAAGACAAACCCCGCTCTGGAAGGCCTTCGACGTCCACTACTGACGAAAATGTTAAAAATATTCTCGACTTAATTATGGGAGATCGCAGATTGAAAATTAGAGAGATAGCCGAGATTATAGGCATCTCTTATGAACGTACTCAAAACATAATAGTCAACGTGTTGGGTTTCCACAAGGTGTCTGCGAGGTGGGTTCCGCGACTGCTTTCAGTTGAGCAAAAAAGGATGCGATTGACTATTACACGCGACTGTTTGGAGTTATTTGAAGCTGATGAATGTGATTTTTTGAATCGTTTTGTTACTATGGACGAAACATGGGTTCATTACTGTACACCGGAAACAAAACAACAATCAAAACAATGGAAAAGACCTGGTTCACCACCCCCCAAAAAGGCTAAGTCGATTTTGTCGGCAAGTAAGGTGATGGCTTCAGTATTCTGGGACTTTCGAGTCCCAGAATGTGTGTGATTAGGGTTGATTATCTTGAAACGGGTCAGACTATAAACTCTGATTATTACTGCACCTTACTACGTCGTTTACGAGAGGAAATAAAAGAAAAACGTCCAGGAGTGATCAGAAGAAAAGCCCTATTTCATCAAGATAACGCTCGTGTTCACACGTCTGTCCAATCAATGGTAGAAATTCACAACTGTGTCTTTGAACTGTTACCGCATCCACCTTATTCACCTGATCTAGCACCGTCAGACTTTTTTCTGTTCCCTAACCTAAAAAAGCACTTAGGAGGTCAAAGATTTTTGACAAATGACGAGGTGCAAAGGTTTTTGGGTGCAAAGGGGCCCTTTTGGGTGCAAAGGGGCCCTTCTTACATCTATCGGGCCCCAGCGACCTCACCTGCTAGTGGCGCACCTGCTGATTAACGGACGAGGTTCGTATATTACGGCACCCATGTGGTGGCTTCGGCCCCTACGTGGTCGAGTTCAATGCCCGCAAAACACAGGCGTGTGCATTTACAGCGAAAAAATCCCCTTTCCTTCCCCTACCCACTCTTCAGAATGCAACATTACCAATGAAGGATAATCTAGACATCCTTGGCATAGACATACGTCGAGAGCTCAATAACACTAAATACATTGAGAGATGTATTGGGCTAGCTTCGCGGAAACTAGGAATACTGAACAAGGTAAAGCGATTCTTTACACCGCACCAGAGGTGTCTGCTGTACAAAACGCAGATTAGACCCTGCGTCGAATACTGCTCTCACCTCTGGGACGGCTCCGCGAAGTATTTGCTGGACGCACTCGACGCTATGCAGCGACGCGCTGTTCGCATTATAGATTGTCCCGAGGTAACGGGAAGCCTTGAGCCGCTAGCCCAGCGCCGAACAATTGCTTCCTTGGCCGCGTTCTACCGTATTTACCACGGTGAGTGTTCTGAAGAGCTCTTCAATCTGATCCCACCCTCTCCCTTCCGATCCCGAACAACGCGTGCCGGGCAGAGATGTCACTCTCGTACCGTGGAAACCGTCTTCGCGAGAACTGAGCGTTTTAAACGTTCGTTCTCTGCCGAACGATGGTGGCTTGGAACGCCCTGCCCGCGCACGTGTTTCCTCCAACATATAACCCTGGGTTCTTTAAGCGAAGCGTGAAGAGGCACATTACTGGGTCGTCAAGTTGAGGGTCACTCTCTATAGTATTCCTATGTACTGTGAGAGTTGCCCACAATCACCAGACGTCGCCAAAGCTTACCATCAGGCGGGTGGCGTCAATTTGTCGACCTAAATATAAAAAAAAAAAAAAAGGTCAAAGCATTATTACGCGTATTTTAACTCTAAGAAAGAATCATTTTTTTAGCGGGCTAAATGCTTGGAAGGGAAGATGGTAAAAGTGCATTGAACTTGATGGTGATTACGTTGAAAAATAAAAATATATTTCATTTATTATGTATTTATTTTCTTGGTTAGGCCGATTACTTTTCAATCCACACTCGTACTTATATCTAATTTTGTGTTCAAAACAAACAAAATCAGACATCGCGTGTCGATTTTGGTGTCTTGACTGTGTTTTGAAAGCATAATTGGATTGTGTAGACTGGTTTTAAACACGTGACGAATTAGACGGCATTAGTAACGATACTATTAAGTACTTGCTATGGTTTTCGGGTGTTTGCTAATTAAATATATTTTAAACCAGATTTTATCAACGTATTAAAATACGGCTTCACCTATTTTAATACATAAAATAGAAGTACCTACGTAAGCGCAAAATTCGTACTCCCCGCTAAGCGATTGGTAAAGAGGTTTTGTAAAACTATAAAGCTTAAAACAAACTGGTCCCTACATACGACGTATGCCACGCGACGTGGGAAGCAGCGACACACTGGTCCTACGTCTAACGACGTCTGACGTTTAGATTTTCTACGCGCTATGACACTTTAAACGTGTGTGACAGCGTCGTACGCGTGGGTTAGCATGGAAACACGCGACTGGCGCGGTGACGCGTAAGACAGCGTGGTGAATGACAAGTGTGTTCGTTACCATACAAATAGTATAGACCAGATCCTGTTCAGATGTCATAATACGTGGTGTACGTCGCATGTGAAGGGTAAGTTTGACCGTCCTTTAACCGTTTACGCTCGCATAGGAAGTTCTCAAAGAAACCAAATCTTAGCCGTTCATGTAACATTTTAGTTAAGTCTCAAGCTAGACTGAAGGAATACATTTGGGTACCTACCTACTTCATTTCTACAAGCCGGGGACTACTTACACGTATGTAGAATTATCCATTAGATTATGTACCACCTGACCACCACTCGCGTGACATAATTCTCGTCCTGATTCCGATGGGAACACATTACCGGGATAAAAGTATATCTACCTTATACTATATTACATCAAAGAAAGAATTTTCAAAATCGGTTCAGTAGTTACAGATTATATTAAATTCAAACAAACAGTAAAATCTTTCCTATTTATAATATGTATTAGTATAGAGTAGTACTAGCGACAGTATTGCTCGCGGCATAAATAGTTTCCGATTCCCGCAACAACTCGGAACACACTTCCGGGTTAAAAATTGCCAATGTCATACCTTATTAGGTACATTAGCTATCCGCCAGTGTAAGTCTCAGAATATTTAAAAACTGTTTTAATGAAGGTTGCATTTAGTGAAAAGCTGTTAATTTGAAATTACACACAAACACTTAAATTTTATTTATCTGTATGGAATAAGTGAAATTTATCAAACCCATACGTAGGTACGGTAGGTATATCTTTATCTTTCCATCGGTTGTCAATAATGTCAAAAAAGTATCCATAAGATACTTTTTTCTAATGTTTATTTTTATAAGTAGGTCGTTCAGTGAATGTCTGATTATGGAGCGCCTAATATTATATTTTTCTTACCTACATTAATTTTATAAATTGCAAATAAATTAAATAGCAACCACGTCAAAATCGCTGTCATTTCAAATAACTTTAAAAAGTAGGTAGTATATTGAATAACATTCCAAATTACTACACTGTTACCAAAATTTCAGACCAATTTAAACATAGTACCGTGTTTACTTTGATATTTTATTGTGATAAGCATAAGAATTTATTCAGTTATTTTAATTGAATATTGTGTTAATTACATTGCGACCATGTTAAGCTGCGTGTCTCTATTTTACTGATATAATCTATAATAATTAATTATGTACTTATACCTAATATAGTAGGTATGTAGTAGAAATCGTGTATAATTTAATTGCTAATTGCCGAAGCTATTGAGCAAATTTTCCAACGGTTTTCACAGATTTGATTGTTTGTTTTTTGTGTTGGCAACTTTGCCACCAATTTATAGAAAATTCAATGTTTCGTTATGGCCACACCAGGGGTCAACTTAAACTCCCACTCTTTCTCCTCGACCGTCGCTGTGAATAGATATCTGTATTTTTATATTACAATAAACGATTTTGCTTCACCAAAAAGTGGACTATTTGGCTCGAAGGACCAATGATGGAGGACAACCTCTATCATTGGTCCTTCGAGCCCGATCTGAACCTGCGACCTATTATTATTATTATTATTTCCAACGGGGACGACGGTAACCGACCGGACGATCCACCAGCAATGCTTGTGGGCCATTTCGTCCATTTCCCCAGTTCTCCCCTTGGGGAGAGTGTGGTTGATCCAGCTTACGGCACCCGGTCGAACCTTCTCGTGTCCTTTATGAATCTAATCATCTGTTCCACCTTCAGATTGCTTATATCTTCCTCGTTCAGTCTATCCGACCCCAGGATTTCCCATCTGATCAGTGAGTACATGGGGAATTCAGCCAGCTGGTGGAAGCTTGTTTCGCTGTCCATGCACTCTGGGCATTTGGGGTCGGTTCTTACTCCTATCACTGTCAGATGTCTGTTCAGTCGACAGTGTCCTGTTATCACTTCTATGGCGAGCCTCATGTTTCCTCTTGGGAGTTTCATGAAATAACTCGTCCTTTTCTTGTCCATTCCCTTGATGAAGATTTTCGACTGTCTCATTCCAGTCGAGGTTCTCCATCTTTGGTTGGTTTCTACTTTAGTTCTGTGACTGATTACTCCTTTGGTGATTTTGTGCGCTATGGGCAGCTGGGGCTCCGGTCCCACCAAGTTTTCGTCAGCACCTTCTCTGGCTAGTTCGTCTTCCCGCTCGTTGCCCGTGTTAACCTCGTGTCCGGGGACCCAGGCAATCGTTAAGTCGATGTTCTTGGCCAGCCTGTCCAATGATGTCTTACATTCCTTAACTATTGCTGATGTTGTCTCCACTTTGTCAAGTGCTTTCAGTGCAGCCTGGCTATCGCTGCAGATGGTCACCTTACCCGTTGTGGTAAGGTGTTCCACTATTTCCACGCATTCCTTTATGGCATATATCTCTGCCTGAAAGAGGCTTGCAAATCTTCTTAGGGGTATTGACTTATCTATTTCTGTCCCGTCATTGCATTTTATATGCACTCCCGATCCAGATAGCTTAGTCAATTCCTTTCTTGAACCGTCTGTATAGCAGATAGTATCAATGGGGTCTATCTGCCATTCATCTCGTGTCCCTATGTATATTCTGTATTTCTTGTCAAAGGTTCTCTCCTTCCTGATAAGGTCATTATTGGAAAGGATCATTGACAATTGTTTTCGTTGTTCTTGCTTATGCTTGCATGACCTTTGCCCATGAAGTTGCCGGTCCATTGGCCAATACTTCTGAGTTTGAACCATTGTTCGATCGCTTTTCTTTTTATTTCTAAGTCCAAGGGGTTCAGCCCTAATATGATCTCTAGCGCGGCTGTTGGTGTGGACCTCATCCCGCCCGTGGTCATGAGACCTTTGGACTTTATCTAGTTCTTGCTTGTTTTCTCCTGTGGCAGCCTTGTGCCACCATACCAGGGCTCCATGCAGGATTCTTGGCAAAATTATTGCCTTGTATATCCATAACACTACCGCTGGTTTTATTCCCCAGGTTCTTCCTATTGTCCTTTTACACTGCATCATTGCCATTTTAGTCTTTGTACATGTGTTGCTGATATGAGTCTTGAAAGTTAGCTTGCTGTCCAGAGTTACGCCTAGATATTTCACCTCCCTAACTTTTTCTAGGTCGTGATTATCTGGTCTCACTGGTATAGCACCTTCTATTTTTCTCTTGTTGGCGAACAAATCTAGTTTAGTTTTGTCGGGGTTCAGGTCGAGGCCTTTACTCCTGCACCATACTAACGCTTCTTTTAGCCCTCTGTTCGTGATTTCACACATGACGCTGAGGACTTTTCCTGTGATTAGGAGCTCGCCGTCGTCAGAGTAGACTTGCCTATATATGTGCATCCCGTTAATCTTCTTTATTAGTTCATCTTTTAGCAGGGGTGACAGTAGTGGGGATAGACCCCTTGGGGGAAGCCTCTTTTTGACACCACTCTATGTGTTGTTCCTGCTATTTCTGCCTGTATCTTTCGGTGTTTAAGCATATATTTCACCCATCCTGATAGATCTTTATCAATGCCCTCGCGGTTTACGGTGTCTACTATTGAGTCGGGGGTTGCTTTGTCAAATGCGCCCTCAACATCAAAGAAGCAGCCTAGTGCATATTCTTGGTTGCTTATTGATCTTTGCACTCTTATAACCAGGTTATGTAGGGCCGTTTCAGTTGACTTGCCCTCCATGTATGCATGTTGGTTTAGGTGCAGTGGAGATCCACTTTTCTGTATTTGTTCTCTTATTAATCTGTCTAGGATTTTCTCCAGTGTCTTCAGAATGAATGAGGAGAGGCTGATGCATCTGAAGGACATTGCCTCCTGAAGAACGAAGACTCTCACCTCTCTCCACTTGCTTGGAATATACTTGGTTGTGATACTACTGTTATAAAGATAAGGTAGATCTTTGCCTATGTGTCTGATTGCTGTCTGTAACATTTTTGGGATGATTTCTTCTGTTCCAGCAGCCTTGTATGGTTGGACGGACCTCACGCTCCACTGTAAATGTTCTTCTGTGATGATTGCACACGTCTCCTGTTCATGTATGAGTTTTAGGGTGGGCGGTACGTTATCATCTGTGTCTTCTACGCTTCCTGGAAAGTGTGTGCCCAGTATCACTTCCAGTATCCTTTTGGGGTCGGTGATGAGTTCATCTCCATTCTTAATGCTTCCTAGTTTGCAGGTGTTGCCCTTGGAGAACGTTTTCACTAGTCTCGCCGCGTCTGAGTATTTTTCAACCCCGAACGCAGAACGTTTTCCAGGTATTTCTGTTTTCCCTTCTGCATTATTTCTTATATATTTCTAACTTTTCTGAATTCCTGCCAGCTCTCGTCACCGTTCTTATCTGAGAGGGTTTTCTGATAGCTCGCCTTGTCTTTTTTCTTAGCTTCTCTAGAGGTGGATAAACCACCAGGGTTGACCCTTCTCTGGTCTTATCTCTTTCAGTGGGCATGCCTTGTGGTAGGCTTCCCTAAGAGCGGCGTCTAGTCTGGTGGCTTCTTATTCGATTTCTGTTGTGTCTCTTAGCAAGGTTACTGGCCCTGGGCTCTATTTCTCCAGTTGCTGTTCGTATGTGGCCCAGTCAGTTTTCCTCGCATTTCTTGTTAGGATCTTCTCTGTCTTGGCTTCCAGACTGAAAGTTATTCGTTTGTGGTCTGACATTGAATTGCTTTCGTATAGCTATGAATCCTTTATGTGTCGACTTATTCTATCTGTTGCGATAGTGATGTCCAACACCTCGCATCTTGCCCGGGTTACAAATGTGGGGGTATTGCCCACGTTAAGTATTTCCAAGCCAGACGTGGTCCGAACGTGTGACCTATGGATGTTTTATTTTGTTTGCATTGAATAGGCTCTGAAACTACTAGACCAACTTTAAACGTCATTCATATACATTAGGCTACATTGTAAGCGAAGCGAGTAACATAGTTTAAATAAGTTCACGCGGCAATCAATAGAAGCGAAGAAGCATTGAAAAATTGCGTTACTATGCGGTCGAAGTCGCGAGCGTCCGCTAGTTGTTAATAAAGATAAAAGAAGTAATATAAATTATATTTAATTGACATTACCAAAGATTTAATACAATTAATAGTAGTTAGCACAAGTCTTTTCAATCTAAGGACAATTTTCAACTTTTTCTTGTTATTGCGTTTAGTTATTTTATTATGTAAAACTTTACCGTGTGGCCAACAGCTCATCGGCGGCGGAGATCTGATCATGTGGTCGTGGACTTCTTTGAGGGTCATTGGGTCATCCTCTATTAGATCTAAGGCTGTACTGCCGAATTCCTGCAAGTGAAAAACTTAAGTTGGTCGACTAGAGTCATGGTACATGGTACACCTGTTCATGGTATGGCTAAATATTTACGGTCTTATTCATAATGAGTTTTCAGAGGTTTAAAATACTGTTCAAATCGGTTTAACTCATAATGATTTATCAGGGGTTTAAAATAGGTACCGATTGTCATAAAAGAAAGGGACACAATCTGTTTTCCTGTACACTTGACAGAGACAGTAGATTCTCTTGAGCTCTTCTGGTTTTAAACAGAGCATTTTTAATTAGTACGATTTTTAGTCGATAATAGCGTTTCATTCAATAAGGGGGTTAATAATGTACTTGTCATGGCCACATTTCATAGAATATATATTTCTGTCCTAATTACGTGGGATTCGGACTCTTCCAATGAACCATCTTTGTCTCATACAGACAACGGCGATTAGAATAAGGAATTTAAAACATATTAATATAATATTATAATAAATATATATTTTAAGCCCCAAAACTTTGTTTACATTTTATATTTTGTCTCGATGGTAAGAGTATCAACCGAAAAGAGGATAACATATACCCCTTAGTAGGCAGGCCGTAGAACATTGAAACTTATTGATTAACAGCAGGCTCATTTTTCGTACGTAGCTTTATTTTGCCGAGTCTCCCACATATATCGATACGAGAAGTTTCAATTCGGGTAGCTAAGGGAGATAATAGAGGTGAAGTATGTTGACTTGAAGATCCCAAAAAAATTATTACCAACAGTGAGATTTTTATTATATGTGAAGAGAATCATAAACTTTATTGAAATATTTATTTGTCCTACCAAATATGTGGTATGGTACAAGAGTCCCCCGCTCGGAACATGTATGGATTACGGGGTCATAAAATATGATTACCAGCTGATTTTTTTACTGTTGTTTAATTACTTAATATTTATATAATATAACAGTCACTCCACGAAACTTGGCTATTTGGTCCTTTACTAGAGACCATTTTTAGTGATTTTTTTTTTTATTAGGGGGGAGGAGATGAGGGAAAATTGCAAAAAAAATATTCGTGAAGTCTACTGTTCGACCATAGGGCGACCACTTGTTAATTTATATTTACCATAAATGCGTTATTTATTGCAATTCTGTACAAAATCTTACTTCGATCAAGAGTTGACCAAATGGGATATTATTATGTATGTAAGTTTGATTTGAGATTATGACGTTTTTCGATATGGAGCAAGTAGAATAATTGAGAAAAGGACGAAATGCAACGAAATGGATAAAATCATAATTTATTTTGAACAATAAATATTTTTCGAGGCTTGAGTGGCAACAAAATAACCTATTAAGTTTATTTTAGAATTGAAAAATCGACGAATTTTACCCCTAATAACATTAAGGCCTAAAATATGGTTGTTTCCAGCAGGAGCAATTCATAAACATTTAGCTTGATAAGAATTAATTTTACATAACCAAAGTAGGTACTACAACTTTTAAGCGTCGGACTCGGATAACCTACCAGACAAATTGGAAGAGAAAGCGACTGTTATGTTATATAAATATTAAATAACCAACAGTTAAAAAATCAGCTTGCTGGTAATCATATTTTATGACCTCGTAATCCATACATGTTCGGAGCGGGGGACTCTTGTACCATACCCCATATTTGGTCGGACAAATAAACATTTCAATAATGTTAATGATTCTCTTCACATATAATAAAAATCTCGTTGGTAATAATTTTTTTGGGATCTTCAAGTCAACATACTTAACCCCAATTATCTCCCTTAGCTACCCGAATTGAAACTTCTCGTATCGATATATGTGGGAGACTCAGCAAAATAAAGCTACTTACGAAAAATGAGCCTGCTGTTAATCAATAAGTTTCAATGTTCTACGGCCAGCGTACTACCTGGCCCTCCCTTTGGAGAAATAGACATGATAATAGGTAGTCAATATTAACCTGACAACCATCTGGAAGAAGTGTTGCAAGTTAAATAATAAAGACGGAGCTGGCGAAATCTTAACCTAACCCTACCTAACCTAATTTTTTTAGCACTGTCAAAGGCATGTTTCTTTAATGCTTAATAACTCAAAAACTATAAGAGCCACATACACCAAAAACTATACAGCAAACCACAGGCTTATGTTATATCTTTATGCCAAATTTCAAGTTGATAGTGAAGTGGTTGTTGGGAGGTACATATATTGAAACGCTTGTAGTAAGAGTATGTGAATGAATGAATTGTTTATTATTAAAATATATTTGTATTTATTGACCGAGCGAGCGAAGCGTTAGTTTTAACTTGAGGACTGGCCGATTTGGCGTTGTTGGTATGTGTGTCAGTTCCGGTCTACAGGCCGCATTTTTCAGCCGATTTTCATGAAATTTGGCACAAGTGTTCTTTTTTGCAAGGCGCAACTTTTGTCGAAGGGAATTTCGATTGGGGGGGAAATGGGGGAGAAATGGGGGAAAATGCAAAAATAACGCGAGGTCTACTGTTCACAGAAACACTAGTATTAAACAATCATATCCCCACATTGACACAAACAGGTTTAGGTGGGCGTGGATCTAAACAATAGAACGAGTATAAATACCTATACTTATGTTGTACTTATAATTTATTGCTTAAAGTACCTAACAGACGCTCACCATCCGACCGCAACCAAATTGGAATGTGTGTAGGGCGGTCGGCCCGACATAATTATTATTAATACTGGTCGGGCGTGGTCGGTTCGCCGACGCATCCGACAAGCCGACCGTCCAACCAAATTGGTACGTCTGGAACGTTCGTTCCGACCGAATGCAGCTCAGTCAGTCGCATTGGCGACACAGCCGACGGAGGACGTCAAAATGAACGACGCGGAGAATGCGATAACAAAGCGCGAAATAATAGTGAACATTTTGGAATTACATAAACACTTTCCTTGTCTGTGGGACTTAACCCACAAGGACTATTGTAATAAGGACATATATATAAATAAATAATTTTGCTCATTCTTTTCTATTCTTTCTTTTTTTCTTTTGGGGCACTAATGTAGCTGACACAACTATAGCGGCTATTGCTTGCTTTGAAAGAGCAGGTGGCATGCTTTGAATATATAGATGTATAATCAAAGGTGGCATGACGTCTGTACACTACTAAAGAGCAAAGGCAACTGAGAGTTGGCTGCCCGACCGTCGGAACGTCTGTAGTAATGTGGGATTGGTTGCTCCGTCGACCGCGATATGGTCGGGGCCGACCAAATCGGAGCGTCTGTTTTATACCTAATTGGCTAGTTCAATTATAAGGAGGTGTGGTGTATGCGCAACTGGAGATTGGTAGAAAATTATCGAATGGTCTAGAACCGCCTTCTTGTATTATCTGGACGTTTCTTACATATGACGTCAGAGATTCGTTAAGTACACGCCACAATAGGTTAAGAGATGCGCCCGCTATCGTGTCACATACATTCTTAATTGACCCCATCGTTGTGAAGACTCCGCAAGCTCTGTCTTAATATTTTTTTTATATTTAAATACAATATTATGATGACGAAAAATTCTTATGATACTGGAGCTGGATGGTGGTCATAGGAACACTTTATTACACTTAATTTTATTTGTTCATGGTGTGATCATAAGTCGTTCGAGAGGTTAATAATCGTGTCTCGGGTGAGTCCAAACTTTCAAGCAAATCTTTTTCATATTTGCACACAATATTCTTACCTGAGACATGAGTATAGTATCATCAGATTCACACTCCTCGTGGTGACTTTCAATCAAACTCTCCCGGCTTGCCATCACCTGCTGCAAGATATTCATAACATTGTGTATTTTTTATACTTACATTATAATAATAAGTTGATACTTGGTATGTACATATATAATTTGAAATTCATGGGGCAAGAAAAAAAAATCAAAAGGGCAGACCTGAGTACTAGGGTGTGTAATTGTCCTATAATAAAATGATAATTTATTGCATTACTGAACATTAAGTAGGTAACAATAGATATTATATCAAAGTAAATGAAAAACTAGGCCGTAATTTTCTTATGCTTACTTGCTTATTTTCTTATGAATTTACTCTACGCACGAAAATATTACCATACGGCTATGCAGACGATTTCTTTCATTATGTAAGTCTTCTTACCTGTAAATAAGGATTGTCCTGCCGAGATAGCCTAAGCGCCTCCATATCCTGAACGATGTTTCTTGTTCGACCTGGCGTCAATAGTACACCAGGAGATCCAGTCAGAGGCGTGTGCAGTACTAAATAATAAACACGCGATTTTAGCATAAGTGGCACTTTCGCTTAAATTAGTGTAAACACGCACATAATACACTTACCCGATAAAGAATCATTGCTCGCCTCCATTTTAACACCCAATATAGCTTGCATTTATAGTTTATTTACCACAAAATTCAGGAACAAAGCAGAACACTCCATGAAAAACACTGAATTATTTATTAAATGTACCAACTGTCACGTCATGAAGTCAACTAATGCTATTTACTTGAAAATATTGTATAATGTGGAATACTTATTATAACGGTATTTAATTTGCAGTCCTTCATTAATTTTGTATTTTTACAATGCGCAATGAAAATCGGAAAACCTGTATGACTATTGACTGATAATGATAACGATTGACTTGACAGGACAGGACAGACAGAAAACCACAGTGAAGGAAGGAAAATGAACTGACAGATGTGTCATCCGTTGGGAAACCATTTTGTTTCAACATATAGTTCCCGAACGATATGTATTTTTTATTTAATCAAGCAAATTCATTGTATAAAACAAAATTATACAATAATTTTGCTTGATTAAATGATTATACTCTAAAGCAATGGTAAGTATGATGTTCAAACTTTTTTATGTAATACTCGTAGCATTATTTTCGCTAAAAATAGAAGACATTAAAGTTCGACATATGCTTCACCTCTAGACGAGACATTCAAGACTCAAGACTGTCTCAGAGAGAACAGCTGTTCTCTCTGAGACAGTCTTGAGAATGCCTTCTGTCCGGAGCATAGACCAACGCGGTCGTCGTATACGACGACCGCGTAGGCATTATGCATTTCCCGATACATAAAATGCTTAATTAAAAAATTTTGAACATCATACTTACCATTGCTTTGTCATGGACTTTCGCCAGGTAACGCCTGATTCCATCCAATATTTGATTATACTCTGTTTGAGAATCTGGGTAAATGCAACTAAGCCAAACCTGCAATCGCATGTCCTGCGTAGGTATGCATACCATAAAGGTTTACATCTACCTGTAGTGGTTAGGTTATAGAATGAGACTAGTGAAATCTACCTACCCATCCCTTTTTAAAGATGGCCGCCACGTCCATTGTCGAGCGTCCCGAGTACACCCTCATAAGGATAACCCCAGGTAGATATTCCCCTGTGCAAATTTTCTCATCCTCAAATGCTTAATCTCGATTCTCATTCTAGGCCCCCTAGAATTCACATTTAAGATCGTCTCATTTCATGGGGTCCCTTCATGGGCTTGTCAGAAGCTTCTGTTCGCCAGAGCCTCGTCTATTGCACTTATCTACCAAGAGCCTTTGACTGACAGACATACCTCACGTGTAACGTACCATGCTGGCATTTTCTCAGCGTGTTCCCAATCCCAACACAATAAGATTAACACATTAAACATTTTCACAAACACATACATATACATGTATCATAACCATAGATATAGTATTTAGAAAGATACACAAAGTCATTTCAGAGGCGATCCCAAAAACAAAATGCAAATGTGTGGGTGTAATAGAGTTGTGTACATTATGGAATACGCAAAATATCGATAAAAAATTGAGTGTTATTTCTAAGTAATACAATAGAATCTCACTAATCCGTTATACTTTTCGCTTACCTCGCACTAGCATTAGTTAAAAAAAACCGACCAAGGGCGTGGGCCACGCAAAGAATAGGGTTCCGTAGTCACGTTATTAGCCTAGTAACTCCTGAACTAACAAAGTTATCTGATCTATTATAGATTTTTTTGAAAGTTTAATTACATAGAATGATGATTTTTTTAAGATTTTGTGAGCCAGGCGTTTAGCTTTTAGATTAAACTTTGCTTAAGGAAGCTTTGTTTTAACGAAAATATGGGCTTTAAAGTTGAATGTCTCGAAAAAGGATTCTTAAACCAAAACTTTGTCTTTGCAACTTCTAAATATTTTTAAAAGACCGATGGGGTTGACGGTAGAAAAAAAATCATTTTAATTTTCAAAAATTTTCATTATTTTATTGTAGCCCTTGGTCACCGTTATAAATACACATATTTATGCAGTTTCATTTTTCTAGCTTTGACCGCTTAAGAGGAAAGCCGAGAATGAAACAGACGGACGAACGGTCCTGACAAAACTATGTTTCTTTAAGTTAGTATTTTCATGAAACAGTTCAGCTTATATAGCAGATTTCTACGGCACAACCGTTTCTTCTTCCCAATTCCCAATGAAAGTGTTCCAGTTCCATTTTTGATTGACTCATGACTTTTTACACATTAGAGAAAGAATGACAACACAATTTAATGCTAAAATAATAAGACGTTAAACATTAAGACTAGTTTATTTAAAATAAAATAATATTATATTCTCTACATAATGCAACAGAAAAAAATAAGTTAAATTAAAAAATTAACAAAAAATTAATGTAGTGGGTAAAAAATCTGAAGACTAATCACTGGGGCATATCAGTTAGTACCTATACATTATTAGTCATGCAATTATGTAAAATGATACTAATGAATGAAAAGCTCGCTGCCGAGGCCATCTGGTGAACACCCCAGGAATTTCCAGTGCCCCCCGGCGGAATGAATGAGCCTGATTTAGTTCTTATATATTAAGCTAGTGGACGCCCACAGCTTCGCCCGCGACAAATTAAATCCAAAGCATCATGGAAATTGGTGCAGCAATTTTTGAGTTTAGCGCGAATAGACAAAAGTTGCGGAGAACTTTGTTTTATAATGTAGTAGTATGTAGTGATGAATAATCTGAAATTAAATTATACACAAATTATATACCTTCCTCAGAACCACTCTATGCATTGGTGAAAACCGCATCAAAATCCGTTGCGAAGTTTTAAAGATCTATGCTTACATAGGGAGGGACGGACAGACTTTGTTTTATAAAATACTATGTTATGATTTTATGAAATCCAAATAAAAATTTGTCTAATCTAATCTAAAATAATCATTCCGAAAAACAGGCGGGAACTTATAACATTATACTTAATTTTGCCATGGTTTATCGATACATCGATAATCGTGACGTCATCAGGGGGTCAAGCCCTATCGTAAAAAGACTTTCTTCTATTTTACGTTGATTAATTCTTCATTGTGAATAGGAAATATTACTGCACAAAGCAAGGGCAGTCAATGTACTATGATTAGAACTTTTTACTTATTTCATAAACACAAGATATAAACAAATAACTGGTATTTAAGAATTGCTAGAAAATTTTGCATTTATCTGTGAAACGTGTAATTATTTGGATTGTCGGCTTTAGTCACATTACAATTACTTAAACAACAAGACACCATGGCTCTTAAATACACTTTTATTGAGAACAACAAAAGGATTCGCTTATATTTTATAAATCAAATTTTCGCCAGTTTACAAGATAGATGATCTTCTTGTTATTTTGAAAACTACGGAAAATTGTTGGCACTGACACTGACACACATAGATAAAAGTACGTCATCGCCTATCTTTATTACTCATAGGCAATGATTTTATATACATGGATTTCGGATCATCGCTCAAAAGTGTCCGAACTAAAAGAGCAACAAAACGCTAAAAGAGAAACAATCGCGCGCCAGTCTTGATTTTGACAACTGAACGACAACACGTTGCACAATGCCGTACTGTATTGTAAAAACGTGTAAAAACTACGGAAAAAAAGCAAATTGAAGACGGTGTATCATATTTTCAGTAAATAAGCTTTTGTTTTATCATTTGCAATTTATTATTTCACTTAAAATACAGTATTTCGTCGATAATAAATTAAAAGACAAAAGTAAATATTGCAATCCAGTCCAATACCGAAGTACCTATCTGTCTCTTTCGAACTCATCCCAAGCTCAGTAAAAAGAAAGAGACCATTTCATTTTCACTGAATAATGTACTAACAAAATGACCATTCAGATTTATTCGGATTACCGATAGCGATGAAACTATTTGGAACAAAGATTATAGTGGAGACGCCTTGGCTCTTTATGATTTTTTTTTCGTTATATGAACCAACATCTATTTCTGTTTTCCTCGGGATCCAGTACACTGTGCACAATGAAAAATATTATTGCCCTAGCACGGCGAGAAGAATATTTTGATCCAAAAAATAACAATCTTGTTTATCCGGCTCATTTTATGGACATAACAAAAAGAGGTCCGATCTTTATTAAACTTGTACAAGAATCCCTTGATTGAATACAATTTTTTCTTTTGATTGGGATGGAGGAGATAAGCCCAAAAACGTTTTTAATTTTCACATGGTATCATTGTTTTGTCATAAATATAATTACATAATAACACATGTCATTTTATTTCGTGTATGTACTGTTATTTTTTTTTTATTTGGATTCTCGGTAATGTATTCCCACGGCAATCGGGGCCGAGATAACTATATCTCGCGGGCGGAGTCACGGTGATCAGCTAGTAGCCAATAATTTCGTATCCCAAAAATTAACCATAAGATAAAAATAAATTAATGACGCGCAGTTTTAGCAACTAATTCAGTCACTTGAAACACGGCTATCTTGTAGTAGACGTAGCGACATAGCGTTATGAAAATAGTAATGAAAGCGGAAGAACTTTGACACCCACAAGAAGTTTGGCATTTATAATATTATAATTAGTTAAATTCATTAATTCCCTTTTTGTTATTCATACACTATAGTTACTTATTATGAAACTGACTCGAAAAAAAAATCTTTGTCAGTCGTTAATTAGTTTTTCAGCTTATTTCGTCTAAAATAAACAAGTAATTACAATTTATAAGATTATGGAATTTATTATAGTCTTACATTAATTATTACGCGTACGTAGATACATATCATGGAATCCTTAAAAGACTAACAAAATAAACCTACTCCATTGTTTCTATGTTCACGTAATTTTAAGTATAAGCTGCATAAGGTGAATTAGTCAGGCGGACAGATAGAAGCTACGTAATGCGATAAATTAGTGCAAACAAAAGTGAACACTATTCCGTTGAATCAAGGTTTAAATTTTAATATGAAATTAGTTTATATCTATGTATGCCTATGTATAATGTATAGGTCGACTCGGGACATTATTTTCTTGCGATTTGTTCTAGATCCTATGTCCATTGTATTATAATGTCTTTGCTCATAGGCAATGTTCCACAGATCTAATAGAGATACTCAATGTTCGAATGATGATGACTTCTCCGGACTTCTCTTTCCCACGCTCTAGTAGGTCTATTAAAGGGAGCGAAGCGAGCGCCATCCCAAGTCTCTGATCATAACACTATAATGACAAGACAAAAAGTTACCGCCCACTTTTGATGTAACTGTGTCGATACACGTTATCGATAAATTTGATAAATCGACTAGGAAAATCAGGTTTCAAAAATGTCACAAAGGTGGATGTCGTTTATGAAAACAAGACTTTTTTACTATTTATAAACATATAAATAAGTATTATTTAGTAAAATTACAATATTTACAAAGTTCGTGGAACAATTCATTGACGTCGTCACTGACTGAATACTTCCCAGAATGCTGGCAGCAATGACCACCCTAGAAGTAAGACCAAAAATATTAACATCTGTGGGTTCCTTACGCCTACTGCAGAACTTTCTGCAACCACCAGTAAAATTCATAACCTTGGTTGTTTCCAAAACTTTTGTAGCATCATTTTGGTTTGTGCTATTCAGAAGGGACATTTCCCTAGATATCTCTAGCTAAAAAAATGATTAAGATTGGATTTTGGTATGGGTATTGACCAGTTTCAACATTTTGTACGATATAATATAAAAATGTGTGACTGTCATTGAAGGAGAAAAAGTGGACCAAGTGAAAGAGTTCGTGCACTTTGGGTCCAAGTTTACAAGGGATAAAGGGTATTTATTATGACGATGATATTAAACGAACAGTTATGGCAGGGAATCAAGTGATTGGGTTACTGCATAACTTTATGAACAGTCAGAAGACGTCCGGTCAGAAGGCCCGGTTGGCTGTGCGTAGAGGAGTGCTTGTTGTGGCAGAAGAAGCATGGAAAGTAAAATAAATGCATTGTGGAGTGAAACTGAGAAGTTTGAAAAGCATGGTTAAAGTGAGGAACAGCCGCGTGATACGGGAACTATGCGGTGTGTAGTGATCTAGATAAAGGGATGCTTAGATGGTTCGGGCAGGTAGAAAAGATGGATGAAAGGAGGTTGATGAAACAGGTCAGTACATATGGCGGGTGTTGATGGACAGGCTGGTAAGTAGAATACCATAGTCCAATGGAAAAGAGACCTAACTGTAAGTTTGAAATATAAAAATAGCGGGCTTAGTTTATGAGGCCTAGGTCCGTATTGCTAATGTGTATTAACAAAATGTTCACGCCGGCAAAGTTGCGGTAGATAAAAAACACACAATTATTAGTAGGTATTAAACTGAATGATATAAAAGTAACATTATGGGTATTTACGTTGTTCTCAGATCAGAAAAAATATCTTTAACTAGCTTTATATGTGGTAATTATAACCTTTCTTGAGAACCACTTCATCCATTGGTGAAAACCGTATAAAAATCCGTTGCGTAGTTTTAGAGATGGGCGAGGGCGTTGCATGGACTGCCAGACATGTGATTTAAAAGCTGAAAATTTCTCAGAGCATCTGCTCAACACAGGTAAGAACGATCTGTGAGTATGGAGTATCGGTAATCGTTACTTCCAGAGATATTCAGGTTGCAAAGGTCACAGGGTCAGGGCAGGGCAAGGTTTTGCAACCGTGCAGGCGGTCTGGCACTTAGTGAAGTGATTTTTATTGTTATTCCGAAAGTTTCAAAAACTGTAACGGATCGTCTTACTATAAGGGTCAGCGCAGACATAGGAATAATCCCCGCGCGGTCTCCGATATTTTCTTTACGGATCGCGAGCCTGCACGCGAGTAAACCGTTCTGGGTTACCACTCTACAGTAAACATGCCAGTTTGTCGTTAAAGTGGGATATGATTATAATTGTGCTTTTGGCGGAAGAAGAAATGGAAGTAACTAATTTGTCACTATAATAATATGCTCTGCTCGACACATTAAATTAACATTCGAGGATGATACTAAACATATTAATTTTTCATCGTCCATGTTCGTTATGTAGGTACTTCGGATTCAAAATCTAAAAAATGACGTCATTCCTCTTTCATTCAACGTAAGACGCGGGCGCCGACTCGACGCCGCGCGGGGATTCCCGCGTATCTTCGAGGACGCGTGAGCATTTTTTGTCAAGTATTTATGCACTTTATTGCAATAATTTTAAGTTTATTTTCGAGTGCGTTAATAAAATCCTCTCCGCTGCGCTCCGTTCTGTCAGCGCTGAGCCTAAGGGGGTGGGTTTTCAAATAACAAGCCAAGCTAGTGAACACAATATATGAATTTATTAATGTGAACCAAGGCACAACCTTACATGAGAAGGCACCTCTACTGTGGTACTGTACTATTAATGAAACAACGTCGTACATATCTATTTTAGCGTCTACCCTCCCAACGAATTTCTCAAAGCAAACATTATTTACATCATTATAATTTTCATTCATTGTCATGTCAGAATTAGAGCAATTATTTATTAAATCCATTGTTAAAAACTAGTTTGAATTAAAATTTATATATGAAAAAAATGTATTAATATAAATATCATAATTTGTTCGTGGTATTTATTATAATTATATTTCGTTGTCCGTCAACACGTAAAGTGCGGCACTACCGTAGTCAAGTATTCTGGCCTTGATCCCCTTGAGTTTGTCAATGTAATGTTTGTGTATCTTAGTGTTTGTTCTTTTGTAACGGAGGGCTGTTATCATCTTATCTACAGTGTAATGAAGCCAGAGTATGTTCGTGTACGGCTCGTAGGTCTTCCAATCATTTCTGTAATACAAAAACATTCATTTCATTAATACAAGTATGGTTATGGTTCGTTCAATGTATACTAATATTATAAAGCTAAAGTGTTTGTTTGGTGGTTGAATAGGTTCTACACACATGAACAAGTCATCATTGTATTATAATAGGTAATGTCAGGCTTATGTCACTCGTCTAACAATCGAAAAAAAAATACGTGACGTCAGCGACACCTTGAAGTTGTAACTCAGTAAGGGTTGTCTCTTGTTTGTGACACGGCATTGACCATAGAGTTGATTTTGAGGCATTAACGTCATAATTATTGGTCAAATTATGCTGGTACTTTACTGACAACCCTAACGTTCGAATTATGGTATATGTAAACAAAAGTGCAAGTACTGTATGTAAGTACGATTCCCTATTCTGTGGTACTGTTAAAAGATGTCAAACCGCTTGACATTTCTTGACCACGAGGGACTGTTCGAGCCCGGGGAGACGCGAAGGTTCGGGGACGTTTCGCGAGATGACAAGTGTTTCTAACGACCCGATTACTTTTGTTGATTTGTGATTAGATTAGTGCGTAGTTTAAAATCTCCACAGGTAATTCTTCCGAGTTACACACTCGGCGTAACCCTCAAGGCGTCCGGTCGTCCATCGTCAACCAGAGATGTGCTATGCTACGTCGCCATGGATGCGTTTGACAGTACGTCATAGCACAATAATTATTATCATTCGTCCGCTGCGCACATCCTCGCATAGCTACATAGCACATCTCTGGTCGAAAAGCACCCTTGGAGTGGCGTGTACAGTATAAACAGGCTTAAGCCGCGCAAGATGACAATGGGATTGGCGGCCATGTTGGTGAAGTCATAGTACGTCTCAGAGCGGCTAATGTGACAAGGTTCTATCCCGCTAACGTCGCGCGCGGTTCATAGAGTGTAGTAATATCCTCACCCCAGCTTGTCCCTCATGAGCCTGTACACCTGGAACTGGTAGTCCCCCACGGCGTCGAACAGCGACTCGTCGGCGGCGAGGTCGTTGTACAGCGCGGCCGAGTCGCCGCCGAGTCGCACGCACACGCGCGACAGCGAGTAGTCGATGATGGACGCGCGCACGCCGCCGCGCCCCACGCGGTGCGGGCGACCGCGGATCACGTATGTCGCGTACTGGAAATAAAGGAGTTATGGAGAGAAATCGAAGGTCCGTCTGCCATATTAATGGGGACAAAAACCGACTTGAACTATGGACTACCGGGATGGGATCTTATAACTGTCGAAATGGGACCACTCAAGTAGTAACTATCGAAAGATATCGAGGTTACAAACGTCGAATTGAAAAACGCCTGTTTTTAAATCAGTTTAAAAAATAATTATGCAGTACCATCTAGCCTTAAATAAGTTAATACTACTAGGGTCACCCATATAATCGAACACTCGCGCATATTAAAGAACATAATTTAGACTTTGTGCAACACCAACCAGATTGGTCTTAGGATGGATGACCATTTCTTAAAACATTTGCAGTCTTATTAATAAAAAAGACCTAATCAATGGATACTCTTATGTTTACACCGAAATAGTTGGTTCTAAATGTAATTGTGTTTAAGTGTGACGTAACAACCTTATTAATAAACTCGAAGCAACGTTGAAGAACCTATACATTATTTACAGCTCGGATTACGCGTTCCTTGTGGCAACATTGTCGAAAAAAAACACAATGTATGCTAAAATAACAAGTAATCAGTCGGGAGCTGTCAAATGAAACGTCACTCAACTGTCATCGTTTCGTACTTGTCTTTTTATTTTTGTTATTTTGTTATTGTTTCATTGTCCATGAATCGTGGGATATTGTTAATATCTTATTTTACAAGATGGCTCACAAACGTAAAATATTTGTACACTGGAATAAAAACGTATGAAGAAAAGTGTGTACCTACGAAGATTTTTTTTCAATTTGAAATGATACAGAGCAAGACTACTAATTGGTAAGTAAGTCTTATTTTGAAAGATTATTCTCAAAATACGTATAAGTCTTTAAAAGCGAACCCCAATAAGGCGAAGGGCAACGCATGGTTTGAAGTACATAAAAGAAAGTTCCTCACAATTATAGTAGTTGCGTGTAGTTTGTCAGTTTACTTTACTGATTACTTCATTACAACATTACAACATTGCACTTCATGAGATAAAAAATAACTGGATTGTGGGATATACATAAAGGATTTTTAATATTTTTTGTCACAGAGTATTATTATGTATTTTATGACCGTTATTGTGATAGAAATTATCATAAATTAAAGTATTGATGATAATGCTACTTTGTTTCAGATTCAAAGAACTGAACTTGAGAACCCGAGACTTGAGTCAGCTGCAGATATAATGGAAGGGAATGATAATGAATGCAAGAAAGCATCTGGTGGCTACAAAAGGGAAACTATTAAAACTGGCGGTGGATCTAATGTTCAAGTCCCAGTCAAGCCGATGTTGAGGTAGCCAACTTATGAAATCCAGCAGAGTTAATTAGTGATGAGAATAAATATGATTCCGATGGACCTTGCCTGGTGAGTTTTAAACGTCATCTATCTACATTTAGTGAGCACATACAAATGATACGACAGTCTAAAGACATACTATCGGTTCATTCATCATCATCATTCACCGAGCCTTTTCCCAACTCAGTTGGGGTCGACTTTCCAGTCTAACTGCGATTCGGCTGAATGGTCAGTGTCTAAGAAATGGTCACCCATCCTAAGACCAGCCTGACTTGATGTTGCTTAACCTTTGCAATGTGTTAACATTGTCGGTTACCACTAGACCACGAGCCCCTCATACTATCGGTTCATTAAAATATATTAGGTATATTGGAAATGCGCATTGCAACAAACCTGTCTATTATGCACATGGTGACTTGACCACTGTGTTTGGCTCATTGTAGAGAAAACAGTTTTGTTTAAGTCGTAAGCCAGATTTGTCTGTGTAAGACAAATTCAGGCAAGGATGGAATAAACCCCATTACAAAAAACCATAATAAGCCCTGTACCTTAGCTCATGGTGACATTATAGATAATAATATACATATTTATTTAGTAAATATGTGTAATATGGGAAATATGTAGGTAATAATATTGTACATTGTTTTTCTAGGATGTAGATTTTCAAAATACTTGGCCCAGTCAAAACAATTAAAAGAATTGGAACACAAGAGACGCATGGAGATAGCTGAAGAAAACCATGCCATCGAAATAGAAATTAAAAGATTCAATAAAGAAATAGAAATTTAAAGAGAAGAACTCAGATGTGCACAACTGGAATGAAGCTCAAGACATTTTATAAAAATCCTTAAAAATTATGTTAAATTATAAAATAAAACCTTGTTGTAAAGCTTGATATTTTATTTATTTGTAAGTATGTCTTCATCATCAACCGAGCCTTTTCCCAACTCAGTTGCTGTCCAGTCTAACTGCGGTGCGACTGAACTTCGATATTTTACGTGGAGCGACTGCCATCTCACCTCAACAACCTACGGGCTATATCGAAGTTCTGCAGTTAGACTGGTTGGATTTCGATTTAGGGCTCCAATACCCGTAACGAATGCCATAGATGTTCGTATGACAACGGGGACCGACGCGACAACGTGCTCTCCGAGGCACATTTGTTTTTAGTCTTACTTACCTAATTATTACAAAATTTTCATTAATAAAAGCTGCTCGTACGGAATGAATTAGTAATTTTTCATTTCGTGATCCTGATAATAAAATAGTCTTCTAACTCATCCGTTACCCTCAAATGATCAACTAAATAAATTATTTACATTTTCTACGGTCAATGAACAAGTAATCACGACATCCGTATTATAGATTGTGCGGAGGTAATAGGAAGCCTTGAGCTGCTAGTCCAGCGCCGAACAATCGCTTTCTTGGCAGCATTCTACCGTATTTACCACTGCGAGTTTTCTGAAGAGCTCTTCAACCTGATCCCACCCTCTCCCTTCCGATCCCGAACAACGCGTGCCGGGCAGAGATGCCACTCCCACTCAGTGGATAGCATGTTCGCGAGAACCGAACGTTTTATCGTTAGTGTCTCTGTCGAACGATAGTGGCCTGGAACGCCCTGCCTGTGCACGTGTTTCCTCCCACATATAATCCTGGGTTCTTTATGCGGAGCGTGAAGAGGCACATAAGTAGGTCGTCAAGTTGAGGGCACAATACTATAGAGAGTGGCCCACAATCGCTAGACGTCGTCACGACTTACCACCAGGCGGGCGACGTCAATTTAGCGAAACCAAAATAAAAAAGGCATAAAATCGGCTAGAAATAAAAATACAAATGAATGAGAAAAATATCAGATGTTTAGTTTAGTCATACGCACAGGGGCGGGGCCCCAAGTGATTAGATACTACGTCCTCGCCGTCCGCCCTGGACCCCAACTTGACCACGGTAACGCAGTGGCAAGTTGGGTGACCGAACGTATTTAGTCTGAACTTGTGATTGGCCAATTTTTTTGCGATTTTCCTGCTATGGATAACATCGAAGATACCTCCGGTCCCGACACTGCCCTTTCACGGGCAGTGTCAACCGACGACATTGCGCACTCAAACCTGATACTGATGCCTATGGATTTGGGGGCTCGCACCGCGCCGCCTAGTTGCAGCGCGATGTCGACGCCCCAAGGAACTGATGCTGCTGGGACTGACGATGGGTCAGCTCCCAGCAGTGTGAAGAAGAAGGGCCGCTCTTCTGGGACGAAGAAGAGGACCCTCGAGGAGAAGGGGGGGCCGCCGCGCGACCGTAGCACCAGCTGCTCCGGGTGGGGGTCCCTCCTCTCCAGTGATTCGGAGGAGGAGGTGCCGGTGAAGACGGTGCGTACGCGTCTAGACGCGTACAGAAGGCGGCCGCCAACTCCTCCTCCGTCCTCGGTCCAACTGTCCCAGCGAAGTCGCCGGGAAATCGGTGGGCCGCCCGCGCGGGAGCTTATGAGCGTTTTTGCCCGCATGAACGCGGCCATGCGGGGCAACAGGAACGTGGCGGGGAGGAAGAAGATTGTGGCTTCACTGGTGGATGAAGCCCAATCTTCCCTCAACAAGCTCCTCGCGCGGAGCGTCACCAAGGAGGAGGCGAGGCTCCGGAAGCAGGTGACGAGCCTGGAGGCGGAGCTCGCTGCTTCCAGGAAGCAGATGGATGACCTGTGGCGGGAGGTCGCTGACTTGACCAAGGTGGTCAAGGCGCCTCCCGGTCCCATGCTGCCGCCTCCTCCTCCGACGGCTGGACCAGCGCCGAAGACGGCGCCACCCACGGCGCCCACCAAGGCGCCCGCCACGGCGCCAACCACGGCGTCCACCAAGGCGCCCACCAAGGCGCCCACTAAGGCGCCTACCATTGCGCCCACCACGGCGCCCAACACGGCGCCCGGATCGCCGCCACAGCCTGTGCCGACTATGGTACAGGTCCTGACGGCGATCGAGAGGCGCCTCGCCGTCCTGGAGGACCGGGCGTACCGCCCTCCGCTAGCACGTCCCGCGTTCTCATACGCGGCGGCTGTTGGCGGTTCTCCCGCTCCAGGACCAAGCGGCACACCCGCTGTCCACCGCCCCGCTCCGCCCCAGTCCGCTCCAGCGTACCGGTTGCCGGCCGAGACCGCGGCCCAGGCGCGGAAGGCGAAGGGGCGCGGCAAGAAGAGCGGCACCCCTGCCGCCTCCTCTTCCTCTAACGCTCCCGCTGCTCCTTTACATCCCTCCGGACGGGAGGGATGGGAGGTAGTGGGGGCCAAGAAGAGGAAGACGAAGGCCGCCAAGAAAGCGGCCAAGAAAGTGGCCAAAGCCGCCGCGGCGAAGGCGCTGAAGAGGCCCCGCGCTCCTCGCTCCACAGCCGTCGTCCTTACGGTGACGACGGAGGGTGTGGAGAGGGGTGTGGGGTACGCTGATGTCCTGAGGACCGTGAAGTCCTCAGTCAACCTCTCAGCCCTCGATATCCAGGGGGGTCTCCGGTGCAAGACGACACGCACCGGGGCTCGCCTCCTTGAGGTCTCCGGCGCCTCCAGCGGCCCTAAAGCTGACGCCCTAGCAGCGCAGCTTAGGGACGCGCTGGACGCAGAAGCCGTCCGCGTCACCAGGCCCACCAAATGCGCTGCATTGCGCATCACGGGTCTGGATGACGCGGCCACGACGGAGGAAGTAATCTCCGCCGTCGTGGAGGCGGGCGGCTGCCCCCGTGACCAGGTGAAGGCTGGAGACATCTCCTTCGGCACCACTGGTCATGGGATGACAGTCGTCCAGTGCCCCGTCGCGGCGGCACTGAAAGTGACGGACGGACGAAGCCTCCTCGTAGGGGGCTTCCTAAAGGCGCAGGTGCACCTCCTTCGTGCCCGGGAAACTAGATGTTTCCGGTGCATGGTGGTGGGGCACGTCGGAGTGCAGTGCACAGCGGAAGTCACCGTGGGCGATCGATGCTTCCGCTGCAGCCGGCCCGGTCACAAGGCAAGTGCCTGTGATGCCCCGCCTCGCTGCTTTAGATGCGAGGCGGAGGGCAAAACTGCGGACCACCGGGTCGGCAGCACAACCTGCGCCGCCTCGAGGCCAAAGCCTCGTCCGTCCGCTGAGAGCGGTGGGGGTGCCGCTACTGCACGGCCAGATGTTTCTCGGCGGGATGCTGATATGGACGTCCATTAATGTCTGACGCCCATATCCGCATCCTGCAAGTGAATTTGAACCGCTGCCGCGCTGCTCAGGATCTTCTGTACCAGAGCATCCGGCAGTGGTCCATAAACTTGGCCGTGGTCGCCGAGCCGTACTACGTCCACCCGGGAAGCCCGGTGGACGAGGACGGCTCGGCCTGTTTTATCTTCTGGGGGTCCGCCGCAGACAACTCGCGCCTTGCTATCATTGCAAGGGGCCGCGGGTGTGTTGCGGCGGAATATGATGGGTTGGCAGTCGTGGCCACCTACATCTCGCCGACACTGGACGAGACTCAGTTTGAGCTATGGCTCACTGAGCTCGAAGTCGTCTTCGCTGCGTGCCGTCCTCGCCCTGTCCTGCTCCTGGGAGACTTCAACGCCTGGAGTGAGGCGTGGGGCTCCCGGGAAACCAGGGACAAGGGGAGGCTTCTTGAGGACTGGACCAGAACACGTGGTCTGGAGGTCCTCAACCGGGGGAATGTCGCCACCTTCTGGCGGCGGGGGACCAGCTCGGTCGTGGACGTATCGTTCGCGACCTCTGCCCTCGCCGCCCGTATTACTGACTGGCACGTGGAGGAGGGTGAGGAGACGCACTCGGACCATCGGTACATCCGATTCGATGTCGTCCCCCCACCTGACCTCCCACAGCCGGTAGAAAATCCCCCGGATCCGCGTTGGGCACTTCACCATCTGGATCGGGAGGCTCTCCTGGAGGCATCCATCGTGCAGGCCTGGATTCCGGCACCGGACCGGCCTGCCGATGTGGATGCCGAGGCGGAGTGGTTCAGGAGAGCCATGTCGCAAATCTGTGATGCGGCGATGCCTAGGGTTACACAGACCGGCAAGGAAGCAGGTGTACTGGTGGTCGCCGGAGATTGCACAGCTGCGCGCAGCATGCATCTCCGCCCGCCGCCAGTACACCAGGTTTCGCCGGAGGCATCGCCGCCCAGACGACGCGGCAACCCGAGAGGCGGAGCTTTATCAGGCTTACAGGGAGGCTAAAGGTAATCTCCAGGAGACAATAAAGCGGGCCAAGACGGCGGCCCGCGAGGAGCTCCTGGAGACCCTGCAGCAGAACCCATGGGGGCGCCCGTACCTACAGGTCAGGGAGAAACTCCGACCTAGGGCGCCCCCACTGACCCAGAGTCTCCAGCCGCAGCAGCTGGAGCGGGTCATGGGCTCCCTGTTTCCGACGAGCGCGGAGGAGCACGTCCCTCCGCGCATGGCTCCGTCTCTGCCCGACGCGGATAGCATCAGTGAAGACGACGTACCCGAAGTCAGGGTGGGGGAGCTAGGTGCGGCAGTGCTCCGGCTTAAACGCCGGAAAATCACTGCCCCCGGACCCGACGGCATTCCTGGCCGTGCATGGGTCCTGGCCCTCGGAGAACTCGGGCCTCGACTGATGGGGCTCTTTAGCGCATGCCTCGAAAGGGGCCAGTTTCCCAAGGTGTGGAGGACGGGGAAACTGGTCCTGATTCGTAAGGCGGGGCGGCCGGTGGACTCACCGTCCGGATACCGGCCGATCGTGTTGCTCGACGAGGTGTGTAAGCTCTTTGAGCGAATTATCGCGGAACGCCTCGTCGAGCATCTCTCGACGGTGGGGCCAGACCTGGCGGACAACCAGTACGGTTTCCGTCGGGGACGCTCCACCGTGAGCGCGATCATGCGCGTCAAGAGCCTGACGGAGGAAGCAGTCTCACAGGGCAAGGTGGTGGTGGCGGTGTCTCTAGACATCGCCAACGCGTTCAACACCTTGCCATGGAGCTGCGTTAGGGAGGCGCTCGTGTATCACGAAACGCCTCTCTACCTCCGTCGTATTGTCGGGGCCTATCTCTCGGAGAGGGCCATAGCTTTCCCCAGCTGGCTCGGGCCAGCTCGGCGAGATGTGTCGTGCGGTGTTCCGCAGGGGTCGGTCCTGGGGCCGCTTCTGTGGAACATCGGCTACGACTGGGTGCTGCGGGGTGCGTTGCCTGAGGGCGTCGGCGTAACGTGCTACGCCGACGATACCCTCGTCACGGCGCGGGGTGCAACGTACCAGGAGGCAGCACTCAAGGTCACGACGGGTGTTGCTCAAGTCGTGGGTCGGATACGGCGGCTGGGACTGGAGGTGGCCTTGCACAAGTCCGAGGTTCTGTGTTTTCACAGACCTCGGAACGGTCCACCTGAAGGTTCCAGCATAAATGTGGGAGGCGTTAGCATCGGCATCAAGCCCTCGATGAAGTATCTAGGGATCGTACTTGATAGCCGATGGAACTTCGGACCACATTTCCGAAGTTTGGTCCCCAAGGTGACACAGGCATCGGTCGCGCTTTCGCGACTGATGCCCAACCTAAAGGGACCCAACGCTTCCTGCAGGAGACTGTACCTGGGGATCGTGCGGAGTATGGCCCTATACGGGGCTCCCGTATGGGCGGCGCGGTTGACGGCCAACAACTCAACGCTCCTTAACAGACCGTTGAGGACCTTGGCCGTCAAAACAATAAGGGGCTACCGCACGATCTCCGGAGAGGCTGCATGTCTCCTAGCCGGGACCCCTCCATGGGACCTGGAAGCGAGAGCCCTTGCGTCATTGTTCCAATGGCGCAAGGAGGCGCTGGAGCGGGACCACAGGCCTGCGTCTCGAGAAATCGATGACCGGCGGTCCCAACTCCGCCAGGATCTCATGGAGTCATGGAGGGTACGACTTGAGCAACCCAAGTGGGGTGCCACCATCATCGCGGCGGTGAGACCGATCATGGACGATTGGCTGCAGAGGCAGCATGGTGACCTCACGTATCGTGCGACGCAGATCGTTACCGGGCATGGATGCTTCGGTAGCTATCTGTTTCGCATCCATCGTGAGGTCACACCCCGGTGTCAACACTGCGAGGTTTCCGACGACGACACCGCACTCCACACGTTGGTGGAGTGCTCAGCGTGGGCGAGTCAGCGCCGGGACCTCGTAGTGGGTCTGGGCGTGGATACCCTCTCGCTGGAGACCATGCTTCAAGCCATGGTCTCCAGCGGGAGTAGGTGGAACGCGGCCGTGTCCTTCTGCGAGCAAGTCGTGCTCGCGAAGGAGGCGGCCGAGAGGGAGAGGGAGCGTGCCCTCCCCGCCGAGTTCCGTAGTCAGCGGCGAGGCCGCCGCAGACTCATCTACGCCCAAGACCATCGACCTCCATGATCGGGGCCTGAGGACGGTGGGATCGCCACCCGTCGTCCTTACAGAAGCAGGCTAGAAGGGTTGCGTGCTGCGGGGCCTTTGCCTCATAGCACGCAACCAGATTCACTCATTGACGCGGGATAAAACCCTACCCCAACGACGCGGGATTGTCATCCCGACCCAACCCCCCGCAGAGACCACAGAGGTGGTCAAAGTCCGCCGGGCGCCACTGGAAATACGTTCTGCTTGTAACCAGAGACGCCCGGCAACGGACGTTAAAGCGGCCGCGGCCTTGGTCGCGGAACTAAAAAAAAAAAAAAAAAAAAAAAAAGTCATACGCACAAGTTATACTAGGGGACGGTTGGGATTAAATTTTACTGCGAAACAACAATCGAACTAGCTTACTTCCTTGCTGCCCGACATTTATTAATAATGAATTTGGTTACTTCAAACTTAAAATTCGATGTAAAGTTTACTCTTTGTTTATTAATAAGGCTGTTGGAGACCTACTCGGTACCTCGGAAAGCATGCTAAAGCTTCGGTCCCGGTTGTCATAAGAACATCTATGGCAGTCGTAATGGGTAGTTGGAACCCCAAAAAATCTAGACTGGTACCTAAACTACAGAACTTCGATATCACCTAGGTATAGGTGGTCTGGAAGTGAGATGGTAGTCGCTTTACGGAAAATATCGTAGTTCAGTCGTGCAGCAGTTAGGAATCGAAAGTCAACACCAACTGCATATTATTAAGACAAACTCGCTTCCGTCTGTATACACAGTAAAAGTACCACCGTTAAGACTCCGTTTCGATAACAGAATTGACTGGTAAACGGTGGTACTTTCACGTGGATAGAGTGGTTCTTGAAGGTTTTTGTGAATAAAATTTGTCAAGCGGGCGAAGCCGCGGGAGTCTGCTAGATTAGGTAACTCCATGGCAGTTAGAAGTTTGGTTTGATTTACAGAGTGGTTATAAATTTTCGACAGACCCTGGTAACGGCAATAGGCTTGCCCCCTATTACATGGGACCAACAAAATTACTGGCAAACTGTGGGTGTGTAATGCACCTCTGCCTACTCCTTCGGGGATATAGGCGTGATGTGTGTCTGTAGATAACTCACGTCACGATATTAAAAATAAGAACGTGCCTTCAATAAACACAAGTTATCTTAATTCTTGTGCAATAACAATGTTTATATTATCTTATTTGACGTTACGATAGACATCTGTCTCGCCATTGATATTATCAAATCGAGGCTAATATTATTGCAATATTTATTTACAATAAGAATTACAGTATACAAAATAAACATAATTATAGACTAAAAATATTTACATTACAAAATATCGTTTAAAAAATCCTCCGCGTCATTGCCGACTGGGAAGGTTCCCAGAATGCTGGCTGTGTTGCCACGTTGGATGGCGATACTTATTCTTTGGGCCAGAAAATAGCCAGCCTTCTGGTCCTGAGAAGCATCGATTAGGCGTTTAGCAATGTCTCTATAAAGGCGGCGAGCACTCGGACCCCATGACCCCAGTGTCTCAACCCCAAACGGCTCAAATATGTAATCACCTGCTAGGTTAGCATATTTACGCCGTTTAAGGCCTTCAGCCGATGCAGCAGCAGCGCCGGCACATCCGGATGTGCTTGGAAGGTGTGAAGGTGCTAAGGTGTCAACGCATGTAGCGTCCCACACCAAAGGCCTTCCCATCTTCCACGGTAGCAACGACATACCGTCCGGTCTCTTTCCATCGCTTCGTGCTAAACCATTTGGTTCGCGTACGGCCGGAAGACCTGCGGTGGAAAGAGCCCTACGAATTATGTCGTTTAGAATAGCGTGCCGAGGTATACGACCTGCGCTTCTGCTACAAGAAAGACCATGGTGTCCCACATTATCGACGGCTACTCCACAGGTGCAATGATGCGGGGATATACAAGTGTACCCAGCCGAAGGCAAGTGGCAATGCGGAAGGTAGTGTCGTCCAACATTGTACCGATGTTGGGCGATGGGAGCGCCTGGATCCATAACCCTGACTCCCATTCTCCAACAGCTAGTAGGCGTGCACGCTCTGAGATATTGACAGAAGTGTCAATTAGTGTATTAATTCTCAATTTACAGAGCGGTGAATCCCACAGTCGCTGTGAGCCTAGGCGTGAGGGCAGGTCAGTGTCGGGGATGTAAATTGCAATATTACGTTTGATTAAACTTATTGTTGAACTGTGTGTTCTATAAACATTGCCTTTATCCTAATGCTGCGGCCAAACGATGTCCGCTTGTCTGCTAGTGGTTTCACGCGCCCCTACTCGCTCCCCTAGTATATTTATATTTTGGACATTCTCACACAACGTCATCTAGCCCAAACTTAAGCTATAAAGCTTGTGCTATGGGATCTAGACGACTGATAAACATACTTATATATTTCTAAATACATACATAATATCCGAAACAAACTTTTGTGGATCACACCTATAGTCCCGAGAATCGAACCCGAGACTCCGGAGTCAAAAGCCGATGCAGTACAGACCACGCCACCGAAGCAGTTAAGTATAAGTATAACTCGTGTGTGATAAGTTGAGATCTGAGCGCTGTGATCTTGGTTCGAGAGCCGGTCTTATCTTATCACGTACGAGTAGTACTTCGAACTGGCGAGGTGAATGACGAGGTGAGCGGTGAGGCGAGTGAGTGGCCACACGATGTTCCTCGCTATTTCCCTCGCTACTCCTAGTCATGTAGCCGCCCAGTTACTAATATTATAAATCCGAAAGTGTATATTCACAAAAATATTTATTTACTCGCTCTGTATATTTGTGTACCCTTGGTATGTAACATCGGTCCTGAATTTTGGTTTGAATTACACAGTGGTTCTGAACATAGTGTCCGATACTGGTAATAGACTGACTATAATAATAGACTAACTTACTGGCATAGCGTGATATAAGTCTGTCTGTACCCTCATACACAGTCAAACGACTGGACGGATTTGGATATTAGGAAAATTGGTATCGGGATAGTTTTGGGAACCGATGAAAATAGGATACTTACTAAAATGAACGAGTGAAGCCGGGTGCGTCCACTAGTGGTAGTGAATGTTAAGTTTTTAAGACCTAAACACAATACATAGTGAACAGAAATCTATACTTATAATAAATCTGTAGAAGTGAAAATTCTGTACATTGAAAATATCAAAAAAATAAATGGTACCGGTGTTACTAGACCGACACCGAACCCAAAAATGTGAGTAAAAAATTTTTGACTGTCTGTCTCATTGTTCAGGCATCACTCAAAAACTACAGGTTCGATTACGATGATACTTGGTATAATTATTCTTTAATATCCTGGGCACCACGGTAGGTATTTTTTATCCCGGAAAAATATATACAATAAAAAACAAACTTAATTTTGAGGTTCGATCCCTAGACCCCGATTACTGTACCAACCGCAAATAATAATTTTGTCGTAGGTTACGTTGCGTCACCCGCAGTGGAGTTCACTAAGGGGCGCTGCACACGGCTAAGATACTATAATATTTTATCTTAAGATCAACAGCTGTACATAATAAATCAGTAACTGGTGATTAAGAAAGATAACACGCAGGCGGAGCTGCGGGCAACTGCTAGTTTACAATAATAGTAATATCCACACAGGCTACACATGCTACATTGTTGGCATGATATATTAAAATATACGAGTCCACATGGAGTGCGGTATCCACACTTCATACACTCGTTAGATATTAGCTGATATTTCGCGTATTACTTATCTCGAGTTATCTATCACCATGGGATTAAATTACCGGGATAAAAGTATGGTATCTATCAGGAAATGGTTTATGTTTATCTATATTCAAATTCTAGGTATGCAACAACCGTCCTGGCTTATATATACGTTCGGAATATACGTTCGGATTACAGACTGGTCATTGATAATGCGACAAAAGCAAATTGGACAATCTGTGCAAACATGCGAATGGTATAAACTACATTTACCTGTATAAGCCGCGCACGATGTCAGTGGGATGGAATCTTGTCACACTAACCGGTTCGTGACGTCACCAATCACTAAAAGTACTAAAAAAAATTGTCAGTACTGTTTAGCGTCAAATGACGTCACGAAGCTGTTATTGTCGCAAGGTTCCACTATATCCCAATAACATCGTGCTCTGCTTTACTGTATCATATTCAGGAATAACCACATAGTCCATTGAAATGTTACATTTGTGGGTGCAAAAGTCCAGAGGACGCTATTTTATTTTTTAGATATCAAGAACCCCCCTCTTGATATCAAGGTGTAAAGCTAAATCCAAATTTGAAGGGTCCCAACCCTTATGGGTCTTCCGCCATCTTAAAAAAGGACTCCATAAATAGTTATTAACAACAGTACAACATCAATAAATACAATGTTTTTTTATTTCAATTGAAAATGAGAGAAAACCGTGTGATCATTCATTTTTATGTAAATACTTACGAGTTACGAATACTGTTAATTTCGGAGTGCTGTAAAACCCTTATAAATAAATATTGAAATGTTAATATTGGAAATTATTCCTCAAAAACTCCTCTATAACCTATAACCCCTCAAAGAAAATTCGTTCTCAAAGTATCATCTGTTTTTGTTAATAACTTTGTTATGTGTGTAATTCTAAGACAAAAAGTTATAGAACAAAGTTGTAGAGAAATTAATTTGCAACAAAAATTGTCGTAAGTTTTTTGTGCGATTAATAGTTTGCCCGATAGAGCGCGATAACGATTTGCAACCTTTTTTCAAGATGGCGAAAAACCCATAAGTGTTGGCACCCCACAAACTTGGATTTAGCTTTACACCCCTTGATATCTAAAAAATAAAATAGCGTCCTCTGATTTTTGCACACTTAGTCCCAAAAAATTTAACATTTCAATGGACAGCTTCTAACGCTACATGAACAAACAAGTGACGTATAAGTAAGTACCACTTCATTCAATCCTATCGCGGTCATTCAACCCATCAGTCGGGGCTTGACGTACCAAACCAAATCGGACAGACGACTACGGACAGGTGATTGACATTTTGGCAAGGTTATTTAACTAAAACACGTGTTTGGCGAATACATTATAATAACAGACTAATTAATAATGTAAAATAATCTGACATGTCTGTTTATCTGTTTTTGAACGTGATAAACAAAGAATACTAAACGGATGGTCATGCTTCAATGGAAGTAACGAATCAATAAAAATCCACGTCAGAAATTGACACAGCAACCGACTCGGGACCAAATAGTTGTCGGAATAGGACCAAATTGAAATGAGACCACTTGGTAAATAGTAGCATTAGGACCAGTTTTGGAAGTCGGTTGAAAAGGTTCTGCAGACATAATGATATACCGAACGGTCAGAGCCTACGTTCGATCGCGCTTAGCTAATATTAATGCAAACTAGTTATCCCAGCGAACTTTGTATCGCCTCAAATAAAAAATATTTCATGCAAATGTATGTATTATTAATTATAATTGAAAAACGCGATGGACGGACAGACAGACAAATTGTCGTATTAAATATATAGATGTATGAACGAGTTTACTGCTGCGCTGATGATTTGACCGACACACATACATTTCGCTTTAATCCCGAAGGGGTTGGCAGAGATAAATTACACACCTACACTTAGGAAGTACTGTTTTTGTTCCCACGTAATAGGGGCAAGCCTATTGCCGTCACCGGGCACTATAGAAATGATTTGTGAAAAGTTTTTTGTTTGAAATTATTAAAAAGCATTAGTAGTCTTGCGTTTGACATCACGTGTCTGATCCCTGGAAGTGTGTACTGACGTGACCTCACTGACACTGACACTGACTTTTAGCATAACTAGAGAGGTCTCCTAACATGCAATGAAAGTTCGATTTCTGCTGAGCGCGTGGCTGGTTGCTTTTTAAGTTACCTCTGGCGCTCCGCAAAAATCGGGTTTCCAGACACTCTTATACCGAACAACGTTTCTTGTCCTGCACCCAGGTGGACAAGAAACTATTATATTCCTAACTAGCTCCAGAGCTAGTTAGGAATAACTAGTTCTGTGTGTGCGGGACTATCAACCAATCAAGCATTACCTTGACATTGGCGAAATCATCGATGAACATCGATGGAGCCACGTTTTTAAAGAAAGAAGAAGAACATGCTATACACTGGAGTTCACATAAAAAGAAAACGGGGCGAGAGTGGGAGAGGTGTGTTTGCACATCGGTACTCTCGCTCTTACTCGCTGTTACCTCCATATAGATCGACAAATCGTCTACTGCACAATTTGAAGGTCAGCATTATTTTTATGTGACGCGAGGTATAACATACTTACTTTACTTAACTACTCGTATTTGCGATGACTTTAGTAATTTTTACTGCATGTACACTAATATTTTGTGATACCTTGTAAACTGTAAACTGACATGATATGGAGTATTCCCTAAATAAATGTGCCCGAAAACCGCAATGGGATCGATATCTAGTTGTCCCTACCAATAAGTGACAGACGATATTTGTTCTCCAAATAAAACGCAATGGGTTTGCCCCCTATTAAGTGGGACTTAAAGATGCTGGCAAGTTGTGGGTGTGTAATGCACCTCTGCCTACCCCTTCGAGTATACGTGATATGTGTGTGTAATAACACACGCCAAATATTGACACAAAAAGCAACATCCAATTACCGGAATGGGACCACTTGGGAATCAGTACCTTTATATTAAATTAAAAAGATTCAAAATCGGTCGGGTATACCCAGTCGAAAGATATGAGTAACAAATATAAAAAAAAAACAAGTTAAAAATTGGCCATATATTTTAGAGTTTTCGAAAGTTTTGTCATAAAATCTAAAAAATGTCACATGACATGAATTTCAACATCGTTTTAGAGGTCTTTGACCATGCCGAGTTTATTGCAGCTGGTCTTCTGTCTCTATTACCGTTCTCGATTTGACCTCGTTTTGACCTTGACCATGAGATCAGAGGTCAAAGGTCAAGTTCATTTTAGAGGTCTTTGACCATGCCGAGTTTATTGCAGCTGGTCTTCTGTCTCTAACTATTACCGTTCTCGATTTGACCTTGACCATGAGATCAGAGGTCAAAGGTAAAGTTCATTTTAGAGGTCTTTGACCATGCCGAGTTTATTGCAGCTGGTCTTTTGTCTCTAACTATTACCGTTCTCGATTTGACCTCGTTTTGACCTTGACCATGAGATCAGAGGTCAAAGGTCAAGTTCATTTTAGAGGTCTTTGACCATGCCGAGTTTATTGCAGCTGGTCTTCTGTCTCTAACTATTACCGTTCTCGATTTGACCTTGACCATGAGATCAGAGGTCAAAGGTAAAGTTCATTTTAGAGGTCTTTGACCATGCCGAGTTTATTGCAGCTGGTCTTTTGTCTCTAACTATTACCGTTCTCGATTTGACCTCGTTTTGACCTTGACCATGAGATCAGAGGTCAAAGGTCAAGTTCATTTTAGAGGTCTTTGACCATGCCGAGTTTATTGCAGCTGGTCTTCTGTCTCTAACTATTACCGTTCTCGATTTGACCTCGTTTTGACCTTGACCATGAGATCAGAGGTCAAACGTCAAGTTCATTTTAGATGTCTTTGACCATGCTGAATCGATTGGTGTTTACACTGAGACTAACTCTTACCGTTCTCAAGTTGAAAGTTTTTCACGGACGGACGGACGGACATTACTGTTGTATAAGAGAAAAACTCTAAAAGTGAAATTGAGAACCTCCTTTTTGGAAGTCGGTTATTAATAAACGCATCTGTTTACCCCAAAGTAGTGATTCTGTGTTCGTGTATTCAATGTATTTGTATCTTTATTAGAGCGTAGCGCGAGCGAAGCTCTCATGGTGCAAGAAAGTTCAATCCCTTCTTATGCGAGATCTCTGTCAATACTTTACCGATTTCAACTATTTATATATCAAATTAAACTAGATTTAACTGACATCATTCTAACGGAGGCCGAATTTTCAATTTTAGCCCTCAAAATGATTTTTTACACAAAGATATTATGTGATGCTTGCTGCGCTCTAATATGCTGCCGCGAAGCAGGATGGCGGCGCCCTAGTTTATTTATTTATCTTTGGCATTCAAGAGACACTAGGTCCTTTATCGTATAATTACTCCCTATCTATATGAAGACCTTGCAAATGAATATATATTACGACTTGTGATGGCCCTACGTTTTAATTACATCTAATTAATGATAACGTATTCAGTTATTCGCTGCGTATGTGTGTGATATAGTGATACGAGACAGGTTTAAAAGAATGTAGGTAAATACGATGACACGTACGTCAAGATTTATATTGGCGCAATAGGGTAGATGTCTACAACTAAAATAAATAATTTAAATGTATTTACTACATAAAGAATCCCAAAGTATGTACGTATATTGTATTCAATTTTATTATCTTATTTTTATTAATCACGGGGCCCTTGCCTCATAGCACGCAACCAGATTCACTCACTGACGCGGGATTCTCATCCCGACCCAACCCCCGCAGAGACCACAGAGGTGGTCAAAGTCCGCCGGGCGCCACTGGAAATACGTTCTGCTTGTAACCAGAGACGCCCGGCAACGGACGTTAGAGGGGCCGCAGCGCTGGGCCGCGGAATTAAAAAAAAAAAATCACTAATAGTTACAGATTTGACGCTACATAATAGTGACGTCATTGGCGATACAAAGTTCGCTGGGATAACTAGTTTTATTTTTAATTAGCAAATAGTTTACAAATACTAAGCAACACTAATTAGGTTAACTAGTTCATAATGGTGTAATTAGCAACAAATGGACGCACATTAATTAAAAATAACGCAAAAATATTTCAAATATAATAAAGAATATATTATTTAAAAGAAATAGTTAACTGTGAGAAGAAATGTTTTAATAAAATGTGTTTACAAAAACACTAGATTGTTTTAAATGTTTGTGCTAAGATTATTCCTCACACACACACATATCACGCCTATATCCCCAAAGGGGTAGGCAGAGATGCATTACACACCCACAACTTGCCAGTATTTTTAGTCGCCACGTAATAGGGGGCAAGCCTATTGCCGTCACCGGGCACATTTATAATGGGTTATGTCCAAAATGGCCGAATGAATTTAATAAAAAGTAGCAGCTATATTGTAATTTTATATAATGTTGCCTTACGATGAAAGGCTACAAAATCTTACGTGCCAGCCGCTATGGCACAGCCAATTAAAGTCCTGGGCGTCTCGGACCAGAATTATTCCTAGACTGTATTATTCTCACTAACTAAAACTCTATTACTATCGAATTAGGTTTAAATATATATTGTGTAAAGGAGAACAAGTATCTTCTCTTCGCAGAGAACAAACTAGCATCATATAAAAATTTAGAAATGTGTGTAAATATTGGATAGAAACAGGCGTTACTTGGCGAAAATCCATGACAAAACAATGGTAAGTAAAATGTTTTTAAGAAAAAACCTTTTAAATTTATATAATAGCATTATTTTTTCGCAGAATCAAAAAGACAACAAAACGTCGACAATTGTTTCGCCTCTAAACGAGGCATTATCAAGACTGTCTCAGAGAGAACAGCAAAATTCGTGGTTGGAACGTGTTTGCTTATAAGTAAACGCGTGCAAATTTCATTATCGCGATGTAGGATTCTTTACAATAACTAATGTGGGTAGAAACCTCAGATCATGCTAAGTTCCAAAAATAGGTATTCACCAATACTTGACCTTATCTGTTTGATTTAATTACTATCTTTTGATAAGTTGCGTAGAAACCCAAATGACACACAATTAATGTGTCCGTCTGTTCGTAAATAGATTAAGTAAGGGAGATGTGTCTGATATGTGATTCATCATCTCAACCCATTGGACTCTCATTGGAGAATATTACATAGAAACATAACAAAACTCCGAAACAAACATGTTTATTACACAAATATTTTGACTCCGAATATATATGTATGTAATTATTTTTGACTGCCTCGGTGGCTCAGTGGTATGAGTATGCGACTGCCGCCCCTGAGGTCCCAGGTTAGGTTCCGGGTCGATTCGAATTATTTGTGTGATCCACAAATGTTTGTTTCGGAGTTTGGGTATTTTCTATGTATAATATGTATGTATTTAGAAATATATAAGTATGTTTATCAGTCGTCTAGATCCCATTAACACAAGCTTATATTAGCTTAATTTGGGCTAGATGACGTTGTGTGAGAATGTAAAAAAAAAAAAAAAAAAAAAAAAAAAAAAAAAAAAAAAAAAAAAAAAAAAAAAAAAAAAGTGTATAATGTTACCTTCTGGTCAGTGGGAGATATCAAGACGTTCCCCCAATGTAAGTCGCGATGTTCGAATTGGAACGCCTCTTCGGCAACTGCCAGACCATACGCCACCTGGAAATACATTACACAGGTCATAATAGTTGTTTATAGAATACTGTTGACGGCGATAGGCCTCAAAATTATCTCATCTGAGGCCTTAACTTAGTGGTTTGCTGTGTCAAGATTCTACTGAACAAAATTAGTTTAACCGTCTCTAGTTATCGTCTTATGCCCGGTTCCTATATTTGTAAAACGACTCGTTTCAATAACGAACCGTAATATTTTCTACCAGACGTAAGCATAAACTGTTCCTATAAAAAACAACTCGTAGGGCAAACTACCGAAAGTTGGTTACTAACGGATGGGAGGATTTCGAACTACTATCCGTAAGCAATCTCTATGGAAATGACAAATATTGTGTCCCTATATAAAAAATTAACTGTCAGAGAACTGTCAAAATTACCATCCGTTAATCGTTTCGCTACCGCTAGGTTTTGGTCGGTTTTACAGTTTACGTCCCGATAAAATTTCAATAACCTTACATTTTATTCGTTTTTTTGACAAAAAAAGACCTTATTAAGTATAGGAAGACGTGATTTGACACACGATTTAACTCGGGTTTAGCTATTTTAAAAGATATTTACAAAATGAGTTCGAGTTCAGAAAGTGATTTTGAAATTTTCAAAATCTACATATTGTCTGGGTTTGAGCCTGATGAAGAAGTACCTCGTCGAATTTACAAACAAAGAGTGGACTACTTTAATACTTTAGATGCGTACCAGTTTCAGCTATGATATGATCCAGTGGTGGCACAAAGATCAAGATAGAAGATGGATATAGCAATTACGTTATGCTATACATACATAAATATGAATGGAGTGTAACTGGTTTTTTTATAAATAAAACCAATTAATTTTTTATTGTATATTTTTATTTGATAAATAATATTATAAATGTTTTATAATCAGTTGTACTGGTTGACGCCTGACTGGTCTTATTGGATAGTTCTTGTTTTAATTTTTCTATTTCTAAATTAACTTTTATTGTTTTGGCCTCGTAATATCTCTGAATTGCCAAATTCATTTCACGGCTACCATTCTCAACATAATATCTCTGCTTCTGTCCTGTATTAGTAAAGGAAATTTGATTAGTTTAAAGGTATAATTAGATATCAATTTTTAAATGGGCTGAGTAAGGAAATGCATAGGTACCTTTGTAGGTTTGTAATTCTTTAGACATACTTGTCATTCCATATAGGCATCTGGGTTGTAAAGGCCCATCTGCTTTTCTCTTTTTAGCTGTAAAATGAAAATATAAATTACTTGATGACCTGACACTGCCCCCCCCACCTATATTCTGAACCACCAGCACCTTTCCAGAATATTTACAAAGACAAGCAGTTGGCTGTCAAGTACAATAATTGTGAATTAAAATCAATCAGCACCCTACCTGTACACACAAGATCCAAATGACATACACCCATGCAAAATAATGAAAAGGGTTTGATACCTTGTGTGCCACAGCCATGCATATTTATTCAATATATTAAATGAAGTTTAATAAATAATAAACTACTGACACACAATAAAATAATGTACCTTCACTTATAGGCGTTGGGATATAAGTAGGTTCTGGTGTAGCAATCTCCAACACTACATCATCTATCTTCAGTGAAACCTACTCCATCACCACCAAATGGCACACTAAATCCAGTGCAAGTGGATCCCAACAGACCTGTTACTCTTTCCAAAATTTCATCAGGGGGTATGAAATCTGGTTTACCACCACGTCTGTAATCAAAAAAAAATTTATTCATAATCTTGGGTTAGGTTTAACCGGTTTAACGAAACAAAGCAGACAGAGGCATCCAGAAGTTAACTTTTGGATGTAGCTGAATATGCTTATAAGACTAAAGAATGGTAGTTTAAAATATAACTGATACCTTTAAATTATTTAGGCGAATTTGTTGGCACCTTTACCGAGCTGCTTTTTTTAAATTGTCCCATTTTGCCTTTAGCTGATCTTTATGCCGCGGAAATTGACCACTTTTTTAATTAAAACTATCTGACAAGGAGTTCCAGGCCTCTTCTTTTAATTTATTTGATGAAGCATTAGTCTCCTTGCTAATAATTATTGGCTTACTTTGAAGCAAGTCGGATACCTCATCCTTGGTCATCGCCTTCTTTGTCTTCTGTAACACAAAACATTAATCAGAACTCAGCACCTACTACAAAACTTGCCTGATAGGATTACGTCATAAATTTCTACTTACCGAATTCGTATTACTATCCATTTCAATTATTATTCAACAATAATATTCAACTTCAAAATAATTGCAATTTACAAGTTGCCAAACGTTATCATATCATCTTCAGGAACACCCGACTTGGACGTTTCGTTTTGTGCATACTTCAGTTACGCATATAACTAAAATTCTTATTTATTTAAATGATTTCGCTCCCACCAATATTATAAATGTACAAAAAACTTATTTTTCTGGATGAAAGTCTTTTTTAAATATTTATTATACTCAAAATAACAAGATTATTGATTCGGTTTGTTTCAGTTCTAAATATGTTTCATTGTAAAAACGAAACGCAACGAGTGCCGAGAGAGGGCGTCCGTAAGCGGGTAACCAACATCTGTTCGTCGCAGGTAGATGATGCATAAAAATATAGGAATGCCTATTACGGTTCGTTATTCGTACCCCTAAAACGGATGGTTGCTTTGAACATTAACGATTCGCTGATTTTAGGAACCGGCCATTAGAGTACAAGACGATCGTAACATAGTATCCAATTAATTGAATAAAAAATTAAAAAAACCCCGACTCACATAATTCATTATTTAATATCAACATACGTATAGTCTATCAATAATTATTCAGAGCTAATGCGAATTGCGCGGAGTGTGGTTACAGAATTAGAAATACATTCCACTCCTCATATCTTTCGAATGGCTAAACCGATTTTCATAAAACTTGCGGTATCGTGATGTATAAGTTATGACCTATCACTTGATACCCAACACGGGTAAATTTGAACACATTAAATTTTTCATCAACACTTTCACCCCTCATATCTTTGAAATGGCTTAACCGATTTTTATAAAACATAGCTAAGAACACTCTCCCCTAACCTATCTTTCAAACAAAAGAATCAGAATCAAAATCGGTTCATCCGTTTGGGAGCTACGATGCCACAGACAGACTTACAAACACACACACACGTCAAACTTATAACACCCCGTTCGGGTTTCCGTCGGGGGTTAAAAACAAAGTCGTTTCCTTTCCTTATGTATGCTTAGATCTTTAAAACTACGCAACAGATTTTGTTGCGGTTTTCACCAATGGATAGGTTCTCAAGGTTTAAAATTTGTCAAGCGGGAGAAGCCGCGGGCTTCCACTAGTAAATTATAATGTCAAGTCTGCCGACTTCCATACGAAGAACTATGACAGTCGTTAACTCGTTACGGGTAGACATTTTCACGGAAAATACATCGATTCAGATAACATATTATTTAAAATTTATAAAACTACTAACATTTATAAATGTTGCCTGTACAAAAAAAAAAATACGATTCAAAATCACTTTGCAATGTTGACAAATGTACAAAAGTATTTGCCAATAAAAACAGAAGTTGCATCATTTTGCAGTTAGATTTAATATCTGTATTTTATTATTGATAAACATAGCTTATGATTTTGGTATCAACAGACGAGGCCTCTGACAAACATACAAATTCCCGATAAGCTATAATAGTTACTGACAATAAGTGGGCGTATAACATGCCTCTGCATACTCCTTCGAGTATGTATGTAAATAAAAAATAAATAAACAAAAACCTGCACAACAAAAATAAAAACAACAAAGAAGTAACATGCCACACAAAAATAATGTCCACACAGCACAATGAAAAGCTTGAAACCGCCTCGAAGGATAAGTGATAATCTAGTCAAGATATTATTACAACTTGAAACTAGAGAATCACTTACCGTCCGCGACGGTCATCTCATGCAGACACGAGCCACTGAAAAAAAAAACAACGAAAAAAAGCAATATAAGCCGCGCAAGATGACAATGGGAATGGCAGCCATGTTGGTGACGTCATAGTGACGTTTGCTCTAGAAACTGAGACCCCTCCGTGACTCGGAGAGCACGTTGTCGCGTCGGTCCCAGTTGTCATATGAACATCTATGGCAGTCGTTAGGGGTAGTTGGAGCCCTAAATCAAAAAATCCTCGCGGTCTAACTACAGAACTTCGATATCGCCCATTGGTTGAGGTCAGATGGCAGTCGCTTCACGGAAAATATCGAAGTTCAGCCGAATCACAGTTAGACTGGAAAGCCGACCCTAACTGAGTTGGGAAAAGGCTCGGTGAATTATGACTGTCTAAATCCATACTTTTCAGCGATTGATGACGTCATGGAACGGTTATTGTGACAAGGATCTATCCCACATCGTGCGCGGCTTTTACAAAAAAATTAATAGTGTATAGACACTTTCTAATACGTTCTCACTTACATTATTAAAAAAAAAAATTAAAGCAACGAATACACGATTTAAAACGTGGTTGTAAACCGAGCGCTTTGCTGGCTTCACGGCATAAAACCAACCAAGTGTTCAATAGAACGTCGTCGTACGGATTAAGTTTAAAACAACTGTCTACCCGATGTTAAATCTGTTTAAAACAGCCGTTTTAAATTGCGTATTCTATGATTAAAGATTTTAAACCGAAAGTCATTTACTATTAAAACTTTTATAGCAAATGGCATATTAATTACTATTTAATGTTCTACATATGGCAAATAGCCAGTTGCAAGATAATAAAACTAGTTCAGGAAATGAGTTTATGTAACACTAAAACGTTATCTCTTGAAACCAAAATCAACAATGAATATTATTGTGTAATTCATTCCAAAATTAATTAACATCTGAATATATTTAATTACAATGTATTACGTTATTTGGAATAACTCTCATTGGTCGAGCCGAAAATCCGCCAAACCTATTGTCTATGTGCGGACATAAGCCTAGTGTGAACAGGGCTTTAGCAAATATTGGTACCAATACCCCATTTCAAAAAAGAACATCAAAAACATCAACGTCACTTTGACAGATAACTTTTTTTTGCGCTCACCTGTAGGAACAAGGCATGCGCCTGTTCTGCGTTGTTGAACTGATAACTTTCTAAGTCCTGGCCCGCGTTGGAGAGCTCGAGTACAATGTACTGTTGGTCTACGGGAAGGATGGCTGGATTGTCGTTCTCAGAGCCCTTGCACTCGTCATAGAGGTCCCAAAGGTCGAGCAGACGGGAAGGGTAAGTGCCGTAAACGCACCTCACTGCCAATACCTTAAACAAGAAGTGTTTATAAATAACCTGGGTCAGTGTACTCTAACCTATCACGAAATTAAAAGACCGAAATAGGTTCACAAACAACACAACTTTTTTTTTCTATTTAGAAAACGGTAGCAAAGCAAGGCGTTTGTAAAATTGCCAAGAAATATAAATTAAATATTTTGTTCGATTTGGATATTTTGACCAATACACAATTTTATGCAAGGCTTCTCATCAATGCAAGGTCAAGGCAAACTCAGCAAGGGTTTTCTCTGCTCCTGAATGTCAAAAAGCAGTTTTGTTGTGAGATAGATATCTTTACCAGTCCGAATGGATCTTTTGTATATTCTGTAATTTTAGTCCCAAATTGAGACGGAAAACGCAAAGACCTTGCACTTAAATGACATTTCCGCACATGTTATCATTCCGAAAATACGCAGAAATTATTGTCGAACGATATTTTGGAGATATGCCAAACAGTCGCAAGTCGCAACTGATAAATACTTGGAAGCAATTGGATAAGGTCATTGAAAGTGTAATTCGTTTTTGTAATATTATTGTTTTAGTCAACGAACAAGAAATAATTTTCAGTTCCTTAATTCATATTGCCAAATGCCCCTGGGTTCTTTCACGGATTGTGACTTAAGTAACCGTGAATTGATGAGATTGAACTTGTTATCCCTTCACGTCGGGGAGCCTTTAAAAGGCTTTTACTCGCAAAACCGTTTAATGACGGCACCTTCGATTTTCCTAGAAAAACTGAAGGAAATCGGCCTTTACGTGACGTAACGTGTGAAGGGTTATACAAAGTAGCAAATGAAATCACAGACGTTCTTCAACTTCAATCCTTAATCCCATTATACAAATTAAGATAGGCATAAATGTTGAATATACCGTTAAGATACGAATTAGTGTCAAGTGCTTTCAATTCTCAGATAGAAACGCAGTGTTAAATTAAAAAAAAATATTTAATTAATAATTATTATAATTGGTTTACGTAAACGATACGCCAGCTGAGCCAAGATACAGAGCGTCTTGAGCCGATAACACCGGCCTAGTTGCGTTATCAAACAATAAACACAGTGAATAGAGTGATTCATTGAGCGTTTCGAAAGTAAAATCGCTTGTGCTTTTGTTTATGTCGTATGAATCATTCTCTTAGAATTATTTGAATGACCTCATTACACCTATACCTCATTGACAAAATATTCTGAGAAATTGTATACTCGTATTACGTACCAAACTCAATGATTTGGTACTTATGTATAAAAGAAAATACAGATTAATTTATTTATTGACTTGCTTCAATTTAATTAGAATTAGAATAATCTTTATTGTACATCAATAAGAAATTACAGAAAAAATAAATATATATCCGATGTATAAAGGGCGGCCTTATCGCTAACAAACAACCTTAGGATGGACATGTATTGAAATAGAAACAGTTTTAAGGTGGGTAAATATTATTGGTGTCGAAATATAGAAACAAATAAACAGTAACAGATACTCATGAACAGGATAATAGAAGGTTATACTTACTTAATGAAACATTAATGATATAAGTAGGTATAATATTAAACGATAAGAGATTTAATGTACCGTACATTCATATAATTACGTCAATCATCCCCGAGAGCCAATCATTTTATTGATCCTACGTAAAAGGGCCTATTAAACTGTATACAATATTAATTGGCAATGATATTATTAATTGATGAATATTTATACCTATAAACTTGAAAATTTGCATGATGTGAACTATCCGGCGGAACTTATTACTTTAGACAGATAAGAATATCGTTCATGTTTCTAGCAAATAAACAATTTTGAAGAGAAAATTTATAACCGTTTATTAATCCGAACCTACATTCCAACAGCCAGGACCGTTCTTACATGCCTACCAATCTCTGCAGTCCCTTGGACATATAAGTCTATGATAAAATAATATTTTCAAGAAAAAAACCTGACACTACACTTCCGTCTCAGGTACAAGCATTCAACAAAAGTATCAGAAAATAAAATGGCTCTTTGAAAGAGCGACAGGTAGATTTTTTTTAACAAACAACCTAGTCCTCTTAAAATAAGGGTCGAACGAATAAGGAACATCTGTGAAAGGTATTCCGGGGTTGGAATTTGAACATTTCACAGTTTTGATTGTTTAGCAATGGTAGTACTATGGTAAAACTAAGAAGTACGTATTTCTAGTTTTTTACAGAATTCAAAAAAGGTTTTTTTTATGTTTGTAACCCTCCTATCTTTGGACTGGATAAACCTATTTCGATATTTTTCTATTCCGACAATTATTTGGTACCATACCGGTAATTTAAAGTCGCTTTTTGTTTCAATGTTTGACGTGGTTTTCAATGATCATTCAGAAAAACGAATACAAAAATGCGAACAGTTTTGAATTTCAAGCGAATTATAAAATATGACGAAGAACTGAATTGAAGAAAAAAGATCTTTTCCAATATTTTCAAGGTCCATAACAATGCTAGTAACCAGGGACGCCCGGCAACGGACGTTAGAGCGGCCGCGGCCTTGGGCCGCGGAATTAAAAAAAAAAAAAAAAAAAAAAAAGGTCCATAACAAGACATTTGCGGTCGCAATATCCACCGTCTCTGTAGGTGGGTCTCAAGACGACTGCAGCTTACTGTATGAATATGGCCGCGAATTGTGTAACCTTCACAAACTTACAAGGCCAATATTCTTAGTGAAGTGATTCACGTGCTTCTAATTAGTTTGATTTCAGTACACGTTTAACTGTTTTACACTCGTATTAATGATCGATAACGCTTAGTGATATGAAATATCCGGGCAACGAATGCAATATAATAGCAAGCAAGATATGTACAGTAATAATTAGATTAGGTCTTGGGAGATATTTAAATAGATGGCTGTAAAAAAGAGAAGGATAGTAAAGTATCAGGCGATCCTATCGATAAGTGCCTATCACAGTTGTAATGTCAAAACGTTGAAGCGAGGAAAATTAAGAAAGGCTCATGTTGTTGACAGTTTTAACACCTTGTAGCAGTCAGTATGGGGAAACCGTTTTAAGTAAACTTCACTCACAAGAAACTTAATCTAATGAAATCAAAGCTTATTCGATGAACTGGTAGCACCAAGCCAGAATATCTAGATAGCTACTATGCAGGTGATGCTGATGACAAAAATCCTTCTTAACCGACCTGGGTGAACTGATTTTGAATGTTTAATTAAAGCTACAGCTTTGCCAATGGTCCCATTTCAATTTCGGTAATTTTTGAAGTCGATTTTGTGTCCAAAGTTTAACGTGTTGTTGAATAGTAGTACACTGGGGATAATGGGTATGTGAAAAGTAACAAGTTGTTGTAGTACGAGAGCAATAAAAACCACGTGTTTTCCACTCATTCTATGCAGACGTAGTTACATAAAACTTTTGTGTCAATAACACCCATTATACTTTAAAGTTGAGCAATGTCACGTGTAAAAGCAAATCGATAGGAACGACTGCGGCAAGTTTTACGTAAACACCCTCAGAGGGGTTGTGTAACTGGTCTATATCGACTAGCCAGCCACATAGCTACCTTACAGGGCGTATTACTTTCCTTGATTTATGAGATCTGTCTAGATAGGTCGCGATATGGCGGCACTTCGTGATGCCCTGTAAACCCCTGTATCAAGATCAGAGACTAGTTGGTTAGGATAGCGCCCAGTTCGACGTTTGGCCCCCGACATTACCGACTTAGCATATTATACCTACATAGGTAGTAGAGTATTATTATTTCCTTGTTGTTCGTGACGCATTATCATAATGTATTATTAACACGTGTAAAGAGGCAATGATTAATAATCATAGAAAGAAAACTTTGTAAAAGGCATCCATCCGCAACAATAACAGCAGAAATTGGCTTGCCCCCTAATACGTTGAACCAATAAAATCTTTAGCAAAATGTGTGTGTACGTATTTTACCTCAGTCTATACCCATTTAGAATATAGGAGTGATCGCATCAGACTGCTGTACTGTAAGGTTATCTCATTAATTATGTAACTGACATTTAGAAGCTAAAGGTGACTCTTTATCGATTTAGATACATCGAGTTTCCTGACCCTAGTCAGACATAATTGGTTCAAATAATAAATCGGCACTCATTAGTCTGGATACTTATGGTAAAATATTAACTTATTTTGAAATTAACTGGTAGAAATTAGTAAAAAAAAAACTGTGAATCTGGCTGCTTTTTATGTGCACCCAAATTATTTGTGAAACGACAGCGAAGTCAAAATGCCGCTTGACAGTCACAAAATCATAAAAATCGTTTTTTTGAACTTTAACTGCCTTGTCGTCCATTGCCAGGCGTCACGGGTATTATAGATACGCCCCAGGGCGTCGGCGGTAACTACAGGGTTAGGTTACAAATAACATAGGTATGTACTTAATATGCAATATGCATCACGAAATCGGTGTCTCAATTTCCAAGTAAGTACATACATACGACGACCATCTCGGGGCATCGCATTCAATGGCATTTTTGTAAATACGTATTGTTTTGCGAGTCATTTTTCACAGATTGTTTAACCAACTCTCACTTAGCAACCGTTCTAATTCACTGCGTTAACAATATCGTGTACAATATCATATAATCTGTCAGTGTGACCCACTTTCAGCATAACTGATGTGGGAGTTCTGTAGTAGGTACATAATAGTGTTATGCAATTATTGTACACTCAAAATTATCTAGCTAATACATAGTATGCGTCTGAAATAATATAATCATGTAGTTAAGACGAACGCAATCACAGTATTCCTGTATCACAAACAAGTTTCTCTACCTAAGGGAATTGAGTCAAATAAATAGTTAAAAATAATAGACGGCAAAAATTGACACAACAACCGACTGCAAATTACCGAAATGGGACCAAATACCAATTGTCGGAATGGGACCAAATTGAAATGGAAGAAGAAGCTTTCATCTCAAAAAATAAACATACAGTCGAATTGAGAACCTGCTCCTTTTTGGAAGTCGGTTGAAAATATAAATTTTATAAAATGAAGTTTCGTCAATACATTAGAACTTTCACTTACCTCGTTAAATACATCTGTGGCGTTCTCTATAGTATGCAAGTCAAGCGTTTCGATGTCTTTCCCTTCATCAAAATGTCGTTCAATGTCTGCTATGGGCGCTCGGAGGGCGCTCAATTCCCTGCAAACAAAAATGTCGGTTCTTATCTGACATCTTACACATGCGGGCCAACATGCGGGGCCTGCTGGCGTTCCTGGAAGAGATCGGTTGGCTCGAGTGAGAGAGTCCCACCCACACGCAAAACCCGAGCGCTAGACGTGGACTTGCGGAGATCAGCCCGTGACTACAAGTACAAGCACACTGACCTCTTACACAAAACAAGTAATTAGATGACTTCAAAATGAAAGAGGATTGGAATTCGTCGAAATAAAATTAAACTGTTATAATATACTGTATTATTTTACTGTTATGATAATTATTACGTACGTAGTATATTTATCCCTCAACAATTATGTAATGGCACTGATTTAAAGAGGCAGTTGTAAATAGCAGTTTTGGTAAGTTAAAAATTATAAATGGCACGTTTAATAACTAGTTCAGCCGTTAAAACTAAGCAGTAAAGTAAACAAAAATGAGTTATAATAAAATAATGAACTGGATCAGTGAATATATAATTGAGCAGGAAAATAATTAAATGAGCGGTAAAAAATATTGAACGATCGGTTACGTGTGGGCAGTAATAAATCGGGTTTGAGTTCCGGGTAACCTACTAAAAACAATATCTTCACAGATACAATTCTTTAAAGTGCACAATTCTTTTAGGTCACAGTTTTAACCTAACCTAACCAACTAACCTTAACCAACTAATTGAGTTCGGGTGTCACCCCTCGCTATAACTATTTATCGAACCGCTCATTCCATCATTTTACCGCTCATTCAGTTATAGGACGGCTCAAATATTTTTAGAATTGACATTGTTTGATAAAATAACCGACTAATTGATTTTTTATTACTGTCCATGTTTTACTGTCGCAATAATTAATCAACCGCCATTAAATTAAATAACTGCTCAATATGTTTTCCAACTGATAACAATAACATCTCGAATATTTAAATAACAGCTCAAAAAAATAGTTCCCTTTTGTAATTACTTAGCGATTAAAATGAAAGCAATGAAAAAGAGATGAGACAGATCTCATCTCTATTTCTCTCATTTTTTATTAATTTTGCTATTATGCTATTTTGGTATTTATCAGAAAGTCGTTTAAGCTGTTATCGGTCATCGCGGTCACCGTGAACACGCGTCGTTTCGTTCTGATGAATAACCTTAGTAATGTTGTTTCCTATCTTTTGTTTGCAAAATCGTTGTTCCCACATTTTATATTCCGCATAGCGCACACCATTTTGACCGTGACAACCTAATAAGATAATAAGCTTCCGAGTCTCGATATATTCGGCGGGACTTTTAAAAAAAGAACGGAATAACAAAACTTGAATAAAGAGGTTTACAACCTTCTGAATATTTACAGTTAAAACCAGAACTTTAAATAAATCAGTTTGGCCCATTATACCGCAATAGAGAAGTAAAATAGTAAACGGTATTTGTTATCAGGAAAATAAACACTTCCGGCCGATTCATTAACGAGTCACACCGTTACTCACGTACAGATTTTATATTAAGATACTATTTTGTTGACGTATAGAACAGTTAAAATGAGCAATAGACTACGCGTTCCGATCCCCATGGGAACCAAATACAGTCGTTGGATGGCGGTACCGGTGGCATTGGAAAGTCATTGGAGAGTCCTATGTTCAGCAGTGGAAAGCGATAGTGATGGTGATGAAAAATAGTCTAACATCTGCTCAGGGTCTTCGGAATCACCCAGTTATAGTTGCAGTAGTTAAAGTTTGGAACCACAAGACTTCTGTGCAGTAGTTACAAGTGTAATCAATATTCTCGATACAGTATCTCGAAACACAATTAAAATCCTCACCAACCAACTCGTCGACATTGCGTATTCATTCAGAAAATTTCAGATTCGTAATCAAACGAACACATTTTTGTAAATTTCTGCTACATATAGACCAAAATCGACACAGGTGTATGTAATTTTTGAGCAAAACCATTTTTGAGAATAACCGTTTCGAAAACCTAGAAATTTCGATGTCAAAATATGACATTAACCTCGGTCGGAGAATCGCAATACGTCACTTTGTAAATACCTTGTGACTTTGTATGTACTTGTAACGACTTTGATTTGATCTTTGGTACAAATGTTTGCATAATGTTGTACTTTTCAATAGATAGATATACCGTGACATTTCACCGCTTTCTAACTAGAACGATCAATAAAAGTGGCGATAGCAATGTTGTTAAAAAAAGCTATAAGTAATATCATGTACAAAAGTGAGAGTCGAGTAACAATAACGACGGCTCATTAAACACGTTCAATACAGTTTTAGTTATGAAACTTTAGTTACGAAAGCGGTTACATAAACGTTTTAGTGCCAAATTGCCAACTGAGACCTAAATTTGTGGAGCGACTTTTTTAATTTAATATGGAAATCTTTTAATTTTACAAGACGGCTAACCAGCTTTTATTTTTAGTTAGCTCATTGTTCTAGTAAAGGTCACCAGGTTTCAAAAGACATGGTTTTGATTTTGAGGCATATTGCCGTCAACGGTAATCTAAACTAACTTTATAAAGAGAAAAGATTTGATTGCTTGCGTTGAATAGGCTCCTAAACTTTACTGAACTGATTTTGAAAGTTCTTTCACTATTCTTACATGATCCTGATGATTTTTATCACATTAATTACTGTGGGAATTACTACGCGGGCGGATCTGTGGTATTCAGCTAGTTTGTCAGTCAGCAGGTTAAAGAACTGCAAGTGAGGTCGTCTAGTGCGCCTCTAGTATCGAATATTTACTGGCTAATATAAATTATACAATAAAAACTAGTGCTTAAAACTGTTAAGTGTGCCACCCAAACTAGGTCAGCACAGCGTCGATCTTGACCTAGCCTTACAAACGGTTCTGAAATGACGCGATATTTTTGTTACATTTGCAACCTATTTAGGCTAGTTGCCAGACTACAAAATGGGATGAAAATATTACTTTAGAAATTGGCAAAAAAATCAATGTCACGCAGGCTGCATCCGGAGCGGAATTGTATAGACTGACGGCGTCAGTGCTTTTATTTTATAACTAGCTGTTGCCTGCAGCTCCGCCTGCGTGTTATAACTTTCTTGATCACCAGTTACTGATTTATTATATATAGTTGTTGAGCGATATCGTATCTTAAGATAAAATATTATAGTATCTTAGCCGTGTGCAGCGCCCCTTAGTGAACTCCACTGCGGGTGACGTAACCTACGACAAACTTATTATTTGCGGTTGGTACAGTAATCGGGTCTAGGGATCGAACAGCAAAATTAAGTTTTTTTTTATTGTATATGCTTTTCCGGGATAAAAGTACCAAGTTTCATCGTAATCGAACCGGTAGTTTTTGCGTGATGCCTGAACAAACAGACAGACAGACAGACAAAAAAATTTTTTAATCACATTTTTGGGTGCGGTGTCGGTCTAGTAATACCCTCTGCCATTTATTTTTTTGATAGTTTCAATGTACAGAATTTTCACTTTACAGATTTATTAGATATCTATGATGGATCATTTACATCACATGCGATCAGAGTCATCAATATATTCAAAGAAAAAATACAATCGTCTGCAATGGCCCATGATCAGTACGATGTAACGTATAGGACGATGGTGGCGGCAATCATGGTCTCTTTGAATGCCCATGATGGTCAATTGTGTGGAGGTTGGCTAAGGTAAAGTAACTGCAACACCGCATACAACATAGATGGAGTTATTCAGGGGCGGTTATCCTGTCAATTCTATGTTTATAATCCTACATGTGTTCGCAAGCATATAAAAACAATGACTCACATAGCAATCACAATCTCCGATATGATTTCATTGAAGTCCTTCTGACTCTCTCCATTGACCTTTAAGCTGCCAGCAATAGGGACTATCTTCAAGACGCGTGCGCGCCCATCACGTGCCCGCCACAGATATACCTCTCCATAGACGCCTTCGCCGATCTTGTGGCAGTTTTTCAACTGCCTGCGGAATAGAATAAACTTTATTGTACACTAATACAAATTACATAACAAAGAACCGGCCAAGCGCGAGTCGGATTCGAGCACATAGGGTCCCATACCAAAAAATAGCAAAAAAAATATAAAAACAAAAAAAATGTTATTAGCGGGAGCAGAAATACATCATCTAAAAAAGTCAACACTAAATTCAGACAAGACGGACGGACAGCAGAGTCTTAGTTAAGAGTTCCCGTTTTACCATTTGGACACAGAACCTTAAAAAACATGTTTGAATATGTTAGCTGCCTTTATAAAAGTAATTTCTTACAGGCAACCTTTGGATGACAAGTAGAAAGACTAGAATTTAAGGAAAGAGGTAGGCTATGGTGTAGAAAGAAAATATAAAAATTGTAATATTAACGTCAATCAATGTTGCAATATTGGTTTTAAGCGATTCACCCAATATTTTATTGAATTTACTGATTATTTTAATTAACCAAGTTTAGAACAGTGAATCTATCAGACGAGGCAGGAAGTTGGATTGTGCAAAATATAATGACCGCAATCTGTTGTCTGCTTTAGGATCGGAAAAGCACTCTGATTACGATTCTAAATGTTATCAGGAGATTTCTTGGTGCGTTTTATAATATTTGGTGGGAGTGCAGAGAATCTATGTATTTGTATGTAACATTTGTTCTTGTTGGAATTTTGGATTGCATTACAGAGTGATTGATTTACTAGTGGTCGCTAACGGCAATAATCTTGCTTTGGGGTATAAGCGTGATGTATGTCTGTCTGTCTGTATTTATAATATTTTCTTTAGTGTTGTTGGGTGCTAAAGGGCCCTATCAACATCTTCGGGGTTGTAGTAATTCTCAGGAGCATGCAGTAAACAGTATAATAATAGACAGATGAGGTTGTGACAAACATACCAAAATTGCCTAGATACTCTCTCCTATTATCGGATGTGCGGGATTTGCTGTTAGTCATTATGCATATTGGTCATTTTACATATTCAATTAAGTTTATTGGCCGTTCCGAGTACCTATACTATATGTCAATATCAGAATGGTGGTTATGCATATTTTTCATTTTTTATATGAGTGTGTGTATGTGAAAACATTGTTATAGATACTATGACATCCAAAGTATCCCTTTACAATCATAATGTTTGCATAGTATTGTCAAAGTAAATATAAAACTATCTAAGTCATGATGCCTTGCCTTTATAGGCTCTGTCAAGGGTAAACAAATTTCCTCTAGACTATTACAAGTCTAAACAAATAATTATTGTACAGTACAAAGTATGTAAGTAGTTAAAATCAGTGGTATGTTATTAAAAAAATTGTCACAAACAAATATTAGTCAAATTTAAATAGTTAAAATGCAAATCTCTTTATGTATACTTGGAGTTATTAACATTTGTTTTGAGATACAGACACAGACAGACACATATCACGCCTATATTCCGAAGGGTAGGCAGAGGTGCATTACACACCCACAATTTGCCAGTATTTTTAGTCCCACATAATATATATATCTAATTATAAAGAGGAAAAATTTGATTGTTTGTTTGCCTTGAATATGTTCCGAAACTATGTACTGAGCTGATTTTAATATTTTTTTACTAATATATAGCTACATTATCCCCAAGTGCTACAGGCTACTTTATTCGACTAACGTGTTCCCGAGATAATGGTAGCTGCGGTAATCAGATAGTACATTATATATAACCATACCATGCCTGTTTCTCCTTTAGGGCTTTATACAATACTAACAGCCCTGGCGAACTTCGTTGCGCCTCACATATAAAACTTTTAAACCTTCCTTGAACTTTTAGCAATATTTCAAGACATAGTGGGCCAAATGACAATTATTTTATAATACTAGGTTTTTTATTATTTTTTGCACGATAACAACTCTCATATTTATTCTATTTTCAAAATTATTTCTCTATTCTTTCGGCCTAATTTTAAGTGGGTTTGGAGGGTGGTTATGTGCATGAATAAATACGAGAGTTGGGTAATTTGCATGTGGCGGAATATTGCAAAGTAGTTAGATTTATTTTATTTTATATTTTTTATATATAGAAGAAGACTAGTGGTTTGTCCTGGCTCTGCACATGTGGTAATTTTAAATGTTGGATTGTACAAGGTTAGGCTAATAAATGTGGCATGTGGGACTTTTTTGTGAATTTTTGGCTAGGCAATAAAATGCCATGTAGTATTTTACTGTAACTGAATTGTACTAAAATGTTGGTGATAATATGTATTCCGTGTTTATTTATATATTTATTGCAATAAGTTTGATAATATTCAATTAATGAACCTAAGATTTTAGACAGTGTGTAAATTTCAATTTTATATTAATACATACATCACACTTATATTCCCGAAGGGGTATGCCGAGATGCATTACACACCCATGATATGCCAATAATTTTGTTGTCCCATGTAATAGGGGGTAAGCCTATTTTTATTACCGGGCACTGTAATTCAAAGCAAATTTCCTACAGATGTTACATATCACTATATAGAATCTCTGCGGGCCAAGCTATTTATTTTAATTTAATAAATAAAGTCGAATTATGTTAATTGCAGAATATTACTGCATTTAACAACTGTATTCTAGTTTATTTTTCAATAATTAATTCAACAATTACATAATAATACAAAAAACATTTGCTGCATTATTTATTACAAAGATTGCACATTTTGCAAAATTGCACCTGCACGTATCCGTTAGATGCTCTACACCTGCTTAGTCTCATGGTATTTTTATAAGTTGATAACCTTTAAACATTCTTGTATTCTATGTTCAAAAAAAGGTTTTATTTATAATTGATGATTGCATAGTTATCAAACGACACCCAGATACCCTCCAACATAAAAAATACTGTGTAACCTCAATAACTGTAAATAGTAAAATCATAAGAAATACTTACGAATCCGGATAGCATTCATCAAATAGTATAGACTCCGTTTGATTGCATCGACGTAACACGTAGTCCTTCGCTGTAGCTATTCGGTTCGAAGTGTCATGGAAATTGTCTAATACAGTGATCTCATGTGTAGGATCAGTGATCGAGAGCTTGGAGAATTCGATAATAGTATCATCACACTCCTCGTTCAAGAATCCTGCAAAATATTATTGTGTTATTCACCATACATAATACAGACGACCATGATTCACTAGTACACATAGTAGGAAGTACTTGAACATACTTTCCCTCGTGCGTAATCATGTCTCATTGAAATGCAATGACAAGACGCTATGGTAAATTTAAACGTTATAATAAAGTTAATTGTTAAGCTAACCTGTGTATTGCAGGGAAAGATGCATGCACTTGGCTATTATAACACTTTATAGAACAAAGGGCGTAGAACCAAGCTATTATCCCGTTACGGATAAGTACTGGCAGTCACACAACAAAAAAAAATATTTTTTAGATCAACACTAAACAACACTTGTATAATGTTTATTTAACTATTTTGTGTAATAGTTACAAATACTATATTTCACTAAAGTACTTAGCACGCAGTTAGGTACTAAATAAAAATAAAATAAAACTTGTGGACAAAGACTACGGACGCGTCTTCTTCCACGAAATGCAGTAGAAGACCATAGACACGACACGATTCCACCTACACGCCCGAATGAAGAACACAACACACACAAACAATATAAAACAGAATTGCCAACCACACCACAGACAAAACTACAATGTTTTTTTTCTCGTGATTTTATGGCTTGGTTTCAAGATCTTTAAGCCAAGAATATAATGTGTGTATGCATTCCATAGATTGATGCATTTGTATTGTACCAACAACACCTTTAAGTTAAGTTTAATAATGTTGTCAGTACAAAAATGTACTAGAACCTTAGTAACGTTGTTCAATGAAACTTCTAGACCTTGCCCCTTTCACTGATGTCGCCAGCATCCGCAAAGCTCGTCCCTGGTTCGGGCGTGAATGTGCCGAGGCTGTCCAGAAAAAACAGTCAGCATATCGCGCCTGGGTCAGGGCTCGGGCGGCACGTGACCCGAATGTGAACCGCCTCAAAGCAGCGTACAATAAGGCCACTAGGTTCAGCAAGAGGGCCTTCAAGAGAGCGGATGCCCAGCGCGTCGCGCGGCTTGGTCAGGAGCTCACATCCCACCCCACGGGCAGCCGTGGATACTGGCAACTGCCCAAAGCCGTACAGTCAAATTTTTGCCAACCCTCGCTGCCACCACTGCGTTTTCCTGATGGATCACTGGCTCACAAAGCCCAAGAGAAGGCTGACCGTGACCGGAAGACCGTGGCCTGCAGCCCCCCGCCATCGCCAACTGTGGCCACACTATGCCTGATATTGTTATCAGGCCCTGACGGCATTCCGGCGGTGGTGTTACGAAAATGTGCTGCTGAGTTGTCTCCAGTACTAACGCGTCTGTACCGCCTGTCATACTCTACAGGGCTCGTGCCGGAGGTCTGGAAAGAGGCGAACGCACAACCGATCCCGAAGAAAGGGGATCGCTCCGATCCAGGCAACTATCGACCCATAGCTGTCACCTCAGTCATTTGTAAGGTGCTTGAGCTCCTTATCAATAAGCAGCTCATGCGATACCTGGAGGATCACTCGCTAATCAATGATCGGCAATATGGCTTCAGGCCAAAACGATCAACGGGTGACCTCCCGGCATTCGTCACGTATGTATGGGGTGAGGCTATGGAAAAGTACGGCGAGTCCTTGGCTATTAGCCTGGACATCGCCAAAGCTTTCGATAGGGTCTGGCATGCTTCGCTCCTTTCCAAGCTTCCGGCATATGGTCTACCTCCTCAACTGTGCAGCTGGATTGCCAGCTTTTTAAACGAGCGCCGAGTGCGGGTCCTCTGCGATGGCCAGGCTTCTCGCTTCTTGCAAGTGAATGCCGGGGTACCGCAGGGGTCCGTACTATCACCAACTCTCTTTCTTCTGCATATCAATGATATGCTATCCCTCGGGAACATTCATTGCTATGCAGATGACAGCACACTGCACGGGAGTTACTCGGTTCGTCCGACGGCGGGACGATCTGAGATTGAGGAGGAGAGACGACGACTCGTGGCAGATCTCGACCGTAACCTCGACAGTATCTCCCAATGGGGTGCCGAGAACTTGGTCGAGTTCAATGCCCGCAAAACACAGGAGTGTGCATTTACAGCGAAAAAATCCCCTTTCCTTCCCCTACCCACTCTTCAGAATGCAACATTACCAATGAAGGATAATCTAGACATCATAGACGTACGTCGAGAGCTCAATAACACTAAATACATTGAGAGATGTATTGGGCTAGCTTCGCGGAAACTAGGAATACTGAACAAGGTAAAGCGATTCTTTACACCGCACCAGAGGTGTCTGCTGTACAAAACGCAGATTAGACCCTGCGTCGAATACTGCTCTCACCTCTGGGACGGCTCCGCGAAGTATTTGCTGGACGCACTCGACGCTATGCAGCGATGCGCTGTTCGCATTATAGATTGTCCGGAGGTAACGGGAAGCCTTGAGCCGCTAGCCCAGCGCCGAACAATTGCTTCCTTGGCCGCGTTCTACCGTATTTACCACGGTGAGTGTTCTGAAGAGCTCTTCAATCTGATCCCACCCTCTCCCTTCCGATCCCGAACAACGCGTGCCGGGCAGAGATGTCACTCTTGTACCGTGGAAACCGTCTTCGCGAGAACTGAGCGTTTTAAACGTTCGTTTCTCTGCCGAACGATGGTGGCTTGGAACGCCCTGCCCGCGCACGTGTTTCCTCCAACATATAACCCTGGGTTCTTTAAGCGAAGCGTGAAGAGGCACATTACTGGGTCGTCAAGTTGAGGGTCACTCTCTATAGTATTCCTGTATACTGTGAGAGTTGCCCACAATCACCAGACGTCGCCACAGCTTACCATCAGGCGGGTGGCGTCAATTTGTCGACCTAAATATAAAAAAAAAAAAAAAAAAAAAAAAAATAGCGGTAGAAGTTAGTCTATAACCAACGATAACGCAGGAAATTGCGATCACGTGACCAAATAGTGTTATCTCTATTGAAGTTTCAAATTAATGTCCTAGGTATGTACCGAATTTTATCAAAATTTTGTTCAGTTACGACGATTTTTTTTTAAGATTGCATTCTTGGGATGGGAATTGGCAAGTTTACCTTTACATTCTGTACGGCAATACAGAGCCCCTCCAATACCTTTGAGGTCCAAGTCCGTGTGATTTATGTGTTAGTGTAAAAATACCATGCGGATTGATAAATATTATTTCGCATACCTTTTAAGTCTTCGAATAGTGTTGAGTTGCTTAAACTAAGTCTTGAACTATTAGTATCCTGCAAAACAAAAAAGAAGTTAGAATAAATATCCAAATTGTATATTTTGATTATTGCGACATTCTCGTAAGTACTTACTTTTACAATTCGAATTGTAGATCGACTAGGTTTAGAGACAAAGGTACTTCTGCGACTACTGATTGATTCATTATGTAGGGAACCTAAAATACGAAAATAACATCAATCAACACGAAAAAATATTAGAAATTTTCTTTGAGAGGATAAAATAATACCTGACATTACACTGAAACTTTGGATGGAAGTGTCAGATTAATTCAAGTTTCAGTGACAGTTTTTAATGACAACTGCCAGTAGCAAGTTATGTGCAAAAAGTATCAACACAATAGTTATAATATACCACACAGTGTACTCAACTGTGCTCACTGTGCTTGAATTTACTGGCCGTACGACACACAAGCTTTACCTACGCAGGCAGAGTACACACCGCGCGTGTGCGTGCGGTTGGTAAAACTGTATCAGTGTTCCATGTACAACAAACCAGCCTGCGCATGCAAAACTGTGGTGAAGCTTGTGCGTGTGGTTGGTAGGGCCAGTAGATTGAGCTCTGCGCATGCAAAACTGTGGTTAAGCTTGTGCGTGTGGTTGGTACGCCCAGTAGATTGAGGTTAGGAGCTAATAATATACCACGGAGGCAATTACGATAAAAGAGAGAAGACTAGAGGAGGCGACCTGCGCCTGAAGGCAATTCCCCGGCGCCGGGTAACGGACAATGGGGTAACCACAACCTTAGGCAACTAAGCATTCTGATTTTCTGACTGACTCTGACATCATCTTCGCTCGGGAGGTGATGGCGGCAGAGAGGCAAGCAGGGCACCAGTTAGGGGACAGCGGCGGATTGCCTTCGCCCGCGTCCCCAACTTATAGGGCCGTAGGTGGTGGGTCGGGGACCCACCTCTCACACGGGCCTTCCTGAGAAGTCCAACGCCCCGTACGTGTTTAGGGGGCATCGCTACTATACTGCGCCCCCCTATGTGCGATAAATTTATCGTTTCGCAAAAGAAATAGTTTTCCAATAATTACAGCAGTTGAACACTTAATGTGTAAATATTAAGACTGATTATTAAGATAAATTTTGTATTGTTATATCTTTAACTATACCTAATTAGGTTATTTATACCTTCGTTTTCAAGTTATATATATAAGAAACAATGGTGACAGTAATTACAACACAATATCGCAAGTACATTAGGTCAATGTCATTAACTAAAATTAGGTTGAGATCTAGTTAAGTTGTTTGTTGTTTACTTTGCGTATTAATTAATTTATTACGTTTCAACTTAGCAGCCCAGATCGTTCGGACCGCCTTTTTAGGGTTCTTTAACCAAAAGGTAAAACGGGAAAAAATAAAATAAAATTCATTTATTTCAGGTTCCCAACCCATAAATTGAACATACAAAAATTAAATTCCTTACTTAAATCAATATACATAGTCAAAGTAGTCATTATATAATTTCAAATAATTACTATTACTGAGACTTCGCTGTCTGTCTGTCCGTCCGTCTGTCTGTCTTGGGCTGTATCTCATGAACCGTAATAGTTAGTTTAAAAACAGAATTTAATAAATATTTAAGGGGGGCTCCCATATAACAAAAGTGATTTTTTGCGGTTTTGGAACGTAACGTTTTCTGCGCGAGTCCGACTCGCACTTGGACGGTTTTTTTGTTGGATTCCGTAGCCAATATCAACCTAATCAACCAACTGACAGGTTGATATCCGCAAGCGGCCTGCAGGCGATCAGGGGCCTAAGTCGCGTAAATGAACGTAAAACGCCATGCTACTGCTATACTACTAAGTTGCAACTGCAATTGGTCAAAAAATCGGTAGTCTGCTAAACTCTCAAGCAACGCGCCAGGATGACTGCAAACCGAATGACTGCAGAGTACAGTCATCATTATACGGAAACTGTAAAAAAATGCCTTCGACGTGCTACTACGATGCTACTTTGCTACAAGTCCAATACGCGACTTGGCCCCCTGTTATTGTGTCGGTCGTCTACACGCACACACTGTAAGGCAAAATCGAGGAGCGTGCGCACTAGCGGAAGAAATATGGTGTTCGAGCGCGCCGTCGCGACTCTATCTTAGGTCTTCTTTTTTTAAAAAAAAGAACGTGGCTTTATCGATGTTCGTCAATGATTTCGCCAATGTCAAGGTACTGCTTGATTTTTCCCGCACTTAACTAGTTACTCTAAAATAGTTCGCGGTGCGGGACAAGGAAACGTTGTTCGGTATTGCAATTGAGCGTTTGGGGCCTGGATTTTTGCCCAGCACCACAGGTAACCTAAAATACTAAGTCCTCCTCCTCTAACAGCGATTGACATAGTTCTTTAAAGATCGCTTCACAAATGAGTGATGCCTCAGTTGTGAGGTCAGTGTCAGTGACGATTCTGACACTGCCAGGTAGGGGTGCGTTCATAGAAAATATATGCAAGAATATTTTGCACTGATACACTGCCGGTACTCTGTTGGAATTGAGGCTTCACTGAATCGACCTTTAGTCATTTAGTTTCGTGCGTAGACGTATTTACAGCAAAGCCACCCCTCACTCTTCGGCTCTACATAAACGCCACGTCTCGCAGCCACGACCGCGCCGAGACTTCCTGGTGGACGGACGACGCATCTAACTTTGATCAATAAAATTATTTACTAAGCACTTACCATTAAAATCTTGCATCTCCATAGTACTTATTACACTTTGTCTATATTTACGTCCCTTGATCTCAACTGATTTGTCATCCAAAATTGACTTATCAAAATGATCATTCATCATAGTTATCCTTCTATAAATACTCAGAGATCTCTCCCATTTCTTGCCGGGTTGAAGAACTATTGCATGTTTACCATCAATGCAAGACAATTGCGATTCCTCTGTGATACTTTCTCCGGGTAAATTGACTTGCCCAAAGGAATCTGTTTTGAATTTTGATTTGTAGGAACCTCTTCTTGAACTTCTTCTATCAGTTACATTACTGCTTCTTGTTGTAAGAAACGAGATTCTTGATTCATTCTCAAATGCAGATTTATCTGGATTTTCACAATCTTCATCAAAATTTTCATTAAGTGTTTTATCTTGTTCAGTAGCAATATCACTATTATCTAAATTAGTTTTAATATCAGTTTCCACTTCTCTATTGCAAGCACTAAGTACTGTCTTATCACAATCTGTGCTGGAAGAGTAAGTTGTATCAATTGTATCATTGAACATTGAGATCATTGAGTTGTTAGTAAATTCATTTCTCCTTCGTGTTGTAACAAAACTAATACATTTTGCTTCATTATTATCATCCTCATCATTTGAATCAAGTCTACTATTGTTATATTCAGTCTTATCAGCTAATAAATTATTATCTGTGCTACTTTCACTATAGGAGATTTCATTTGAATAATTATCATCATCATCATTATTTGAATCAGATCTATTATTGTTATATTCAGTCTTATTACCCAATAAATCATCACATTCACTATTAGAACTATTAGAGGTTTTAATTGAATCAGGACAATCTTCAAAACTATCGGCCTCAGAGTATATACTGCTATCTATATCACTATCAATTGCTTCAGACTTCATTTTATTATAGTATTTGAAGAAGGAAGAGTCATTTAACCTCTGCAGAAGTACCACAGGTTCTTTTTTCACTTTAGTCTCTAGAATAGAACTCTGATCACTTGCGCATGTGTCATATAATGACGTTTTGTCTTCATCTGAACAGTGTATCGTGGAATTTTCACTTACATCACTATGGACATCTTCTTGGCTATGATCATTTTCTTCGTTTTCAATTTCACTTATACAATCTATCACATTACCATAACTCTCATTATTTACTGACAAACTATTTTCCTTTTCAACTGAATCAACAGTATCACTTTTAACATCATGAAAGTTCGGATATATCTCTTGTTCAGGTAATATACTGTTAGCATTACAGGGAAATCCTAGTAATGGTTCAACTTCTGAAGTTTGCAAACCACCATCAACAACATTCATAGTCACATCTGAATTAAATTTTAAATCAAAGTCTTTCGTTTCAGAACATAAATCATCAATTTCTATAGATATTTGTCTGTCAGTGATCTTATTACTTTCTTCTATCACATCATTGTTAATAGGATTTAAATGAGCATCATTTGGTAACCCCAAAAATGGTTCAAGTTCTGTTGGTGCAATGGTGCTTTCATCATCATCCAGAATTACCTTAGTATCAGTAAATAAATTAGAAATGACTTTTGGAGATATGTCTACTTTTTCTATTATTATGGCACTGTTATTAGAGCTTAAACTCAATGCCGAAAATTCATTAGCTTTAGATCTATTTACTACTTCAGATATTCTCTTTGTTTCTCTTTTTTTATCGACATCCTTTACATGTACCACGCTATTATTAGAACTAAAGTTTAACGCCGCATGCTCGCTAGTGTTAGGACTATCTATGAGCTGTGTGAGTCTCTTTATTCCTCTTTTACTATTAGCATTTCTTTCTTGTATCATATCACTATTGTTATCACTTAAACTCAGAGCCTTATTTTCAGTAGCTTTACGATTATCTACCTTAACATCATTTGGTAGTACTATGCTACAATTACTCTTATTATTGTCATTAAAAGACACATTTTTCAGACTATAATTACTTGCAGTAGTGATAGGTGAAAATTTAAATATTGATTCGCCTCTATACTTAGCTTTAAAAGGAGTGCTACATAATGGCGACCTCTGTGATAAGGGTGATAGTATATTCTTAGTTAATCTATGTCTATTTAGTAGCTTTGTATCATCAGCATTATATTTTAGTCTATTTATTAAGGATAAGTTATTGACTATATTGTTTATAGAATCATCAGTAGTTTTAGGGGTAGTGTTGATAACTTTTTCAACTACTAAGCGGTGCGCTCTGATATCTGAAGTGGGACTTGTTATATTCACCTTGTCATCAGAATTTTCTTTATCTGAATCTGAAATAATAATATCAACAATAACTAAAATATAATAAACAAATAATATTAAAATGGTAGCATTTTAATAGAATTTAGTTTTAGCAATAAGTATCATAGCAATATCAATAAGAATTAATATTGAAAAGTTAACTATGTATTTTTTTTTATTTGTATATATTGTATTTCTCTATTAGTATATCTATTGTATCTGTAATAATAATAAAATATTTAACTCAAAGTTGTTTGTAGCATAACTATAAATAAGTAGATAGTTGTACTATTCTGCAAGTTATAAGGGTTCCGTAAAAACCCTAATAAAGGGTAAAACCGGAACCCTATTACTGAGATTTTGCTGTCTCTTAGTCATGCATATGGCATGTTTTTGCTGTTTTGATATGGAACTCTTTGTGCACGAGTCCACTTTTATTCTGTATGTGCGAGTCCACTATTATTCTGTGTGCGCGAGTCCTTTTTTATCCTCCATAAGGAGAGATGGTTCAAAAGGGATCAAATACTATCTAACCAAAGCAAAAAGGGAGATGGCTTGTAAAATAACTTACCAGAACTATCAGTACTGGAGTAGTTAATATTTTTGGCTTTGTTGACGTTACGTTTAGTATAGGCTTTACCTACTCTGTAAAATAAGGTACATGAAAATGTGTGAAATATATTTAAATAATCAACTTTACTATAATATTTTATTTCAAAGCAATACTTAAAATATTAAGCTATAATTAAATTATAAATAAATCACAAAAAATGATGTCATTGGCAGGACTCGAACTCACGGCCTTTCCTTGATGACCAATACCAACAAAATCCAAGCTCTGCTTCATATTATAATACGACAAATAAGTAACCAATTATTGCACCCTTTCCCTGGGCCTAGCAGAAAATACACTGCCTGTTTGCCATATCTGGGTTCCGTAACGTCGAGTGTATCAAAAATCTTGAAGGATAACAATATATTTCCAGCTTTCAGAGCCCAGAACACCCTGAGACTCACCAAATCTTTATTCACCAAAGATTTGGTGATTAATTAAAAAAAAAAGCCAGGTGTTTATTTGTCTGCCCCACATACAACATACCACATGTGATACGTGTAGTATGTTGTATGTGGGGCAGACAGGTAGTTCTTTCGAGGTTAGATATAGGGAGCATTTGTCAGCGTTTCGTAATGGTTGTCCAGAGAAGTCCCACTTCGCTAAACATCTTTTAGATACTGGAGTACTGGACATACTCTAAACAATAATAACACCTTTGAGATTTTGAAGTTAGGCGAGAAAGGGTTCAAATTGTGTGTTTGGGAGCGCTTAAAAATAGTAAAGCGTGATGTTGACACCCTACTCAATGAACAGACGGATTGTATGTACGGATCGGATGTACGCTCATATCTTAAAAACAGCTACGTTCATACATTCGTTCATACATATAACATATGTCGACGTTTATAATGTCTTCTATTTAGCGAAATCTAGGGTACTGAACAGTTCGGCAGAAGTCCGGTAGGTGGATCCGGTATTGGTCAACGAAGCTCAGTGGTCAGAGCATTCCCCCTGTTAGGGAAAGGTCGTGGGTTCGAGTCCTGCCGATGACTTCAGTTTTTGTGATGTTTATAATCTCTATCTTAACAAATTAACTTTACTTACAAATATAGTTAGAGTTGTTTCCTATTAGTAGCTCGCAGATTAGCATTATTTTCTTAAAATCAATACAACTATTTAGTAATTTTTTCTATAATAACATAGCAATGCAATTTGTTACATGAAAGTCTAATTCAAACTTACTTCTGGGGCAGTAACTGATCAAAAACGTTGACTTTATTGCTGACAGATTCGACATCTTTTACTGTAGCTTCTACTGGACGTGCAGGTGATGACATAAGCAGTAGATCAAATGGATCCAGAGGTTTATTCACACGAAGGGATCTATCAGGTGTTAGGTATGCCGATCCTGACGTATTTTTTCGAAGAGAAATTTCTGCCTCTTTAACTATTCTTTTAACAAATTTCTTTTTACGTACTCTACTAGAAGCAACACCTACAGGATTCGAAGAGCCAACACACGTAAATTCTCGCTTTGTTTGTTTTATATTCTTAATAGAAAATGCATCGTATGCTGTACCCTTTTCATCTAAGTTTTGAAACAGATCTCTACGATCTATAGCACATGCGGTGTCCTTTTTCGATTTGTATGTTCGTCTCATGGCTGTTTTAGCAGTTTATTAAACTTATTTTGAAATTATGGCAGTATTATTTTGAAATAGTCATTGTTTTCGAAAACAATCAATTCAAATTGAAAACAGAAAAACTACAAGTCAAACAGTCAAAGTGACAGTAGTCAGTGACGTGACCACAGATCTAATAGAGATACTACGTATCAGATAGACATGTGCCAAACAACTACCGTAGGACGTAGCGTCGTTTTCTGATTGGCCAACTGAAAACGATGCGTGACATTTTATTTTTTTTAATTTCTGAATAGGAGAGTGCTAGAAAAGGCAAAGAAATTTGACATACAGCCAGTTTTTTATCGGCCGCTCGTAGTATATTTGGAGTGTAAATTTTATTCAAGAGATCACGGAATATTACTGTGATCTCTTGAATAAAATGAATAGTGTATAGGTAAACGAAAATAAAAAAAACAACTTTTATTCATTCATTTATTTTTATTTTTCATCCTATTCATTTATTTTTTTAATGCCTTCCTGAACATTTCTGGCAAATTTTCCCTAGTGGTAAGTCTAAATAAATCTGTCCCTTTTAAAATTTTGTTAATTATGTTACACCAGTTAAATATATCCAACTTTATTGCGATTTGGCAAAACGTGGTAACGGCTAAATTATTGTGCGCCTCACATTGAATATATTCAAATCTTATGAGCTTTTGTTATATTACATTAAAAATTTGTTGGGCTATACTCTTTGTGGGCATTTACTTGCAGAAAAGTATTAGTTGTTTTTAAAATTTCTCCGAATAATATAATAAATTGTTCAGAAGCACAAGTGAGTTTTTTATTTTTAACTGAATTGTATTCTCTTTGGGAAACCCACTTATGCAGCTCTGACGCTTCGTCCACTGTAACAGCGTTTTGGCAGTATTTGCAGTTATTCATTTTCTTCAATACTTTTCTTATAACCCATCCAGCAGTCTTGCCTCCAACATAAAATTAGCATCACAGTATGATTCTTCCACAAGAAAATCACAATTCTTATGAATTTTATTTTGCGTATTAGTGTTTTCACTAAATAATGATTTAATTTTAATTATTTGTTCTGTTAAGTCATCCTCACAATTAAATTATAATTATTGTATTCCTATGAAATTTTATAAATCCTGTAATAATCAAAGATTTTATTGTGGTTGTGAAAGTATGGCAATTTGGATTGTTACTTCTGTAATTGTACGCTCGTACCTGCCCGAAGAAATTTTCGATAGTGTCAGATTTAAAAAACCTTGGGCGTATGATTTTTACGTTTTTTTCTGCGAAAAATTGCCATAGCCGCAAAAAACTTCTTAAGGTAGTCTGCCAATTTTTTATGCTTGGCACGACTATTTCGCGATTACGACTATCTAGAAATTTTAAATTGTCTAATTTTAAAATAGCACCTCTCCAGAATTCCACATGGGTGGATTTTGATGTTACTGCTGTTCGTAACAGTTTACCCTTATTTTTTTTATTAAAGGTACACACGCCATTCACACTGTCAAACAGATTGTCCAGAAATGATATCACTTCTGCAGTATTCTTCAGTGTATCACTCACAGCTCTCCCATCACGATATTGTGCTGTAACAATGAATGAAACGTTTGTAACTTTAACAATAATATTATAACAATTTATTAATTCTACAAAATTTTGAACCTAATAATAATAATATCATAAAATTCATCTTTATACTATCGTTGGACAATATCAAATCTATTTTATTTAAACACTAACATCCATTTTACCACATATGTTATTGGGTCACTTCTAGCCATAATATAAAGACTCGAATCCAAAGAATATAATTATTTCACCATTATATTTTCATCATTCACCGAGCCTTTTCCCAACTCAGTTGGGGTCGGCTTTCCAGTCTAACTGCGATTCGGCTGAACTTCGATATTTTCCGTGAAGCGACTACCATCTGACCTTCACAACCCATGGGCGATATCGAAGTTCTGCAGTTAGACCGGTCGGATTTTTGATTTAGGGCTCCAACTACCCCTAACGACTGCCATAGATGTTAGTATGACAACCGGGACCGACGGCTTAACGTGCTCTCCGAGGCACGGAGGGGTCTCAATGTATTAAGAAATGGTCACCCATCCTAAGACCGGCCTGAGTCGATGTTGCTTAACCTTTGCAATGTGTTAACATTGTCGGTTACCACTAGACCACGAGCCCCTCTAACATTTCACCATTATATTTTATTAGGTAGAAAATATGTTTAGTACCCACCAAATGAAGAGGTGTACAACAAAGCTCGTGCCATTGTGCTGCTTAACACCTGGACACAATTTTTTACCTGTAATGCAAATAATATATTGATTAGACAACATCTTTTACCTGCTAATAATATAATTAATTAGACAAAATGAATTAAATAATAAAGGAGGATACAAATCATAATATTAACGATATTTGACAAACAGAACGTGTTTGGGCGTGATAGCCTAGTGGTATGACCGTTGACTGGCGAGTCAGAGGTCTCAGGTTCGAACCTAAGGCGCGCACCTCTGACGTATGTACGTATTATAAATTAATTACGTAATATGACAAGTTATGTGCTTATTATAAATATGACAACTTATGTGCGTATTATAAATGAATGATCACTCGCTCCGTGCCTCGGAAAGCACGTAAAGTCGTTAACTCTGCGTCTAATCTCTCTCCGGTCGTCTCTCCGGTCGGATTGCCCAGTCCGGTCCCATCGGACTATGAGTGTGAGTGAATAGAGAGTGCACCTGTGGCAGCGCACACACTGGTCCACTATAATATTTTCTGCGTAGTTGGCTAATCTCCGTTGAGATTGGCCTCTATGACCTAAATTCAGTCTGGAGGACATGATTATTATTATATGACAAACCTTCATTTTTTTAATCTTTTCTGGAAGTATATGCTCATCATTCAGTTTGTGGAGAAGTCTCGATTCTGCATGTTCACAGTCTGTCTTGTAAACCTCAACAATATCAGACCATTTGGCTCTTTTGCCACCAAAAGAGATATCTTTTGTAAGAAAGTTATTTCTAATACCCTTAATAAGATGCGGTGGGTTGTATATTACACTTAATGAAAACTGCTGAATCCTTATTGTTTCATCTGAAATAAAAAAGTTAAAAACAAATTATTACACTGATTTTGTAGACACATACCGCAATCAAGAACCCATTCTATAATCTTAAAAACTTATTACCTGTATGATTTTCAGATAGGATTTGCTCTCTTCTTGTCTCTTCCTGTAAACTTTTCAAGGCTGATTGAAAAGAAGTTCCTTGGTCTGATATTAATGCAACTGGAATAGGCCCTGCTTTAACAATAGATTTTAAAATATTTTTCAGCTCTGGTCCTTTTGTTGCACCTTCACAAAAGTAATATGCAATTACTTGCTGCCATTTAAATACCACTCCCTTAATAATAAAAACTAATGCATAATCAGCATAATCTGGGGTTCTCTGTAATAGGTGAGCAAACCCATAGATCCTATCATGATTCGCATCAAATGTCAATCCAGATTCCAGAGACATTTCATCAAAAATGATGCTGCAGTATTTTTTATTATTAGTCCAAGTGGACACCTGAAAAGAAATGTTTAATTAATATAGGTAAGAGTGTGCAATATACAGTTTCTACAAAACAGTCCACACCATGGAAAATCGCGCTAATTTTAGGAAGAGTAATATGTGTGTGGTCATGATCCTCTCAGCAGTGATACAATGAAGAAGAAGAAGCAATATACAAAGATTAATTAATTTTTACTGGTAAATAACTATTATTGAATAAAATTATTCATTACAATTACCTCTTTCTTGATGCATTCGAAAATCTGAGGATTAAATATCACTGCTTATGTGGACTTGAAGTGTAGGTACGGAATTAATCAACGTAACCACGACTATCAACAGCATAAACAGCAATGGCGGCCGTACGAAGGACCGTAACGTCAAAAGGGCCATAAAGGGGAGGAGTGAGGGGAGCACGGGGGAAAGAAATGTCATACATCGTTTTCTGACACAGATAATATATAAAATTGTTATGTCCGAGATTTTTTATTAGAACATTACGCCCCGTGGACGTGACGTTTGTGCTCTTTGGATGCGTGGTAAATCCATAGAAGGCGGTCCTCAGCACTCAAATAAAATTATCCTGCCCTCACAACATACATATATAATATTTTTGTTTAAAAAGATGAAAAAGCAATGGTAAGTAAAATATTAAAAAAAAAAACACTTTAGAGAGCTCTCTGAGACAGTCTTGATAATGCTTCGTTTAGAGGCGAAACAATTGTCGACGTTTTGTTGTCTTTTTAATCCTGCGAAAAATAGTGCTATTAAGAAATTTAAAATAAGTTTAGTGTGTTTTTAAAAATATTTTACTTACCATTGCTTTGTCATGGATTTTCGCCGAGTAACGCCTGGTTCCATCTAATATTTAAAAAGATGAATTTATTTTCAATAAGAATTACAACAAAATTTGTAATTTATTTACAATAAGAATTACAATATACAAAATAAACATAATTATAGACTAAAAATATTTACATGACAAAATATCGTTTAAAAAATCCTCCGCGTCATTGCCGACTGGGAAGGTTCCCAGAATGTTGGCTGTGTTGCCACGTTGGATGGCGATACTTATTCTTTGGGCCAGAAAATAGCCAGCCTTCTGGTCCTGAGAAGCATCGATTAGGCGTTTAGCAATGTCTCTATAAAGGCGGCGAGCACTCGAACCCCATGACCCCAGTGTCTCAACCCCAAACGGTTCAAATATGTAATCACCTGCTAGGTTAGCATATTTACGCCGTTTAAGGCCTTCAGCCGATGCAGCAGCAGCGCCGGCACATCCGGATGTGCTTGGAAGGTGTGAAGGTGCTAAGGTGTCAACGCATGTAGCGTCCCACACCAAAGGCCTTCCCATCTTCCACGGTAGCAACGACATACCGTCCGGTCTCTTTCCATCGCTTCGTGCTAAACCATTTGGTTCACGTACGGCCGGAAGACCTGCGGTGGAAAGAGCCCTACGAATTATGTCGTTTAGAATAGCGTGCCGAGGTATACGACCTGCGCTTCTGCTACAAGAAAGGCCATGGAGTCCCAGATTATCGACTGCTACTCTACAGGTGCAATGATGCGGGGATACACAAGGTGTACCCAGCCGAAGGCAAGTGGCAATGCAGAAGGTTGTGTCGTCCAACATTGTACCGATATTGGGCGATGGGAGCGCCTGGATCCATAACCCTGACTCCCATTCTCCAACAGCTAGTAGGCGTGCACGCTCTGAAATATTGACAGAAGTGTCAATTAGCGTATTAATTCTCAATTTACAGAGCGGTGAATCCCACAGTCGCTGTGAGCCTAGGCGTGAGGGCAGGTCAGTGTCGGGGCAAGACATCCTCCAAGCATTTATGGCATCGGTCTTGCATCGCACCTCGGAATCAATCAGTGTATTTGACAAAATTTTCCTGACTACTTCTTCGGTGCTATGGACCGACGACAGAAATGCTGGCAGACTGACATCTGTGACTTTACGAATACCTAGCCCGCCCAAGCGAACTGGAAGAGACGATTGGACCCAGGCCCGGTTATTAATATTTACATTTAAAATTTTACACAAAGAATTTTGTATTAAGTTGTCTAGTCTGCCCAAAATTTCTAATTTTTTCCAAAATTGTCCTAAACGGAGAGCATGTGTAAATTTGGGTACGAAAAGACAAAAACGAAGAATAGTGAAAGCTGAATGAATACTGATATTACATAGACTATCAATAACCTGATCAAAATTTTGAATTTTTTCTCGATAAAAGTGGAAAAGCCATCTTCTAAAATCGGGGACCCTAGGAGGCGTAAAGAAATTTTGTCCTAAACTTTTATGTTGGGGGCCAAACAGTTGAATTTGGAGATTGTTGTTAATTTATCTGTGTTTTCAGATATAAAAATCTCACATTTATTCGGGTTCAGTTCTAAGCCAATTGACTGAAACTCGTTCTTTATTAGGGCTAAATCTTGTAAAACTGTCTCTACTTTTCCCCCTAAAGTCCCGTCGTCTAAGTACCAAATGTTGAATTTGGATTTTATTTTTTGAATTATTGGGTTAATGGCCAAACTGAAGATGACTGGTCCCAACGGATCACCTTGCTGACATCCAACGGCTGAATTCAAAAGGTGGTCTTTATAAATTAATTTTGTTGGCTGACTATAGCATTGCCAAAGAAAATTAAATATTTTGGGGGTTTCTAATTTGGCCTGTGTCAACAAGGTGTCCCTGTTTACAGAGTTGAAGGCGTTTTTCAGGTCAACTTTCAAGATGACCTCTCCATCTTCGCTACTGTCAAGGTATGTTGCAAGCGCATGGATTGCGGCTTCACAACCTCCTTTTGAACCAAAACCTAATTGAAAGGGCTGAAATTTGGTAGTAAGCTCCGTACTATAAAAACGACAACAAATTTTGGCTGCCAAACGCCGCAAAGTGCTACCTACGGCAATTTTACAATATTTTATAAAAATACTCTACGGTATACGTGTTGCCAAAAAAACCTACAACACAAAAGACATACAACGCGACAGCGTATACGACGACCGCGTTGGTCTATGCATACAACACCCCAAAAGCAGGTTTGACAAGTATAGTCTCGAAATGTAGATACTTCGCTCTTTCGGTCAATAATCCTCAGGTATACTGGGCGCCATTTAGTACGGGAGACGTAGAAGAACGACCTTCACCGATCAGACTGGATGGGACATGTTTCTGATGAAATGTTATTTTATTTTTATTTTTTATTTTATTTATCTTTATTGGGACATATAACAGTTACACGTTATGACTTAATATATCTTAATACAATGTAAAACGTATAACTCACACCAATGTCCAAGGATGTGGCAGAAAAAAAAACAATTGTGAGTGAGAATTATAAATAGGTAATTGCAAGAAATTAGAACAAAAGTATAAATGTGTATGTATCTTATACGTGTAATTTTGTGAATCTAAATATTTGCCAAAATATCGCGGAGAAAATGTCGATTTCAATGAAATGTGTGTCGCTTCCAAAATTCGTCGCACAGGCACGCGCAGGCCAGCGTTTGTTTTACACCTTGCGGTATGAAACAGTCGACCGGTACGCACCCCGCGATAAATCGTTCTAGGTACAATATAAGAAATTTGGTTGGTTAAATCCGGACAGTCAATTATTACAAAAGCCGTGCCACGTCGCAGCCATCAAATGAACACGCCTAGACTCCAAACTTAACAGGTTATACCTTTGCAAGAGTTCTGTGTATGATAACTTTGGTTAACGACATCTATAATGCATGGCTCGCAAAAACTTCTTTTGGACCATTTCCAGTCTAATAGTGTACTTGTCGTAAAAGGGACTCCAGACCTGCACTGCATACTCAAGTTGAGAGCGAATAAGGGTGTTCTATAGCAACATGAAAGTGAAGGGTCTCTTGAAGTCCAGCGTTGAACTCATCACAAAACCGTACATCCTGTTGGCCTTACCAATTATACAGTCGATATGCAAATCTAGGTGAAGTTTACAATCTAATAAGACGCCAAGATCACGAATTGAGTCCACCCTCCCCGGTACAGTGCCAAGAAGGGAGTACCTAATTGAAATTTATTATATTTCTGTTTTTGGTAAAAGAAATAGCACTGCATTTAGATAGGTTTAGCTGAATTCTATTTTCAGAACAGTAATTGGAAAGCCGCTCTAAGTCCTCTTGCAACAGTATGCATTCATGTGTCTTTCTACATGGCAAATATATTTTAATATCATCAGCATACATGAGGGTTATGCATTGACAAACATGCCAAAGTACCTATGATAACATGCCTATCGAAAAAGTGTTCATAGCTATTTTTAATTTGAATCATTTTCCTTTAATCACCTTCACTCCTTTTGACAACCGAATGAATTTCATCTCAACTGATAGTTTTTACCACAGAGAATTAGTAGTAGCATATAAGTAGGAAATAAACAGGTTAGGCAATATAGGTACTAAACTACTAAACATCTGGTGACTAATCCAAATTGATATCATAAGAAAGCTAATTTAATTACAAAACCAAAATGTAGGCTTGCCTGCAAAAACTCTTAAAGAATAGCCTTACGGTTATCATAGGCATGTTTATTGATGAGTGGATTGAGTGGTATTTAATAAAAAAATTGTCCCATCTGGGTGAAAGTCGATAATCTAAGGCTCCTAACCTATTCGAATACCTACGGTATAATCCGAATTCAAATCCAGCCGTCAAAACAAAAGTGTAGCGATTCACTAGCTGCAAAATTTCACCATAGCTGCGCGCGACTCGTTAGTTAGTACGGTTGAAGTTTGATATGTCAATAAAATTGTGCTCTTGATATTTTTTATTTATAATGACCAGTTGTGCAGTTAAACCTTGTAAAAATTATCTTCGTAAGAAAGATAAACCGAGGAATGTTACATTCCACCAGTAAGTATTATATTTTATTGATTGCATGTTAACTATGAACTAAATCATTTTCGTAAAAATATTTTTTCTTACGACAATTTTGTCAAAAGTCATCAAAAGTGTTGCCACTTGAATGAATAAGCTTTCCCAATTGACGGTCTTATCTAAATTATTCATAAAGTAAGACTGTTTTTTCTTGCGTTTATCTAATAATGTGCGCTATCATTGGATAAGTATTTTAAAAACATTGTGAAGTTTCTAAAACTTTAAAGCCCATTGATAGCCCATGTACTAGACTTTGAAGGAAAACTATAACGGATTAGATAACTCTGTTAGTTCGGGAGTTAGAGAGGCTATAAATATAAATAATAAATAATCATCATGGGTGACTACGGAACCCTATTCTATGCGTGGTTTGACACGCACTTGGCCGGTTTTTTTACTTTTTATTTATTCATGCATTTGTGCTATTAACATTTTTTTAAACTATAAGTCAGGTACGAATATATTGGACTGATTAATGTCCATATCTGGTTCTTTTATTTAGGTTCCCCGGAGATCCGGTTTTAGCCAATAAATGGATACAAATTATTAGACAGAGTAGGAAAGAACCATGGTGGAAACCAAAACAAAGAACTCGTATTTGTTCCGCCCATTTCTCTAAAACAGATATTATTGAAACTAAAGGTGGACGCCATAAAATAAAAGTGGGAGCTGTTCCTGCTAAAGTGAGTAATAAATATTATGATAATAATAGTGGGTACAGTTACAAAGCTAAGCTTGTGAGGAGACAAACACAAATAGACAGATACCAATTACGCCTTTCTACCTGGAGGGGTTGTCAGAGGCGCTTATTATGACCACGTTTCGCCAGTCACTTAGTTAACTCCACGTAATAGCTAGCGAGCCTATTAATCGTACCATTTCCGGGGTCTGGGTATATATACGAGAGCCTCGTCCGTTTGTTAGCGGGTGTGCAGGTGAGGGTGACTTGGGTCCTGAAGATATTGTTAGGGCACATTAGCACTTAGCAATAAGGGAGCCAGGTACCTGATAAACATACTGTTATACTTTCTTTTTCAGGCTTTATTTCTATCATCTATAAAATCGGACAGTGATGCAGATGAATCTGATAATGCGATAGATACAGATACCCCGTACACAGAGCAAGAAGCATTTGTGGGCCCTGTAAGTCTAAATATGTAATGCTACATACCTACCTTACTAAACATATTGTTTATTGAATTATTATCAATAAGAATAAATACTATTTATACTGTCGATTGACGGCACTTGGTGGAATTTGCTACACATATTGGACAAAAAAGCTTGTACTTTCCACTTGTTTTTATTTAATTTCTTCTTACCGGTTTCACCTCACGGCATTTTCAGAGACCCATCGGCAGACATCCTTACTATCCTTAGTGAGATGTAATTTTAATAAGGTCTCTGATGATGCCGTGAGGTGAAACCAGTAAGAAGAAATTAAATAAAAGCAAGTGGAAAATACAAGCGTTTTCGTCTCAGCTTGTTTAATACGAGGGTGGATTGAAAAGTAGTCGGCCTGACATTGATCCATTTAGTTCTAAAAAACAAATCTATCCACATTATTTAGTTCAGTTCAGACCTGTTAATTGTGTGAAGTTTGAAACGTGTGCGATAATTAGTTTTAATTTTATAAATTTATTAACAAAGCAATCTGAGATCATTTCCGCAAATTGAGCAAATCGAGCAACGTGCCGTCATTAAGTACCTCCATAAGAAGGGGCTGTCATCAAAAGCCATCCATGATGATATGGTCAGTACATTAGGGGATTGCGCTCTTTCATATTCATCCGTCAAAAAATGGATAGCAGAATTCAAGCGTGGTAGAGAGAGTGTGAAAGACGAACCCCGCTCTGGAAGGCCTTCGACGTCCACTACTGACGAAAATGTTAAAAAAATACTCGACTTAATTATGGGAGACCGCAGATTGAAAATTAGAGAGATAGCCGAGATTATAGGCATCTCTTATGAACGTACTCAAAACATAATAGTCAACGTGTTGGGTTTCCACAAGGTGTCTGCGAGGTGGGTTCCGCGACTGCTTTCAGTTGAGCAAAAAAGGATGCGATTGACTATTGCACGCGACTGTTTGGAGTTATTTGAAGCTGATAAATGTGATTTTTTGAATCGTTTTGTTACTATGGACGAAACATGGGTTCATTACTGTAACGCCATCTCGTAGCGAGTAATAAGACTACCAAATTCAGCGCCATCTAGTAGCAAATCGCAGTACTACTACGTAACGTCTTTCTGGAATGTTTTGTCAAGGTACTTCTATGGAACGAGTTTTCTAGAAGCATCTCGAAGGTGTGGAATGTTCGCGATAATTCTTCCGTGAAAATTCCAGAGTAATCTAGAGTAATGACCGCACTATAAAAGCGGAGCACTTCGGTGGCGGATCAACAGTATTTCGGAAGCGATAATACAAGTTATACCTGCGAGTTTCGAGTGCGAATAAGAGTGTTCAGTGACTTTAAGTGGAGCTTTAAGTGAAGTGTGTGTAATAAATAAAGTGTTTTGTGGTAGTTTGATCGGCATTTTTAATTCCGTAGAACCCCGGCTCGTAACAATTGGTGTCAGAATTGGGGATTTGGACTATGCCGGTGTTACCGAAAGAAGACACAGAGGGCGTCCGTACCAGGGGTCAGCGCCAGCAGGAGTTGGACAGCAGGCGCTTCGGAGGTAATACGCCGGAGAGGTTGGGTGGTCAGCAGCAGCCAACGGTGGAAGCTGGCCCGCCCACGGTATCTCCAGTGCCAGCACCTCCAGACTTTGCTGCGCTGATGGCGATGCTACAGGAGCAAGCCCGTCGCCAGGAGGAGCAGGCACGCCGCCAGGAGGAGCAGGCCCGCCGGCTGAAAGAACAGCTGCTGCGCGACAAGGAGGAGCAAGCACGCCGCCAGGAGGAACAGACGCTCTTCATGAAAGATCTTCGAGCGACTTTTGGCAAGGAGATGAATGTGATGAAGGATCAAGTTCATCATGTTGAGAACCGCATCACGGAAGCCGAAACTCGGATTGAAGATGTAAAAAACCATATTACAGATGTGAGGATAGAGCTGGGAAATCTGAAAGCTGGAGATGGGATTGCGACTTCCTTACCTGCCGTACCTTCAGCGCGTGGATTTAAAGTACCGCCATTCGATGGGACATCTTCATGGTCGGCCTATAAAATCAGTTTGAGGCCGTTAAAAAGGCAAACGGGTGGAGCAAAGCCCAGGCCACAACTGCGCTTACATTGGGTCTGCGAGACAAGGCGTTAACCATCCTAGAAGCTCTCGGAGACGATGTATCCTACGAGCAGCTACAAGAAGCCTTGGAAACTAGATACGGTGACGCTCACCTGGAACACGTGTATCGTGCGCAGCTGAAGGATCGTGTCCAGCGCACTGGTGAAAACTTGCAACAGTGGGCCCTGGAAGTTGAGAAGCTGGTACGGAAGGCATACCAGTCGGTACCTGCGCTAATCGATGGGAATCTGGTGCAAGTATTCATCGACGGCATCCACGACCTGGAAGTCAGGACTGCAGTGAGACTCGGGCACCACGAGACTCTCAAAGACGCCTTGGCTCATGCCTTGGTGGTCGAAGCCGTACGGAAGGATCATCGATCTCACCGTGTCAGGGAAGTTGTAGCATCACCGGCTCGCGACCGGTGCTACACATTGTGGTGAGAGGAGCCACCTTCGATCCAGTTGCCCAAAGCGGACTGCTGAAAGATAAAAATTCGTTCCCAAGAGGATAGGGTGGCTAATGTCACCGCCCAGCAACAGCAGGGAAACGAAAAAATGCCAGGACTGCGGGGCGGGTGCTGGCTGATTTTAGAAGAGCCCTAGGGTTTCGATCTCACAAACACAGGATGGGAACAGCCTGATCATCAAGGGCGAGGTAAATGGAACATGCAAGCTGACAATAGATACTGGAGCATCTCGCACGGTTGTCAGTTCCCGACTTGCAAATCGGTTCCTTGGGGACTCTGCGAACCGTGACCGCATCAACTTGATAACAGCCACCGGTCAGCGCATACCCGTCCGAGGAGAGAAAGAGATGCAGTTAAAGTTGGGCAATGGAATTTACCTGCACAATGTTATCGTGGCTGACATAATGGACGACTGCATACTGGGCTTAGACTTTATGAGGAAGAACTCTTGTGAGATCGACGTCAAGCAAGGAGCGATGAAATGTGGTCAAGAGGAACTTTTCATGGAAGGAGCGTTATCAGGAAAAGTGTACAGCTTGAAGAAGGTCGTGCTTCCTACCAGATCAGAAACGACTGTACCAGTTAGTCTCCCTCAGAATTCTGGGCGAACACATCGATGTGTACTCATAGAAGGGATACACAATGAACTTCCATGGAAAATGGCCCGAACTCTGGTAAGAGCCAATAAAGCCTCAGTGGTACGTGTGCTGAACCTTAGTGATAAGGAACACGTGATAGAAAAGAGCACATTGATTGGCACTTGCGAAGAAGTAGATTGGATGCGCCGATGCCAAGAGTTGAGTACTGGGAACATCGTCAACAAGGACGCTAGAAACAAACAAGTGTTGACATTTTTAGAAGACGTAACATCTTAACGAAGAATGAAATGGACAAGGCTAAGAAGATGTTACTCAAGTACGCCGATATTTTCTCTTCGAGTGATGCTGACATTGGGAAGACTGGATTGGTTCAGCATAAAATCAATACAGGAAATGAGGCACCCATCCGTCAGCGACCAAGGAGACTGCAATAAGCACGAGAAAAGGAAGTTGAGACCATGATTCAAGGAATGGTAAAAGATGGTGTGATAGAACCATCGTCAAGTCCATGGTGCTCACCTGTAGTGCTGGTAAGGAAGAAAGATGGCAGTATGCGGTTTTGTGTCGACTATCATCGTCTGAACGACGTTACGAAAAAGGACAGCTACCCTTTACCAAGGATGACACGTTAGACATGCTGACAGAGGTGAAGTGGTTTAGCACGCTAGACCTGAAAAGTGGCTACTGGCAAGATGAAATCGATCCGAAGGATAAAGAGAAGACTGCATTTTCCACAGGATAGAATGTGGCAGTTTAAAGTTATGCCATTTGGATTATGCAACGCCCCGGCTACTTTTGAAAGATTAATGGAAATTGTACTCGCCGGATTGACTGGGGACGCCTGTCTTGTCTATTTAGATGACATTATCATCGTGGGCCAAACGTTAGAAGAGCATCTTCAAAACCTGGAACGCGTGCTTGTAAAGATCCGAAGCGCGAACCTGAAGCTCAGCCCAAAGAAGTGCTCATTCCTCAAACGGCAAGTAAGCTTCCTAGGCTACGTAGTGTCGGAAGATGGTATCCGCACGGATCCAGAGAAAATCATCGCCGTCAAGGATTGGCCGGTTCCAAAGGATAAGACGCAGGTCAGAGCATTTTTGGGTTTGTGCTCATACTACCGGCAATTCGTCAAAAACTTTGCGGATATTGCCAAGCCCTTACACAAGCTCACGGAGGAAAAGCGACAATTCTGCTGGGACGGAAGCTGCGGCATCGCATTCCAGGAGCTAAAGAATCATCTGTGCAATACACCTATTTTGTGTTATCCCGATGCGGAAAATGAATTTATAGTTGACATAGACGCAAGTGATATTGGACTCGGAGGTGTGTTATCTCAGCGGAAAGGAGATCGAGAGGTCGTTATAGCCTACTTCAGCAAATCCTTATCGAAACCTGAAAGGAATTATTGCGTCACGAGGAGAGATATTTACTAGGGCGAAAATTCCTTATACGTACCGACCATGCTGCATTGAAGTGGCTATTACAATTCAAGAATCCAGAAGGATAAGTCGCAAGATGGATTGAGCTACTACAGGAATATGACTTTGTGATTGAACATCGCAGTGGGAGATCCCATGGCAACGCAGACGCATTGTCAAGAAGACCTTGCCCTGAAGACTGTAAGCACTGTGCCAAACAGGAGACAAAGGAAGCCATACCTGTGAAGATGCTTAAAACGGATCTGAGCGACGAATGGAAAGAAAGCCTACAACATGCTCAACAGGACGACGTAGACATCAAGCCAATATTTGAGTGGATTAAAGCAAGTGCTCCTAAACCCATGTGGAGTGACGTCGCTTCAATGAGTTCAATCACAAAAAGTTATTGGGCGCAATGGGACAGTTTAGTTATTCAGGATGGAGTCTTGTGCCGCAAATGGGAAAATGCTCGAGGAGACAACTGTCATTTGCAAATGGTCGTCCCTAAAGTTAAGGTCCCAGATGTGCTACAGCTCTACCATAATGGATGTTCAGAGGGCCATATGGGAGTAAAAAGGACTCTGTTGAAGATACGTGAGCGGTTTTACTAAATCCACTGTCGCGACGACGTTGAGGACTGGTGTCGCAAATGTACGAGTTGTGCTGCTGTGAAGGGACCTCATACACGGAGCAGAGGTGCACTGAAACTGTATAACGTTGGGGCACCATGGGAAAGGATAGCCCTAGATGTTGCGGGACTGTTTCCTGAAAGTGAAAGCGGAAACAAGTACTTCATGGTTGTGATGGATTATTTCACGAAGTGGCCAGAAGTCTTCGCTATACCTAATCAAGAAGCTACCACGGTCACAGATAAATTCGTTCACGAAGTCTTCTGTCGTGTCGGGGTGCCTCTAGAAATCCATAGCGATCAAGGAAGAAATTTTGAATCTCAGGTGTTCCAGGAAATGTGTAGAACGACCTCTTACCACCCGCAGTCAGATGGAATGGTGGAGTGATTTAATCAGACATTGGAGAGATATCTAGCGAAAGTTGTGGAAAGCAGGCAAAAAGATTGGGACAAGCACATCCAACCGTTTCTTTTGTCTTACCGAAGTGCGGTTCACGAAAGCACGTCAGTGACACCAGCTTATGCGAACTTTGGAAGAGAATTACGGTTGCCTGCCGACTTAATAACCGGTATACCGCCTGATGCTCCACGCAATATCACCGATTATGCGAATGACTTGCGCAGCAGGATGAATGACATTTATGAGCATGTCAGACAATCAGGTCAACAAATGTCTGAAAAGATGAAGACCCGTTACGACCGAAAGACAAACAATAAGGGCTTCGATGAAGGTTCGTTAGTGTGGTTACATAACCCAGTCCGCAGTAAAGGGAAGTCTCCTAAACTGCAAGCTAAATGGGATGGACCATACCGAGTTGTGACCAAGATTAACGATGTCACTTACCGAATACAGAGGAGTCCAAGAAGTGCGCCAAAGATAGTTCATGTGGATCGATTGGCGCGATATTATGGGCCTGACAATGCTCGGGACGAGCATGTCTTAGGAGGGGGTAGTGTAACGCCATCTCGTAGCAAGTAATAAGACTACCAAATTCAGCGCTATCTAGTAGCAAATCGCAGTACTACTACGAAAGCGTCTTTCTGGAATGTTCTGTCAAGGTACTTCTATGTAACGAGTTATCTAGAAGCATCTTGAAGGTGTGGAATGTTCGCGATAATTCTTCCGTGAAAATTCCAGAGTAATCTAGAGTAATGACCGCACTATAAAGGCGGAGCACTTCGGTGGCGGATCAACAGTATTTCGGAAGCGATAATACAAGTTATACCTGCGAGTTTCGAGTGCGAATAAGAGTGTTCAGTGACTTTAAGTGGAGCTTTAAGTGAAGTGTGTGTAATAAATAAAGTGTTTGGTGGTAGATTTACCGGCATTTTAATTCCGACTAGCCCCGGCTCGTAACATTACTGTACACCGAAAACAAAACAACAATCAAAACAGTGGAAAAGACCTGGTTCACCACCCCCCAAAAAGGCTAAGTCGATTTTGTCGGCAAGTAAGGTGATGGCTGCAGTATTCTAGGACTCGAAGGGTGTGATTATGGTTGATTATCCTGAAAGGGGTCAGACTATAAACTCTGATTATTACTGCACCTTACTACGTCGTTTAAGAGAGGAAATAAAAGAAAAACGTCCAGGAATGATCAGAAGAAAAGTCCTGTTTCATCAAGATAACGCTCGTGTTCATACATCTGTCCAATCAATGGCAGAAATTCACAACTGTGGCTTTGAACTGTTACCGCATCCACCTTATTCACATATCTGGCACCGTCAGACTTTTTTCTGTTCCCTAACCTAAAAAAGCACTTGGGAGGTCAAAGATTTTTTGACAAATGACGAGGTCAAAGCAGCAGTAGACGCATATTTTGACTATAAGGAAGAATAATTTTTTTTCAACGGGCTAAATGCTTGGAAGGGAAGATGGCAAAAGTGCATTGAACTTGATGGTGAGTACGTTGAAAAATAAAAATATATTTCATTTATTATCTTGGTTATGCCGATTACTTTTCAATCCACTCTCGTAAGAATAAATACATTTTTTTTAATAGCTATGTATATGGCGAGCCTATTGCCGTCTCCGATGACTGGGTATACATACATGTAAGAGCCTCGTCCATTTGTTAGCAAGCACACTGCGTGCACGGTGCAGGTGAAGATGTTGTTAGGGCCTTTTGCTGTCCTTCTGATGACAAGGGATCCAGATAAATATAAATATTATACTTAATTTGGCAGGTTTCTTCTATAAAATCGGACAGGGATGCAGTTGAACCTGATAATATAATAGTATCAGATATGCCAAACACAGAGCAAATTGAGTTTGTTGGCTGTGTAAGTCTTAATAATATTTAATACATACTTACCTTTTAATTCATTAATCAGTTATTTTAAACGACTTCAAAAAATGGCGGGGCCCCGTATTTTTATATTTGTTACCTGAAATCATAACTTTCGACTGTCTATCACTTCGGGGTTCAAAATAATACGACCGATTCTCAGACTTACCAAATATGCACAAAAAAGTTCGTAAGTATCGATCAATCCGTTTCTGAGGAGTTTGGCAACAAAACACCGTGACACGAGAATTTTTATATTAGATTATCACAATAACTATTTATATTAGCTAATTATAATTTATGTATGTCTTATTTCAGAGTACAACGAAGAAATGTGTATTTGATGTCATCAGTAAAGTTAATCCTCAAGAACCTGTAAGTGTCCAAACTCAAAAGTCTAAACTTGTATTTTTCTCCCACATAATAAATTTTACATAATTTCTTAATTTCAGGAAATCGATTCTTCTGACCTTGACTCCATATTTGATAGCCCTAGAAAAGCAAAGTTACGTAAAGAACTACGAAGAAAATCGAGACTATTAGTTAATAAAACAAAAAAAATTAATGCTCTTCAAAGCGCTAACTGTCGATTACGAAAGAGAAACTTATCACTAAAAAGAATCATAACGTTGTTAAAAAAACAACAAAAAAATGATAAAAAATAATAATACACACATTATTCTACCTTAAAAATGCATTTGCTGCCCAATTCTACACAAACCTACATAAAAACTGAAGACACAAAATAAGGAAATACCTATCTTTACTAATATTATAAAGCTGAAGAGTTTGTTTGTTTGAACGCGCTAATCTCAGAAAGTACTGGTCCGATTAGAAAAAAATCGTAGTATTCGAAAAAAGTAATGTAACACATTTATCCAGGATGGCTATAGGCTATATAACATTACGCTAAGACGAGTAGGAGCGGAGCAGCAATGATATATGTTTCAAAAAGGGGGGGAAATTATTTCTTTTGGGAGCTTCCGTGGCGTACGCTGCTTAAATGGTTAAAGTAACGTTAAAATTGTTTACTACGAATTTATTTGCCTTAAAAAGTTCTATAAAAAAGTCCGCGATGGCATATATCTACCTCTTAGGGTTAACGCACTATAACGTAATTTATAGCAATCAAAATTGATTCAAAACAATTCATGGTTTTCGAAGCTATTTTTATGCTTACGATATTAATCCTTATCCAAACAAATACGCTATACATCATAAGAATTTAATTTAGAACAAATTAGTCCTTTACATCATTTGATTTCAACGAATATCTTATGAGATATTATAGATTTAGTCAAAAAGTACACTATTTTGAAGGCGGGCGACGACGTTGGAGTGCGCACTGCGCATGCGTGAGTTGACTGCCGGCCGTCGCCTGTTAGGTCTACGAGGTGCCATACCGCGCGGCTCAGCCACGTGGTCGGCTCCTTACGGTTATGTTGTGTGCGAAATCTCCTTATTACGAGTGTATTTTGTTTTGCAATTTCTCTAAAAATTTAGGTACTATTCTAAGTACTACATGATATTGTAGTATTTTTTTTCCGATAATTCTTTTGGCGTGTTCTTTTTATTTAAGTAGTTTATATAGGTACATAGTACCTAAATAACTAAATTTACATATCGTTGTAAATAATAGAAGATATAATAGAAAAACTGTTGTAGGGGGGCTTTATGAACGCAATAAAACCCAAAACAATGGTTTTTAGAACTTTTGTCTGTTTGTCTGAATGTTTGAACACGCTAACCTCAAAAACGGCTTAAACGATTTGAATTTGGGGTTTGGTTTTCAATCGCTTCATAAATAAAAAAGTTATTTAGATCTAAAGTAACACGCAGGCGGAGCTGCGGGCAACAGCTAGTGTCTAAATATACAGCAAAATTCCAAAACTTTTGTTTGAAACTTAATTTTTATTCTCCAAAAGTCTATACTTATGTAAGAATTAGTTTTTTCATTACTTCTATTCAAAATGTAGCGATTTATATATATTCCTACATAAGTGCGCCTTTTTTTTTAAATTCCGCGGCCCAAGGTCGCGGTCGCTCTAACGTCCATTACCGGGCGTCTCTGGTTCACACGCAGGAGGTATTTCCAGTGGCGCCCGGCGGCATAAGTGCGCCTGAAGTAGCTCTTTTTTGTTCAGATACTTTTTAGCGGGCAATAGTGAGATTTCAATTTGGAACATGTATCTTTCATATTAATCAATAAAAAAAAAATAGGCTGATGGCGATTGTGCCAAAGCCCAATAAAAAAAAAACAACGCGTGAACTTTTTTCATCGCTAGTACATTTCTTTTTCTTTTTCATAGAAGGCGATGACAAGTAGTATTTAAGACTCGAGAGAACAAATATTTTTCTCAGGCGACGTACTTTCAATCCCTCGCTACACTCAGGATTCTACTCTAAAACACCAGGTTTTACCGACGAAGCTTTTGCTGTTCTGAAATTAAAACTAGTGGTTCTGTGAACAGTAGACCTCGCGTTATTTTCGCATTTTCCCCCAATCGAAAAATCCCTTCGACAAAAGTTGTGCCTTGCAACAAAGAACACTTGTGCCAAATTTCATGAAAATCGGCTGAAAATATCGGCCTGTAGACCGGAACTGACACACATACCAACAACGCCAAATCGGCCAGTCCTCGAGTTAAAACTGAGACGCTTCACTCGCTCGGTCAATCAGAGCATTGTATAGGTAAACAGCTAATTTGTTGTTTAATTGCCGACGAAGTGGCAATTCATTCGGTAGCAAACATTGCCTAAATGAAAACTGGAAAATTCCGTTAAGGCTATGTAGCTATTTACCTTGTAATATTATACTACAAGTATTAACGATTCGAGATTCGGAACCCTTCGAGCGCGATTCCGGCTAACAATTCAGCATTTTTTTTACCTATAACTATGTAATTTTCACTGTTTAAATTACTGTTACATAAATATAAATAACACTTAGATGATGATGGCGATTATTATTACTTCCTACCTCGGAAACAACAATACCTAATTACCCAAAACTAGGGAATTTTATTCCCATATATTTGGGCAAAATTTGGTGGTGGCCTTTTTTCGCCACGCGCACACTATTGTGTGACCCTGTAGGAGTAACGAGTAGGTAGGTACGTAATATAATCGCGGTGGCGTTGTTATCTCACAAATGAAAAACTGGTGACACTTTTGGCGTGCCGTAACCAAGTATAGGTGAAATTTCCCCCCCAAGGCAAATGTACTCCACACCACACGTTGGTGGAGTGCTCAGCGTGGCGAGTCAGTGGTACCTCGTAGTGGGCCTGGACGTGGATACCCTCTCGCTGGAGACCATGCTTCAAACCATGGCCTCCTATTGCAATCTAAACATTTAGATTGAGGAACCACCTTTATGTTCTTATAACTTTTGAAGTATTTACTACAATATCGAGGCCTACAATTTTTTTAAACTTCATAGTAATTACCTACCTGTATTAGTTTCATTATAATACGACAAGTGGCTCCTCATCGAAGATCTATCAGCTCATTTTAATCTAGTGTGTACGTAGGTAATTGTGGAAACAAGTGTTGCTAGTAGGTAATCTTGTTTTTTTTTAATTCTGCTCTGTAAGTTGCTAGCAATCTGAGCTAAATCATAATTTGTGTTTGTGCCTGCCGCACACTCCCCGCACGATCCCTTTTGTCGCGCTTGTCACCTCGCAGCAGGAGCTGACTGAGATAAGCGGTCGGCCTACAGACACGGTATCTGGATAAATCTGCTGTGCACCATTGCAAACTAGGATACCGCAAAAATAAAAAAACACGTTTTGTGAAGAATTTATGTATTTAAAAATACACCTCCTGTAAAGATATTTTGTTTATACATTTAGCTGACTACACACTACTATTATAACCACATAAGTATACATTTAGAATTATTACTAGCATTAATGATCTATGAACAAATTATTTAACCATCCCTAGAAGGCAAATATCATCTCTTTGGCAGACATTCCTTTCGTAACACATGCCTCTGACTAAATTATATTTTAAGTTGAATATAAAAATGTACACAATAATTCTTTCCCAACCGTATTCTACCAAAGCAGGTGGTGGCTACTAACTACGAAGAGCATCGCTGCCCAATAAACATTGTAGTTGTGCACTAGTCGATCGATTCATTTGGTTAAATAAATCGATCGACTAGTGCACTGATATCGCAGAAAACAACAGACACGTGACCCAAATTAACACTTTTTTTTTCTGCTATATATCATTGGTTATCGTCTGAAGTCCACTTAGGCTGCTCTAGCCTGCCTGGTGTGCTCTAGGTGACCGACTGTGCAAGATGACAGTGGGATGGAACCTGGTCAAAATAACGGCTTCGTGACGTCATCAATCGCTAAAAGGTGGTTATTGTGACAAGGTTCCATCCCACTGTCATCGTGCGCGGCTTATACCTACGACTAAATGAGCTGCTCGTCAGTAGGTACCCCCACTAACATTAAAAAAGAGGCCTCGGGTGGTAACTCTGACCCCATACGTACGGTGTGCCTCCAATAATAACATTGTTCAATCAATAAAATAATATTCATAAAATGCTTAAGTAAGTGCTACTTATTTTACCAAGTTTGAGTGTAAGTGAAAAGCATATTATTTTTAAATAATTTCGAAGGTTATGTGTCTTTTTCTGATATTAAGAGTTGATAATCAATACCTAATGTCGGACTTGGGTTTTTGCGGAGGACGTGGCTGGTGGCCTTTTAGGTTACCCCTGGCGCTGGGCAAAAACCAGTCTCAAATGGTAAAATTGCAATACCGAACGTTTCCTTATCCCGCACCGAGAACTAGTTCAAGAGTAACTAGTTCTTCTGCAAGAAAATCAAGCATTACCTTGACATTGGCGAAATCATCGATGAATTTCGATGGAGCCACGGTTTTTAAAAAAGAAGAAAAAGAAAAATATCTACCTAATGTCATCAATAAATTGTTGAGACTATGTCTGTGGAACTGATGACAAGCGAACTGAAACCCAGTTAGAGATTCCATTATTTTTTACTGACACTAAGTAAAAAATAATGGAAGTAGTGATATTTTTTTTCCATAATGTCAAATACCATCAAAAAGGAGTCTAAGGCCATTGTAGAAGGAAACGCAATTATTTTGGAGATCCTTATATATTCGCATACATAGACATTTTTTTCTGAACTAAGGTTGGATAGCTTCAATAAAGTGTTTAAAGCATGTGAATTAATAATAACACTAGTTAGTTATCTCTATTGAACACAATTATCAAGAAGTTAATTTCCTTTTGTCATATAGTAGGAACACTCTGGAATTGATAGTAGTTTATGAAACTTTTACATGAATATTAGAACACGAGTTAGATCTATATATAGAAATGGTGAATGTAATTTTTGTTCTCCCTTAGCTCTCGAGAACTGCTTATGCTCCAATGATGGTTGACCCCTCTATGGATAGCCCTCGATCTGGAGGCAAGCCAAAAAATCGAAAGTTTGACCTAGCCCTAAAGGGTCAAAAGTTATAGGCCAAAACCTATGGCGCGGTTCGGCGCGACGCTCCGCGCAAGACACCGTACTAGTTTTAAAGAAACGAACATTGGCGAGTTTCTTTATAAGTACTTTGCGTGTTCTAATACCTAATTATGTGCAGTTTCATTAACTACTTTATCTAATCTCCTTTGTTTAGGCATTTTAAGAAACAAACTTGAAGAAGTTATTGCCAATATGGCGGCAAAACTCGACAAGGCGGTATGGCCGGCTAAATTCGGTCGACTTTAGCCTGTTATTAGAATTTTATCATAATGTACAATGATTCTATCAACTGTTTAAAAAGTTACTTTACGATACACATTTGTAAAAAATCTCATACAAAATCTGTATCATAAAATAACTTTTTAATTTATTATACAGTACAGGTGTCATAATCATAGGCTCTATTGAAAGTTTATGACATGAGAGTAGATAAAAACTATTATCAAACAAAGAAGTGCTAAATGTGTCAGCAATTGCTCAATCATGAACCATAATTATAATTACTTATAGTTTTACACACCTTAGAAAATTTTACAGATTTATATGGAGTAAAAATTAAAAACATACCTAAAAAGTAAATAACAGTTCTTTTTATGTTTTCATTTATGTACAGTTAACAAAAAAAATATAACACTATCTACATAGTTATATATAACTCATATGAGCAATTATAAAAGTTATGCTTCAAAAATATCGCTAGATTGTTACAAACTGTAATTATTATAAAAACATGTAACCCACGTATCTGTTCTGGGCTCTGTAGCAGGCTCATGTTGTATTCCCTGATATAGTGCCTCAAAATGGCTGAAACCAGTGGCTATTTATATATTTAATACGACAATTTGTCTGTCTGTCCGTCGCGTTTTTCAATTATAATTAATAATACATACATTTGCATGAAATATTAAAATATTCTTTTTTTTTTCTATTTGAAGCGATACAAAGTTCGCTGGGATAACTAGTTATATTTTAACCCCGCGAGTTACCCGTGTTTATAATAATTATAAATTCACGGCTATAATCCTATTGTTATTGTAAGAGATAAAACAACACAAGGAATGATACAAGTTTTATCTAAATGTACAGTCAGCATCAAAAGTTAGCAATAAACGATCTAAATTTTTTTTTTATGTTTCGTAATTGTTTGTTGATCTTCTATTGCGTACGAGATGATACAGCATCTTCTACATGTCACGCCGTCGAAGTGATGTAATGGAGGCGACAAGTGAACGAAAAAAAAAAATAGATTTATCAGTAGGTATTACCCGCGTGGAACACACAGACCCCCAGCTGTCTTCTACAACCAGGGTATCCGGAGTTAATGTGTTTGTCATAAACAAAATGTAAAATTTTGTAAATTACGAAAACAAACTTTAAACTTATGTGAAGTTTAACAATTTAGTGAAACAATTTAAATCTTAAAAGAATAACTGCAACAAAAATCAATTTAGTTCACAAATTTTAAATTTCCACAAAAATACATTGTGTCGTATGGTTGTTTCTAGGCAAACTAGAGGCAGTATGTATACCGAGAATGAACCGACCTGCTTATCTTCTTATATTTACACATAGTGAATAAATACATCAAAAGACATTTCCACTAATAATTCGGAACACCACACATATATTATATTAATATTATTCTTAATCGTGATAAGTTATTACGAAAAGGTTATTAATATGTATAGCTGGTACACTGAAAAGTCAAAATAAATCAAATCTTAATCAATCAAAATTATTTTCATCATAATTTGATAAAAGTAAAACTGTCATTTATCAACTTATTGAAGATATACCTAATAGCTGGATATCAGTCCGTAGCTAGCAAGATATTTAAGATTTTAATGTATTAGGTTTTGCTTAAAAGTAAAACTTAATCAGATTCTTCAAAAAAAGGAGAAGAATTGAGTTTAATTCAGAATATTTATTTTCGATAACTGAATGTGCGTAGCGTTTTTATTTGCAGACTGTACACTCGTTTTTTGTTGCTACTTATTTAATTAAAAATAATAACTTCCGATTGTTATGATTTTTCATATTAAAGCTGTTTGCTTATTTCAGTTATAGATAACTGAAACCCCAGTGAATATATAATAACCATCTCCCCTTTTTTTTGGCCGCCCCTACGTCCATTGCCGGCGCGGCGTCTCAGTAACCATCTCCCCAAGCTTAAATTTTAAATAATAAAATTTTAAATTATCCCAATAAAAATGTATTTTTTTTTAATAGGATTAAGTAATTATTGCACATTGTAAAAAATATAAAACATTTTCAGTGTAACAACTAATTTTATATACAGCCTATAATTTGTTCAGACAATTAGAGCATAAATATCACATGAATATGAATAAATTCGAATACACCTTACTATTTTTATGAGAACACATCAATTGGGCGGGGTGAGACCGTTGCCAGATTGTGAGTTGGACTTGCTAAAGGATCAGTGATGTGAGATTCAGTTCTCTTAGCTTCGAGAGTTGCTTGTTTCACAGCCTCCTTGTACGCACCCCTCTTTTTCTTGTTGAAACGTAACTGAAATTTAAGTGCGACAAGGTTTAAGATTGAAGCGTTACTAAGGCGCGATTCCATCAGGCAAGTCTTTCATTCAAGTATGAAGACACATGTGCAAGTTTCATACAAGTTAAACAACCCTTTTTTTCTTATTTTTTATTCCGCGTGACCGCGGCTCCTCCCATGTCCATTGCTACGGGCGTCTCTGGTGACACAAGAAGGTATTTCCAGTGGCGCCCGGCGGACTTTGACGTGTGGCTTCTTTTTTTTTTTTTTTTTAATTCCACGCCCCAAGGCCACGGCCCCTCTAACGTCCGTTGCCGGGCGTCTCTGGTTACAAGCAGAACGTATTTCCAGTGGCGCCCGGCGGACGTGTGTGGCCTCTTCTGCGGTTTGGTCGGAATGATACGTGAGGTCACCATGCCGCCTCCGCAGCCACTCGTCCATGATCGGTCTCACCGCCGCGATGACGGTGGTTCCCCACTTTGGTTGCTCAAGTCCCACCCTCCAAGTCTCCATGAGATCCTGGCGGAGTTGGGACCGCTGGTCCTCGATTTCTCGAGTGGCAGGCCTGTGGTCCCTCTCCAGCGCCTCCTTGTGCCATTGAAACAATGACGCAAGGGCTCTCGCTTCTAGGTCCCATGGAGGGGTCCCGGCTAAGAGACATGCAGCCTTTCCGGAGATCTTGCGGTACCCCCGTATGGTTTTGACGGCCAAGGTCCTCAGTGGGCGATTTAGAAGAGTCGCGTTCCTCTTGACCGTCAATCTTTCCGCCCATACGGGAGCCCCGTATAGGGCCATACTCCGCACGATCCCCAGGTACAGTCTCCTGCAGGAGGTGTTGGGTCCCTTTGTAGGGCATCAGTCGCGCTTTCGCGAATCATGCCCCCGTCACTTTAGGGACCAAACTTCGGAAATGTGGTCCGAAGTTTCATCGGTTATTAAGTATGATCACTAGGTACTTCATCGAGGGCTTGATGCCAATGCTAACGCCTCCTACAGTTATGCTGAAACCTTGAGGTGGACCGTTCCGAGGTCCGTGAAAACAGAGAACCTCGGACTTGTGCAGGGCCACCTCCAGTCCCAGCCGCCGTATCCGACCCACGACTTAAGCAACCCGTCGTGACATTAAGTGCTGCCTCCTGATGCGTTGCACCCCGTGCCGTGACGAGGGTATCGTCGGCGTAGCACGTGAAGTTGAACAATACTGTATACAAATTGAACAAACCCGTATGCAACCTGAACAACTCGGTACACTACAAGTTGTATACTCGTATTATTATAATATGAATCACAAAATCGACAGTCCTTGGGGTGGGTATGACTCACCTTGCTGTTACCTTTCCAGAGGGAATGCTCAACCAACAGACCAAGGTACCACAATAACTATCGAAATTTATACATATTTATATGAACTGATAATGGAAAAATACACGTCAAAACAGCAACCGACTTCTAACTACCGAAATGGGACCAAAATTGAATTGAGGACCACTTGAGAAGTAGTGTAGCTTCCAATTAAAAAAAAAATTTCAAAATCTGTTCACCCAGTCCGAAGATATGAGGTAACAAACATAAAAAAAAAACTTGATAGGTGTCAAGAGACATCCGGATGGAACGAAGTTTCTGTTACCTGGTAAGTCGTGCGAACCCCGTTCAGGGGTGGTACTTCCCACCATTTCTGACAAATTTCATCTTGGACCTCTGCCCCCCCACCTAACCCTTTTCAAGTTATAAGGCTTTGAAGATTTTTTTGAAAAAATGCATATTTCTTGTCTATTGGCCTATCTTTTTCGTTTATTTTTGTTCTAATTTTTATTTTTATACGATTTTTGTGCAACCGATTAGTTTCTTCATCATTATGAAAAATAAAATTAGAGTTACCTCAACTAAATGGGTCGTAGATAGAAGATTGATAGTTATAGCATCAATAAAAAAAACAGTACAAATCAAACTTCAACCAGCAATAGTAAAAAAAAATCTATGACACCTAGGCTGCAGATACGCTTCAAAATATCTACGTTTCATTAGTTATTCAACAAGGTATAACAAGCTAGGCTACTATTGAAGGTCTTGGATAAAAACTTTGATAAAAGCTACCCAGGTAGTAGTAACAACAAAAGCATACCGTTAGGTACGGCCTCTATTGTCCTCCAAGGGTTGACCCTGCTTGTAAACTGGACTCTGATTTGTGCTTGTGATTTGGAACTGTTGAAGATGGCGATCTTCACGAACGAGGAATATGCTGATATGTTGATCTGTTACGGGTACCGTGATTGTGTATCCACAAATACTCGTGCTGAATACATATTGCGTTTTCCAAATCGCCGTGCACCAGATCATGCTGTGTTCGACAGAGTTTACCAGCGACTCAGTGAGACTGGCTGTGTTTCAAAGCGACGATCAGACTTGGGTAGACCAAGAGTACCTGATAATGACGCAGATACGTTGGAAAATAGTGAAATAGTACGGTTTAGATCGGATCCTAAAGTTTCAAATTGTGGTGAAAAGTGGACATAGAAACAGAATGCGAGTGTGTGTGCGAAACAGAGGTGAACATATTGAACACGAAAGATAAAATAAAATACATTTGTTGTATGTACCTATTTGAATTGTTTTATTTTATTTTGTAACCTAATTGATCAATTTTGCGGTAATTTTTACTACTACTTTTAAGATTTTTATCAAAGATTATTCCAAGACTTCCAATAGCAGCCTAGCTGCGTTTCATTAGCTATACATTGAATAGCTAATGAAACGCAGATATTTTGAATCGTGTCTGCAGCCTAGGTGTCATAGATTTTTTTTTTACTATTGCTGGTTGAAGTTTGATTTGTACTGATTTTTTATTGATGCTATAACTATCAATCTTCTATCTACGACCCATTTAGTTGAGGTAACTGTAATTTTATTTTTCATAATGATGAAGAAACTAATCTGCTACACAAAAATAAAAATTAGAACAAAAATAAACGAAAAAGATAGGCCAATAGACAAGAAATCGGCATTTTTTCATAAAATCTTCAAAGCCCTTATAACTTGAAAAGAGTTAGGTTGGGGGCAGGGGTCCAAGGTGAAATTTGTCAGAAATGGTGGGAACTACCACCCCTAAACGGGGTTCGCATGACTTACCAGGTAACCCTGTATATATATATATATAGACAGACAGAAACACTATAGCAAAAAGTGTTGTTCCAATTTTAGTCTTAATCAAAAAGTGTTGTTCCAACTTTTGGTTTTAATTTTTCCGTCTAGCCCCCTTGCGCAACGCGCGATAAGGAACTTCGTTCCAAAAATCAGTTATAGTGATCCCACTATTACTGATTTTTGGAAAATATTATCAGTAACTCGAATCAGGGTGTCTCTTTACTAATAGTGTTAACCAGGGTTCTAGGGGAATAACTATGGTTGGAAAAGAGTGGTCGGGAGATTCTATTGCCAGTTTTTTTTCTCCTTGGGTCCACCAGTTGCTTTTTGAATTTGGGCTTTAAATGTAAATTCTTTTGTGCTGACATTAATAAGTGTTATTTTATAACCTATGTTAATAAATATTTTTGAGTTTGATTAAAATTGTCATAACTTATATAGCAATACACATACCTTGTAATCCTCTAGAAATGGGCATAGACTCTCACATGGCATTAATGATGATGTTGTAGATGCATACCATGACACATGAGCCCCAGAAGAATTAGTAATACTTAACACACGGCCAGGCCACCACGGAAACCCTACAACCTTACCCCAAACAATGTCCCCAGGAGAAACTCGTAACAATCTACCTCCACCACCCTCTGTACCATTGGCAGGAAATTCTGGCACTAATTCATTATCGCAGTCCTCTGAATCACTTTCATTTATATCATTCTCACTATTTTTTTCATACGAGTTGCTACTTAACCTCCTTAAGTTTATCGACAGTTTTTGTTTCATACAATGATCTTTAATATCACTAAAATAATCGACAGATTCAGGCTCCAAGCTTTTGCTTGTGTTTTCATCGCTTTTCTTCTGATTTTTGTATTTCTTTTTATGTTTCACTTTGTGTTTATGTTTCTTTTCTAACGGGTCCAATGTGGAACTTGTAACATTATTGTGTGGTGACAATGCACCAACATGTTTCGGAGACTTTTGTGGTTCAAAAGTATTTGACTTCCTTGCTTGCTTTCTTGCTTTTTTTAAAGCCTTTTTCGCTGCTTTGCTGGAGTCTGTTTTAACAGGTTTCCCGATATCACATGACACACCTGAATCTTCATTATAATCTCCAGACAGAGCAGGAATTTTAACTACAGTGCCTTCGCCTTCCCCAAAACATATTTTAAGTGTCTTGGCACTAGAAAACAAAGAACTAAATGATGTATCACTTACATCTTTATGGTCATCTCTATCTACTTCACTGTGTTCAGAAACACTGACAAAGGCCATTTCCTGAGTTACGTTTTCGTTACTAGTTTTATCACTTTCTACTAGTTTTTCACTAGCCTTATTGGCACTTTTTGTTACCCCTTTTATAGCACTTGATATTTCACTTGGTTGGAGTCTAGATAATTTAGGGATGAGCATACCACCAACTAAAAACTTTTTCACTGTCCTTGATGACTCAGAGCAGTGTGATATATCGTCATCAGATTCTAACTTGCGCTTTTTCGACACGTCTACGTTTTCACTATTTTCGTTACATATTCCCTTGCAGTTTGAGCACAGGACCTTGCGCGGTCGTAAACGCACTGTCATCTTTTGTTGCTGTTTGCCTTTCGGTCCGGGTCTCTTCGCTTTTGGGACATTTTCAGTTGCATATTGTGGTTCTTGGTAAGTGAACCTTTGACTGGCGGAATGTAATTTATCGCTTCCATCAGCCGGTATGGGCTTTTTAGAAAATGATGGGTGGAGACCGTACACTCCATATGGTAAGCCACTGCAAAATACATTGGAATAAGTTTAAAATTGCTACATATTATTGATTAATCGATACACACAGCTTATCATGTATTTTCATTACCTACCCCTTATTGGAATCCAGAAGCACTCCTTGGAACTTTTTGTCTTCAGAGCAGTAAGAAACAACAATCAAATCAGCTAAAGCTTCTTCAACATTAACTACAATCTGAGAATTCTTGATTATCGTCATATCGGCTGTTTTCGCCACAGCCGCCATATTTTATGGCCTAATCATAGACAAAAGAAGACATAGATAGAGTAGAAGTTACACGTTCAATGGAAATTAACCATGGAATGGAACATAAAATAATAACTATTCACAACATTATGTACATCTATCCCTAGCTTTATGTCAAATCAAATTGATTTATTGATTGACTGGGCTTGACATTAATGACATAAGACTGGCCGCCGAATTGCGAACAGCGTTCTTCTGGTAATCTGTATTTATTTCCTCGGTTATTTCGTTTCATACAGTCATTACGTTAGATAAGTTATTTTAGACGACTAATACAATTAAATTCACCTGTTTGCAAAAGCCAAGGCTAATCTACGTAAGTAGAATTTTCGTAAATATTTACTTATTTTAATTATTTTTGTAAATATTAATATGTACCTAAAGTAATAAAGTCCATAAAGTTTTTCAGACTTACATAATGCATTTACCACTATTCTAATTACTTTACCACAAATTTGGCGTCTGTTTTTGTGAGAAATTTTCAAGGTCACACGCATTGTAGTATTAAATAATTGCTTACATGACATCAGCTCCAGTAAGTACCTAATATTGTTGGTGCCACTTAATAGGTGTCAAGCCTGTTACAAATGCCGGTGCCGGGAACTGTGTATATGTACCACGAACTCCTCCATCTTTCAGCAGGGATGTTTGTTTTAGTAAAATATATTTTCAATGCTAACAAACAAAAACAATACTTATTAGCCAAAAAATCGGAAATTTGACCTAGCTCTAAGGGGTCCAAAGTTATAGGCCAAAAGCTATGGCGTGGTGCGGCGCGAAGCACCGCGCAAGACACCATAGTGTTATAAAGAAAGATAGAAAAATTACATGACCAATTAAAAATTCTTTCAGCATTCCAAATCTTTTAATTTAGGTCACAAAAACACTTACAAAAGTTATTAAGAGTAATTCTTCTTTTACATTTCTTGCCAGATTTGCAAAACAAAACATAAGAGCATGTGAGTAAGAATCTGGCAAGAAGTCTCAAGGTCACTCTTTTTCTCAATTGCCAATAAATAGTTACAAATACTATGTAATCATATACATTAGATTGTTGTATTATGCCTGTGTAACAAGTTGTTCTCTTCACAGAATGGCGTTACTAACTAGAATTGACATAACCCAGCCTCTATATGACCAGAGCACCTTTATGGGAAGGTTCAAACATTTTGCCTCCATAACTAATCCTCTGTTGGCACTAGCAACCGAGAAAGATCTATATGCAGCTAAGGATCTATATTTCCAGTACAAGTAAGTACCGAAATAGTAAAGAAGTATTTAACTAGTAGTATTTAACTCAGGGTTACCAAATCAATCACTAAAAAGTTATAAGAGGTATATACTATACAATCCGCCATGATGGGCAATCGCAGAATGGGCTATCATTGCCACTATCGTTTATATATTCCATCATCGCCGATCATGGCAGACGATTATGCACTCTAGCCATTTGTGATGGCTTGTGATGACCCATCATTGCCGATATAGAGGACGCTTCAAATATTATAACTTTATATTTTTGTTTTTGAACATCAGATCTTGTTTGCTCAATTTATTTTGTCTATAAATTTTATTACAATACGTTATAACTCATTACATTACTAATATTATAAACGCGAAAGTTTGAGACTATGTATGTATGTATGTATGTATGTATGGATGGATGGATGTTTGTTACTCTTTCACGTAAAAACTACTGAATGGATTTTAATGAAACTTTACAATAATATAGCTTATACATCAGAATAACACATAGGCTACAATTTATAAAGATATTGTGTGAATTGTACAAAATATGACGCGGCGCGACGGGAACGGGAAATAATCCAAATTACCACGCGGACGAAGTCGCGGGCGACCACTAGTTTTAACTACATTTACATTAATTTACAAAGATTTAACTCTTTAATTAAATTCTAGTCAATTTAATATAATTTTTTTTATTTATCACTATTTTTTTTAGAGCTGGCAAAGAGCCTCTTGGTACAAAGTTTGAGGATGTAGTTCGGGCCAAACATCTATATGAATCTGCCTTCCATCCCGACAGTGGGGATTTGCAGAATGTGTTTGGAAGAATGTCATTCCAGATGCCTGGAGGTTGTCTGATCACGGGGGCTATGCTGCAGTGGTACAGGTAAACAGGAATACATACATATGGCCACGCCTATATCCCTGAGAGGTAGGCAGAGGTGCATAATGCTAGTAGTTTGGTATTTGTAATCCCTACCTAATAATAAACACAGGTCCCGTCAGATAAAAAGAACACTGCGTTAAATAGAAAGAAAATGCTTTTAATTTCCATACAGATACAGACAAAATAGTGAGTGAGACAGACAGAAAATATAGTGAGTGAGAAGTGCCTTTGTGAACCCGTGAACCGCGCCAGTGCAATCACCTTGTGCCTTATCTGTGTAAAAACTAGGCCCACTCTCAGCTTGATTAATAGGCGTTAATAGGACACCCCTCCACTGTCACCCGGCGTTCTTTTTACGTGAATTGTACTGTACCAAAGTAACTGTCAGTTTCGCCTAAACCATTGAACCGATTTGGTAAAAAAAATATAAATATAAAAAGAAAACCACGGGAGGAGTATGGGAGACACCATAAATATTTATTTTATTCTGTTTTCTAGTATTTGTGGTTATAGAGGCAACAAAACTACATCTGTGAAAATTTCAAACTTGTTACTATCACGATCCATGATATTCAACCCAAGACAGACGGACGGACAGTGAAGTCTCAGTAATAGGGTTCTCATTTTACCCTCTGGGTACAGAACTTAAAAATTAGGGTCTGGAGTAAACAAGTTTATTTATCAGTTAGTGTAACGGTAATTTACATAATTTTGTTGTGATCTTTTTAAAACCTTTATGGAGGTCTGTCAGCGCACGCGCAACCTTGAGAATATATTATGATGCCATTATATTTCTGTATACAATAATCTCTAAAGCATTGGCCTTTACTGTCTTTGAGATGTCTCAGTTTTGTCTAAATTAACATTTATATTATCTTATCTATACATACATCATAACATAGCATCACGCCTTTTTTCCCTGAAGGGGTAGGCAGAGGTGTGCAAACACACCCACATCTCGCCAGCTATGTTAAGTCCCATGTAATAGGAGGCGAGCCTATTGCCATTTACCGGGCACAAGTTCCAGACTCTGGGATAATTATCTGGGTAAAATTCTAAAGAGAATTATACATCCACCAGACCCGGGAATCGAACCCGAGACCTCGAGCGTGACAGTCTGTACATAGTACCATTGTGCCACCGAGGAAGTCATACATCATACATCTTATAAATAAAAAAACCGACATGCACTTGGCCGCATGTCGGGCCACGCATATTACGGGGTTCCGTAGTTACCCATTATAGGCCATATAACTCCTAAACTAACAAAGTTATCTGGTCTGTTATAATTTTCCTTCAAAGGCTATCATATGGACTACCATCTTGTTTCAGATTCGTTGAGCTAGCCGTTTTGTTTTTAGAGGGGGGCGAGGGGACGACGACGACGATGCTATGTTTTAATTTCTCTGTCTTAGCAACTTCCCAATGTTTTAAAAAGACCTATCTATCTAATGATACCTTGAATAATTCCATGAAATCCTGTCAATGTCAAATTGAGAATTGTATGAATTATCAACCCCGGAAAGTAAAATATGAATCGAGATTCCAAATTGGAATCGGTAGATAGTCGATGGGGCCGTATTTCTATAGAAACTTATTTAATTTCTATAATATTTCTTACACATTTATTACGTGACCATTATATTACTGTATTTTGTAATTTTCCACTTTTTGGCCTCGAGGATTGTCCGCGAGGCCTCGTCTATAAGTTGGAGGTCCACGGTACTAAGTGTGGATTTATCATATTTTCAGAACCCCAGTGGCAGTAGTATTTTGGCAATGGGTAAACCAATCGTTCAACGCGTTCGTGAATTACACAAATCGTAACGCGAACTCCCCCCTCACTACCCAGCAGATGGGGGTGGCCTACGTGTCCGCGACGACAGCGGCGATGGGCGCGGCACTAGCATTCAAATATGGCGTCCAAAAGCGCGCGAAACATCCTATTGTTGCTGTGAGTTTTATTTAGTAGGTAGCTATCTAGATTTGGTATAAAACGTTTATACCAAAAATTGTTTGCTAGGAGTGAAGGCACGACACGGTAAAGGATTTCGAAGAAGTTATTTTTATCGTGTTATAATTTATATTACCGCGGCACGTACAGTGTGCCGTGGCATTCCGCGGCATGCCGCTCTAATATGAATCCTAAAATAGATGAAATAAGGATAAATATAACTAAATAATGTATTTTTAACCGAGTAATGTATTTTTAACCGACTTAAAAAAAGAAGGAAGTTCTCAATTCGACTTATGTTTGGATGGTTTTTTTTTTTGCAAATTATTGATGTCACAACCCTCGTGGCATGATATTGATGATTTTTTATGTAAATGTACATATTTGTTCAAAATAAAGCAAAATTTAAAAAGTTATGTATGTAACAATACAATTATAATTAATTTTGCAGAGGTTCGTACCATTTGTGGCCGTGGCTTCCGCCAACTGGGTCAACATTCCGTTAATGAGGCAAACCGAATTGACATTAGGTATGTGAATACTGTCTCGCTGGCGCAGTACCTACTAATACTGCCGTCCCTGAGGTCCCAGGTTCGATTTCCGGGTCTAGTCAAATATTTTTGTGATCCACACATGTTCGGTATTTGGGTATTTTCTATGTATATTTAGAAATGCCCGTGCCTCGGATAGCACGTTAAGCTGTCGGTCCCGGTTGTCATACAAACATCTATGGCAGTCGTTAGGGGTAGTTGGGGCCCTAAATCTAAATCCTCGTGGTCTAACTACAGAACTTCGATATCGCCCATGGGTTGTGAAGGTCAGATGGCAGTCGCTTCACGGAAAATATCGAAGTTCAGTCGCATCGCAGTTAGACTGGAAAGCCGACCCCAACTGAGTTGGGAAAAGGCTCGGTGTAATTATATATTTAGAAATATATAAGTACGTTTATCGAAGTATGTCTAAAGATGGAAACCTCGACACTGCACCCTATACCAACCCGTCTGGCGTCAAGCGGGCTGAGATGATTATGATATATAATACTTATGTAGATACATATTTGAGACATGGCAGAGGCGTATTATATGTCCACTTTTCGTCAGTAACTCCGCTAATCCTAGGAGCGAGCTTGTTGACGGTAAACGGGAACGTTTTTTAGAGTCTCATCTGTTTATCAGCAGGGGCTCTACTTGCAGATGAGGTTGGTTTGGGACCCTAAAATTTTAGGGTCGGTAGTGAATATTAATGTTAAATAAATAAATATTGTTGGACATTCTCACACAACGTCATCTAGCCCAAACTAAGCTATAAGCTTGTGCTATGGGATCTAGACGACTGATAAACATATTTATATATTTCTAAATATATACATAATATACATAGAAAACACCCAAACTCCGAAACAAACAATAAAAGTTGATACATATCTATAGGTATTATTTTATGGATTGGAAACATTAACTAGGTACATACTTCTTATCTCAATTACCTATACTAATATTATAAATACGAAAGATTTGAATGTTTGTTTAAATTGAAGAGGCTTCGTAACTACTGACCGATTTTAAAAAGCCTTCCACTAATATGTAGCTCCTTTTTCGGTCGGTTGGTATGCACGCAGAAGGTATTTCAGAAGGACTTTGACCACCTGTGTGGCCGTTACGGGGGTTTGGTTGGGATGAGAATCCCGCGTCGTTAGGGTTGGGTTTTATCCCGCGTCGGTGAGTGAATCTGGTTGCGTGTGGCTATCCCGCCGTCCTCAGGCACCGATCATGGAGGTCGATGATCTTGGGCGTAGATGAGTCAATATCTCTTAGTAACATACGCAACTTTTTGTTCCAATAATGTGTTCCCACATATTCAGGAACAAGAAAACTATATCCCGTAGGCGAAGCCGCTGTAATTAGCTAGTTCCCAATAAATTTGGAAAACTATTCCATTAATATCTGTTTCAGGTTTGGAAGTAAGTGACGAGAATGGCAATGTCTTGGGGAAATCTAGAGTTGCGCCGGTTAAGGGAATATCACAAGTTGTTGCTTCTAGGTGAGAACTATATCTATTAATTCCCGTAATGTCCCAGCAAACTTCGTACGGCATAAAATTTTCTAATGTTCGTATAAACTTTTTTTTCCTCCACTAGAACCTTCTCCTGATAGTAACGATCACAATAAAAAAGAATTAGCGAAACGGTTCAGCTGCTCTCGAGATTTGCGCTTAGCAACACACAGAAAAATAGCAAACTTGTAGCAAAGTGGACCAAGTTTGATGATATTTTGGTGGTGTTATTTTAGGAAGAAAGAAGGTTTGAAAAAGTATTAAAATAGAATTTTTAAATCACAAAAAAACGAATATCATCTGCGGGAATCGAATCTGCAACCTTTCCCTAAGAAGGAGAATTCTCTGCTACTGAGCTACAATTACCGATAATATTATAGCGCTATGGGTGACCATTTCTTAAGACATTGGAGACCCCTCCGTGCCTCGGAGAGCACGTTGTCGCGTCGGTCCCAGTTGTCATACAAACATCTATGGCAGTCGTTAGGGGTATTGGAGCCCTAAATTATAAATCCGACCGGTTTAACTACAGAACTTCGATATCACCCATGGGTTGTGGAGGTCAGATGGTAGTCGCTCCACGCAAAATATCAACCGAATCGCAGTTAGACTGGAAAACCGACCCCAACTGCAATGGGAAAAGGCTCAGTGGATGTTGATTATAGTGCTATTAAGGTTAGCGTTGGAGTCACCTATTCAGTTACCGCTGAAGTGGTTGTTGGGAGGTATATTGAAACGCTTGTAGTAACAGTATGTGAATAAATGAATTGTTTATTATTAAAATAAATTTGTATTTATATTAAACAAGCATATCCCCACATTGACACAAACAGGTTTAGGTGGGCGTGGATCTAAACAATAGAATGAGTATAAATACCTATACTTATGTTGTACATATAATTTATTGCTTATACCTAATTGGCTAGTTCAATTATAAGGAGGTGTGGCGTATGCGCAACTGGAGATTGGTAGAAGATGGTCGAAGGGACTCGAACCGCCTTCTCGTATTATCAGGACGTTTCTTACATATGACGTCAGAGGTTCGTTAAGTACACGCCACACTGCTTACACCGATACTATAGTTCAGCAGTAGCTTGAAAGTGGCTCCAACCATCAATGGTACTGGTCATCGTACCTCAGTGGCAAAGCATTCCTCTTGTTAGGGCAATGTGTGGGTGTGGAATGCCTTCTGCCTAACCCTTTGGAGATATAGGCGTGATGTATATCTGTCTGATAAGGACCTACATACCAACAGTCCGCCTGCAGTCGCATATTCCGACAAGGTTGAAGTTGACCACAGATATTAGTCGATAAAATTAAAAATCAGACAAAAAGGCCGTCTACACCATCGGCACCGGCAGGCGATTAGTAGATTCTGATTGGTGAATCGGCCAATGAGATTCTCGCAATCTGTCTAGGCCCATAACCTGTTATCAATATACTCTCCCCTCAGGATAGTGATGTGCGCCCCGGGCATGTTGCTTCTGCCCTTCATCATGGAGCGGTTGGAACCTAAACCTTGGATGAAGAGGATACAGAAAGCGCATATACTGATACAGACCGCTTTTGTTGGAATATGGTGAGTTTATCGTATTAGTCGTAACACTGGGGCTACATACTCGCGTTGAATGTAACTCTAACGTCTTAAGTATGATTGATTCTTTAAAATAATTATCATATGACTAAATATCTATGTACAGTCACTATGATATCACCAGTGATTAATCACTGCTAATGATGTGACGAGTATTGTGTACAGCTATGTAGGTTACATAGGTAACAATGAATGTCAAGGATATTATTCAAGTCAAGATTTCTCTAGAAACGCAACCTCACTTGTCAGTGTCAGTGAAGATTCAGTCATCACTGACACTGACATATGGGATGTGTTCATAGAACATGTATCAAAAAAATAGTTTGAGTCGTCACATAGGGTGAGATTTATAGTCTGCTTGAACTTTAGCTCAAGCTCGGCTAAGCAAAATCTTAGCTAAGCATATGCTAAGTACAATCTTTGATTTGGAAATTATAGTCTGACTTGGCATAGCTCAAGCTAAGTTCTAAACACACGGTTATAAGTGTAATTTTGCCATTTATATCTGATAAACTGTAACATACCTTTATAATAATAATAAACAATAAAAAAGAATATGGTAAAGTATATTTGAGAACAATATTTTAAATATTGGATAGAAACAGGCGTTACTTGGCGAAAATCCATGACAAAACAATGGTAAGTAAAATGTTTTAAGAAAAAACTTTTTAAATTATATAATAGCATTAATTTTTCGCAGAATCAAAAAGACAACAAAACGTCGACAATTGTTTCGCCTCTAAACGAGGCATTGATAATGCCTCGTTTAGAGGCGAAACAATTGTCGACGTTTGTACGAGAGAGAGAGTTTGTTTTGTACGAGACTGTCTCAGAGAGAACAGCAAAATTCGTGGTTGGAACGTGTTTGCTTATAAGTAAACGCGTGCAAATTTCATTATCGCGATGTAGGATTCTTTACAATAACTAATGTGGGTAGAAACCTCAGATCATGCAAAGTTCCAAAAATAGGTATTCACCAATACTTGACCTTATCTGTTTGATTTAATTACTGTCTCTTGATAAGTTGCATAGAAAACCCAAATGACACACACAAACCAACAACAATTAATGTGTCTGTCTGTTCGCAAACAGATTAAGTAAAGTTTTTTCTTAAAACATTTTACTTACCATTGTTTTAACAATATTTTAGTTTTTTGTAAGTCACTATTTTTGTGAACTTAGACTCGGTTTAGCTTAAGCTAAGACAATTACGAAGATCGCAAATGTCGATTTTGTCTCAAGTGTAAAGTAATGGTTGAGCTAAGTCTAAGTACACTTTATAAATCTCACCCTGAGACTTCACTGGTGTGTGTGATGTGACCTTAAACATAAACTAATAAATAAATATTTTTTCAGTTTAACTCTCATGGTCCCGACGGCGTGTGCAATCTTCCCACAGAAATGGTAAGTAATCATGACATTATTGTACTAAACAGTAGCTATTAATGACTAGCGGACGCCGGCGGCGTCGCACGATAGACAAATAAATAAATAAATATTTTGGACATTCTCACACAACGTCATCTAGCCTAAACTTAAGCTATAAAGCTTGTGCTATGGGATCTAGACAACTGATAAACATACTTATATATTTCCAAATACATACATAATATAAATGGAAAACACCCAAACTTCGAAACAAACATTTGTGGATTACACAAATATCTGTTTCATACCCATTGGTGAAAATCATCAATATCCGTTGCGTAGTTTTAAAGATCTAAGCATACATACGGACGGAAGCGACTTGGTTTTACACTATGTTATGATTATGATATGCTAAGCTTATTTCAATATTGTTATTTCCAGTAAAATATCAACAGACACAATAAAACGGTTCGAGAAAGAGAATTACGAGGAAATTGTGAAAAATACACGCGGAAAACCGCCAACATATGTTTACTTTAACAAAGGGTTGTAAATAACACATGTAATAGTGTAAGAGGGTAGTTGATTACGACTCGGTATAGTTCGGATGTCTTCGGGCGACTTCGGGTAGCTTCGGAAATCTTCGGGTGTCTTCGGGCTGTCTCGGGAAATAAGTAACATAGAAATTCAGTGCCATGTGGCGGGTCATCATCAGTGGCTAAATTCCACCATATATAGTTAAGATCTACCTGAACGGATGCAAATTCGCATCGTGTGTGTGTAATTAGTCCTGAAGGTAAGATCGCAACAGTCGGCCGGGGAGACTAAAACAGGAATGAACTTATGCGATTGTTTCGGGGGTTCTCCAATCCGTTCAGGCCAATATGTCGAAGTTTTATCTGATACGATCGACCTCTCAATGTGGTGGGTTCTCTTTGTAAGAGAAATCTTCAGGTTGAATTCCAGCTTGATGACAGTTAACAGCAGGTTTTCACAGAGTCAGTACACAAGTCAGTATCGGCGCCAGTGTAGACGCCAGTCAGTATTGGCGTCGTATTCAAAATATTCGTGTGCGAATATACAAGTCAGCACTGACTTCCCACCGTTTACATTGGGTTTTTCTCGAGTCAGCGCTGACTTGTCTCGAATTCGGAGTCAGTAACTGGCCATGTGTAAATCAGCCTTAATTTTAGCGATTAAGTATATAAATATTTGGGAATTTCTATGAAACTCATCGTTTGGACTTTTAATCCTTCCCTGAGTTTGTACGAATATTTTAAGACCAAATCGGTCCAGCCGTTCGCGAGTTTTAGCGAGACAAACGAATGGCGATTAATTTTTATTTATACAGATTATTTAGAGATATATTGATTTGACTTGAAAGTCAACTACCCTACAGTTATACGTATTAAGTTAAGATTTAGCTAACTTTGAATATTAATAATTTTGTAGAAAAAAAAAGCACAGGTACTTTAATATCTATCACACAATGATACTCGTATAATTTCTTTCAATATTCTGTACATCCCAAGGTTGCCTAGGGCCTCCGTTGTACAATATTTTGTTAGTCCGTTTTTTGTGAAACCGTGGCTTTACCCGCTTGAGAAATTTTCTACAAAAAACTTCTTCGAGAACCACTCTATCCATTGGTGAAAACCGCATCAAAATCCGGTGCGTAGTTTTAAAGATCTAAGCACACACGGCCGGAAGCGACTTTGTTTTATACTATGTTATCATTATGATGATAAAAATAACTATAATTTGTGTTTTTTTTTTGTTTTTTTTTTGTCGAATACATTCCGATAAGTTTGCTTTTATTCGATTTTTTTAAATTATGCTTATTTTTTAATGTATTTTCTAGTCTAAAACTGAATCTTACATTTATACAGCAAGCTCTACTTTAGGTTGAAGTTGCGTTATACAGTTATTAGTTAAAAAATCCACGTTAAAAAAGTACACAACAACCGACTTCCAATTACCGATCATCATCATTCACCGAGCCTTTTCCCAACTAAAGTTGGGGTCGGCTTTCCAGTCTAACTGCGATTCGGCTGAACGTCGATATTTTCCGTGAAGCGACTGCCATCTGACCTCCACAACCCATGGGCGACATCGAAGTTCTGTAGTTAGACCGCGAGGATTTTTGATTTCGGATTTCCAATTACCGATATGGGACCGGACCGATAATTGGACTCACGGAATGGGACTCACTTGGGAAGTAGTAAAATATTTCTAAATCAGTTCAGCCATTCCAAAGATATGAGGTAACCTTAGATCAAAAATACTAAGCGGTTGAAGCGCGCAGGTGTGCAATGACCGAGGTGAAGTGGTGCCGTTTTTAAAGCACTGATCGGTAATCTAGGTATTTTTGATCTAAGGAGGCAACAAACTTAAGAAAAAAAAACAGTCGAATTGAGAATCTCCTCGTTTTTTGAAAGTCGGTTGAGTATGTTATTATTTTTAAGAATTTGAAATAAAAATGGATGTATTATTGGCACTCGAATAATAATTATCTTTGAGAAAAGAAAGTTAAGTTATATACTTAAGTTGCGCTCAAATATTAGATATCAATTGTTAAGTTTAATTGTGTTTGTTTAGGGATAAAATGTGTCCCGACAAAATAAATTTTGATAAAATATTTTGTCAAATATTCGACCTTAATCATCACATCGACGAGAATCTCAGAGCTTTTATCAGTCTACATGACATTGACAATAGGATTTTTTCTAATATTTAAAGTGTGGTTGCAGAGCAGAAAGAATTTCGGTCATTGACCCGTCACTACCTATCTCTGTCACTCACGTACAATTATTTTGCCGTATCGTTATGGCGTCGCCGCTGTGTAAGCGAGACGGAATAAGAATTGTGCGCGAGTGACAGAGATAGGTAGTGATGGGTCAATGACCGAAATTCTTTCTACTCTGCAACCGCGCTTTATTTATATAAAAATATGTCAGGGAATCTCTGTTTTGAATTTTTTTTATTGTTATGTTAACAATTAAGGATTTTTTTTCTTATTTTATTATATTTAGGTAAGTACATACAATGCTTACCCACCAAAGCGATCTGATTTATTTTATTAAAAAAATGCTGCTGAATTCACGAGAATCTATTATCGGGATAAAAAGTGGCCTAATATCTGCTCAGCATTTCAAAATATTAATGTACAAAGTTATAGCGAATTCGGTTTAGCCGTCTTCACGGTAAGACAAGAATGAACAATAAAAAAATATTAGAGTTTTTGAATTGTTTATTGTTAATAGTTGTTTATTGTAATTTTTGCTTTACTACTGACAATAAAAACATGTATAAAAAATGTCTAATGTGTTTTATTTTGGTGATGTATTCCTGACATCTAGGATAGCCTTGTAATAATTTACCTGTGTTCAGCAATAAATAAATGATTGATCGATTGATGATCTTATCCCACAACCTACACACATACGCTGCTACAGGAACTACATTGTGGGATCAGATAACTACCACTGAGGTTACGTATAAAGGTCCATCCACAAGTTCCTAACGGCACAGTTCTTTCATACATTTTCAACAGATTTCAAAAAAAAGACCCATTCAGTCAATTATTTGGGCCCATTTCGGTAATTTGAAGTCGTTGTGTCAATTTTTGACGTGTATTTTATTGTCTATGAACATATTGAACATGTCAGTGTCAGTGATGACGGAGTCTTATTTGACACTTGACACACATTTGGGGATGCGTTCGTATATTATTATAATTTATGTAAGAATATTCTGCATTGATAAATCACTGATACTGAACTGTGTCGGAGGCTTGAATGATATGTGTAAATCGACCTAAATACATCTCTAAATACCCCTTCTAGAAGAATGTGTGGTGGGTTGACTATGAAATAATGAACAGTTTATAAGAAAATGTGTTTTATTTCATATTCGATGGATCTTACAAGAGTAAGTTATTATAATTTGAACTCGCTAACTTAACAGAGCTCGTATAGAGTATAAATTACAATTAATATGATACATTACTTACGTATAATACAATTTAAGGCACCGGATTGTTAATATATTGAGTATATAAACCTTCAGTTCCAACTTATTGGCACCTACTGACATTAACAATAGCGGTATTTTTTTTCTTAAATTATGGCGCGCAAATAATGACAATTCAACTTTTTTTCCTTTTTTTATTTATTTTTAAATTGAAGAAGTTTGAAATAGGTACTTGATTCCGAATTCCAATTCCTCAGACATTCAGACAGATAAAATGATTAGTATATATATATATGGAATAAGATTTGAGCGTTAATTATGTTGGTCCCAAGTTTTTTAGTCCAAAATACACAAGTTCTGCTTATTAACAATACCAGTCAATAACATATCTATTCATTAAAATATCAATCATTCCAAAATGTAATAGACGCGTACATATTTTTAACAATAACAATAAAATAATAATATCAAGTGCCTAACTATATTAAAAATAACATTAAATTATATCTAATTACTTGTCCCATCATAATTTTTTTTTAAAACTGGTTACATAACTTTTGGATCGAAAGTGGATCTTACAGAACGAAAGTTACGTAAGAGACACCATAAATATAAATAAAGCTGAAAGAAAATGTACAAAATTAATAAACATTGGCTTTTTCGAGTAACACTGACGCGTCACACATGGCTTTAGCCGTTGATCGGACCAAAAACATTAAATGTAATTGTTCAAATACGTTTAATTGTACCCTGGTCCTTACAAGGCCGTGTAGGACAGTCGCCCTTTCAAGGTCCAACCATCTTTGTAATGAGAGTTCCCTTTCTTCGACTGGTACGCCTTGTACAACGTCTAAAGGTCCCCAAAGCATGAATTCTAGAACTGATTTAGCTTGGTTAAGGGATATGGCGCGTTCTTCTTTGAATATATCTTTCAGAAGTGGTGTTAGTTTGTCTTCGGGCAGAAGGATTTCAGTGGCTTTGACAGCGCATTTACAAAGAGAGCTCAGATAACCTTCATCGTTCGACTTGCTGTTTATTTCGTCACTCAACCTGTAAGACAGATAAATCAGAGTTTATTATTAGGTAATATTTAGTAGGTAGCTACTTAAGTTATTTTAGGTGTCGATAATGACGAGCAAGTCATGCTCGCGAAGGAGGCTGCCGAAAGGGAGAGGGAGCGTACCCTCCCCGCTGAGTTCCGTACCCAGTCCGCGGCCTCGCAATCTACGCCCAGGACCATCGACCTCCATGATCGGGGCCTGAGTACGGCGGGATAGTCACCCGCCATCCTTACAGAAGCAGGCTAGAAGGGTTGCGTGCTGCGGGGCCTTTGCCCCACAGCATGTAACTAGATTCACTCACCGACGCGGGATAAAACCAAACCCCAACGACGCGGGATTTTCATTCCTTATTGATTTTCAGGCCAAAGTGCGCTGGGCGCCACTGGAAATACCTTCAGGTGTCACCAGCAACGCCCGCAGCAATGGACATGGGAGCGGCCGCGGTCTCAGGAAATTAAAAAGAAATAAGGTGTCGATAATGATGAATTTTACAATATGAATCACAAAAACTATAGTCTTGGGCTGGAGTCGAACCAGCCAATTATTTGTTTATCCGAGCTTCGTCTATTTACCGGCAACTGCACCACCAGTTGGTTTGGGGTCCTGAGATCTTGGTGTCCTCTCGATCGTTTGCTAATAGTAAAAAAAACTCACCCTTGTAAAATGCATAACCGCCCATAAGAATTAGTCTTCGGCGCCCCCAACGAATTCAATCTATCATCTGGAGACGTTGGAAGTGTCAGAGTACTACCATGAGACCCTGAAGGCTGAATCTCTTTCAACGCTATAAACGACGTCAGAGATTCAGGTATTTCTTCGACACCACGAGCTTGAAGACACTTCAATCCATTGATAAGTTGCAGTGTCATAAATATGGCTTCATGAATTTGTTCTGTTTGAACGAGCTGGTGTTCTTTTGTGGTAAGACTGTCTCCATAAGACAGTATGGTGTCGACTTGCGCTTGAGCTAGCACGACTATGGTGGCTGGAAGATAAAAATAAAGAAATTAAAGTTTAGTCTATACTAATATTATTCAACGGCGTAAATATGCTAACCTAGCAGATGATTAGGTACATATTTGAGCCGTTTGGGGTTGAGACACTGGGGTCATGGGATCCGAGTGCTCGTCGCCTTTATAGAGACATTGCTAAACACTTATTCGATGCTTAGGACCAGAAGGCTGGCTACTTTCTGGCCAAAAGAATAAATATCACCATCCAACTTGGCAACACAGCCAGCAGCAACCTTCCCAGTCGGCAATGACGCGGAGGATTTTTTAAATTTTATTTTGTAATGTTTAGTATATGTATATTGTAATTCTTATCTATACTACTATTATAAAGAGAAAAGATTTGTATGTTTGTAATGAATAAACTCAAAAACAATTGTGCCGATTTCAAAAATTCTTTCACCATTGGAAAGCTACATTCACACTGAGTAACATAGGCTACTTTTCATCCCGGTAATGTGTTCCATGGGATCCGGGAACGAGTAAACTAAATCACGCGGGCGGAGCTGCGGCGATCAGCTAGTTGTAAATAAATGCTTCATTACCTATCTTATTAAAACGTAAAATATGTTTGCAAGAAGGTATATAATCTTTGAACCTCTATAACTGATTTAGAAAACTCTTTCACTAGGTACATAAGTAATATAATAGGCTACTTTAAATCCTCGTAACCTGTTCATCAATTCATTCATTCAATTCATCAAAATTTGCCAATATTTTTAGTCCCACGTAATAGGGGGCAAGCCTATTGCCGTCACCGGGCACTCTAGAAAGTAGGTTATGTCCAAAATGGCCGAATTGATTTAGGTAATATAATAAGCGAAGAAATCCCCTTTCCTTCCCCTACCCTCTCTTCAGAATGCATTATTACCAATGAAGGACAACCTTGACATCCTTGGCATAGACGTTCGTCGAGAGCTCAATAATAAAAACTACATCGAAAGGATGTATAGGGCTAGCTTCACGGAAACTAGGAATACTGAATATGGTAAAGCGATTCTTTACACCGGACCAGAGGTGAGTGCTGTACAAGACGCATATTAGACTCTGCGTCGAATACTGCTCTCACCTCTGGGACGGCTCCGCGAAGTATCTGCTGGACGCTCTCGACGTTATGCAGCGACGGGCTATCCGTATTATAGATTGTCCGGAGGTAACGGGAAGTCTTGAGCCGCTAGCTCAGCGCCGAACAATAGCTTCCTTGGCCGCATTCTACCGTAATTACCACGGCGAGTGTTCTGAAGAGCTCTTCAATCTGATCCCACCCTCTTCCTTCCGATCCCGAACAACCCGTGCCGGGCAGGGATGCCACTCCCACACAGTGGATAGCATGTTCGCGAGAACCGAACGTTTTAAACGTTCGTTTCTCTGCCGAACGTTAGTGACCTGGAACGCCCTGCCTATGCACGTGTTTCCTCCCACATATAATCCTGGGTTCTTTAAGCGGAGCGTGAAGAGGCACATCAGTAGGTCGTCAAGTAGAGGGCCACTCTATATAGTATTGCGTGCTGTGAGAGTGGCCCACAATCGCTAGACGTCGTCACGACTTACCACCAGGCGGGTGGCGTCAATTTGGCGAACCAAATAGTATTTGAAAAAAAATAAAAACAAAAAAAAATAATTATTTATATATATTATAATTTTATAATTATATAATTTTGAAAACTAAATTTGAAACCCGTTGCTTTGCGATAAAATGTTGATGAAAGGCAACAAAATATTAGGTACGAGGTAGCCGCTGTGGCACAGCCAATTAAAATCCTATTCGTTTCACACTCCCCAATAGAAAATCAATAACAATTCTGAAGGCCTACTCCGGTTGTAACGAAACTTCGATTTCGGTCGAAGTTGGTTTGGAATTTGTTTCACGTTCTAATTTCGTTATTAAAAGTTTCGTTCGTAAACGCGAGTAGGCTTCCTGTTATACCTACGAACCTAAATTCCATTAGCCACGACCTACCTACAATGTAGGTAGAATCGTTAATCTACATACAATCTACATCTATTGGGAATGTTACTTAGATAACAGCTCGGTAGGGAAATAGCCGTAAACTAGAACGGCCCGATTTTTTTGAATGGGGTGAGGCATCTGTACCTCCTTGTAAGTAGAGTATTCTTATATTTGTGACCATATACATACAAAATTAATGATGTCCATTTAAGTAAAATGATGAATTACACTTGCTTAAACATAGTGTGAGTTATTTCGAAATGAACTGCTATTGAATTACCTACCAGTACCTACACACTATACTCATAACCACAGCAATCTTCGAATAACTGGGTTACGATAGGAATTTGGGCCACGTTCGATACTTTATATCGATTGACTCCTTTCTAACGATCGATTAGGTACCGCACTACATTTAAATAACCAATACTATCACAGTCTCTAGAACCACGAACTAAGTCACAGTAGCCACTTGATAGATAGTAGATAAATTGTGTTCTAATTTTGTCTTAAACAAACTTATTTATTTTAGAAAATAAACAGTAAAAAAACTAAACTGCACTTAACCAGATATTTAGCTACAGAGTGTTACGAAAGGGTTATATCAACCCGAAGCCAGCATCATCAGCTGGTCGACCATAACCCGTTTCGATATATGGCGACCGCCAAAGAAGAAAAAAGAAGTTCATCAATTCACTGAACTCCTAAACGGCTGGACCGATGTTGATGAAATTTTTTGTGTGTGTTCAAGGGGATTCGAGAATGGTTTAGATTCACAATTTGGTTCTTTTTGTTTTTTTTTGCAGGACAACGTTGTCGGTGTCCGTTAGTAGTTAATAAATATCTAAAATATCTGGTTCAGAGCAGTCGGGTATTTTTTATTTTTATTGACAACTTTTAACAAAGTAGCCCATGACACCCAGGAGATAAATATCTCATCTGAGACCTCATTCATCGAAATCTATCCAGCCGTTTGGCTTGTAGAGGAGAACAAAAAACATACATACATATATACATACGCGCGAAAAACATAACCCTTGCTGACGCCGTCAGGTAAAAAGAACAAGTTTGTTGACCTAGCGTCGTGTTTAATAAAGGGGCATACAGATAACTTGACTTAGTCAAAGTTGGTATAAGATAAATTATATTATCTGTGGTATAGGTTATGCTCTCACCTTGCACCAGATCCTCTCCTTCCTCACCAAACTGCTGCAGAGGCACTAAATCACAAAACTCCGTGATCGCATTCAAACTCAACGTCTGCGGTTGTACCGACTGTTGGCAGATCATTTGAGATGACATTTGTTCCTTGTGAAGCATCAAAGTGACGTTAACAGGACCTTGGTTTGAAGTCCAGATAGCTGGATAGAAGAATCGTTTGCCAGCCTTCACGAAGTTTGTCTTCGATGGTTGTAGAGTGAAGTCGTTCCATCTCAAGTTGGTGCAAGCTTTAAGGCCGCGGAGGGAAGGCTGCATTGAGGCGCTTTGTTGGACCTGTGGAGTTTATTACTAAGGTTTTAGTACCTATACCTAATTATGATTTATGAAGAGTTTTAGATTGGGGTATTAACTCTACTCTTTTCAACATTATAAAGTACCTCGTAAGTATATACACCGTGAAAGTAACACCGTTTTCAAAATAAATATTTTGGACCTAATTTTTGATAAAAGAACCGACTGGAAGTATTAGATACTTTGAAAAACAAACAATTTTTTTCACAAAAATTTTAAAATTGATGTAGCCTCTAGACATCAAATAAGGACTCGTGATAGCTCACTGCCTTAAAAAAATCTTTCTAGTGCTATTCAGAGGCGCTCGGCAATAGACGTAGGCTGCAGCGGCCTCGTGCCGCAGAATTAAAAAAAGAAACTACATTAATTTAAAGAATTTTATAAAAAAAAGTAAGACTACCAGACGGTTCTGTTATCGAAACTCAGTCCAATTTTTTTTTTGAAAACGTTGGTACTTCACGGTGTAAATAGGCTGGCTAGATAAATAATGGTGTCTTTTTTGTCCTAATAATAGATTCTTGTTAAGGGAATAAGAAAACTATTCCAAGGGAAGAAGCCACGGGCGACCGTAATACATACGTAAATATTATCATCACGCTTATTTTCCGGAGGAGTAGGCAGAAGTGCATTACACACCCACATTTTGTCAGATATTTTGTTGGTAGAGGATAAGCCTATTGCCAAATTTCTAACAGTCAGGATGGCATGTGATATAGGTCCGAGCAACTGATTCAATTAAATATTACGAGTACATACCTATTAATAACACGAATAGGTGTCTACATATTATTATCTAAGTATTTATACATGGCTACACATACCTATTTCGAATACATGTTTCGACACAGGGTTTAAACCCGAGACCACAGCACCGTAGACGTTTACGCAATCAATTCACGCAAAATGAATTGCGGTCGACTGAATAGGTACCGTATACTATCGAGTATTCCTGTTAAGGTACTCTCTAACTAACCGCAGTAACTGCAGTCTCACAACCCGGTTTAGTTACGAAATAGTTAAGACAAACGAACATAGAAATCAAAACCATTGTGTAAACATCGTTTGCACGATTCTTTCCAATTTCATTCGACAAATATTAAGTTATACGATCCATGGAGTTCTAATTAAAATTGAAGGGAAAATGGCTAAGTATCTTGTATCACAATAGTAAATCTAGGCATGTAGGTAATTTTCAGACTATTAGAAAAAAAGTGGCCGTGAGTTTTATTGCCAGTTTCTTTCTCACAGATTCTACATAATATTGCCTTCCGAATCTGGCAGTAGATACCTAAATGTAATTTAGAAGCAATAATCTCGATATGTTACTTTGTGACGTAGGTACCTACATGATTTAATTTCCGATAGATCAATGGACGGTCCATTGGCGTCAATGGACGATATGGCGGACGTTTTAAAAAAGTGGGAAGCAAACCAATATCTTAGGCGGGTAAGCCAACCTTATTTATAAGTAATGCACCTGCCAATCAACGAACAAGGCTTTGGTAAACTTATAAGTCCCTAGTTAACGTCGCTACCCACGTGAGACCCACAAAGTTTCTAATGTAACCTATGTCTTTGTCTGCTCTTTCCGAGAAACAACCCGCATATTCATTGCGGTCTTGTTTTTGTATGATATTGCATTGCTGCTCTGCTCCTATTGGTCTTAGCGTGATGATATTTTAAGCCTATATGGCCTTCCTCGACAAATGGACTATTGAACACAACAGAAAATTTTAAATTCAAACCCGTAGTTCCTGAGATAAACGCATTCATCGAAACAAACTTCAGCGTTTTAATACTAACCAATAGATGTAAATCTAGATAAGATAAATGTGTAAAAATTACCTGTTCTAAGACCTGCGCGAGCGCTTCGTGATTCGCAATAACAACTGCGCCGTAATTGTCTTCCAGGTTCCTATGCACCACACTTCGGCCTTTACGTACTCTAAGTTTATTTGTAGTTGTTTTAGGAGTCATATCGTTTGTATATTCATCGTTTCCAGGACTGTCCATGTTATCATTCGAACTGTAAAAGCTATAGGGAGAATATATTTCAGACTCTGTTTCACTCCCACAATATGGAAGCGACGATCTATTAAACACGCCGTTATTATATTTTGGGTATTCGACACCGTTGTCTTCGTGTTTTCTTGTATCGTTTCTTTGCTCGACTCTTTGCTCTCTAGGTTTTATTGAAGAATCACATTCCGGTGAACTAGATCTCGCGTGATGAACGTACTCATAATCGCTGTCACTATTTTTGGCGGAATCACAATTTTCTTCGTCATATTTGGAATTATTGTAAACGTCATCGTAATTATGTATAACTGTATCGTTGGTGGCTTGAACTAACTCTTGGGGTCCGTCGTCTAACTCGTCTTTGTCATCGTCTATTTGATTTCTTCGTTTGGGCAGCTCTAGGCGAGCTTCTCTTTCACGCATACTCGCCGTTCGTTCTGGTTTCCGTGGCGCCAGCGCTGATCTGATTTCTCCTAAATAAATTGTGATTTGTTAGTTAAATGATATGATGATGTAATAATTTAAATATATTAACATTTTATTTAGATTATAACCTTCATTAGTGTTATTATGAAGTGTTAAATTATTACGTCACGGTAAGTCTCTTTGGTTTATCATCACACATTGTTTTTTATTGTTGCATACATTTTAGTGCTATTCATATTTATTAACGGACTACTTTAAGTAAACTAGTTTCAACATAGTAAACGCAATGTAGTTTTGCAAAGTTTCGTATGTAACAAATAATGTTTAGATACGATCTTGCTGTTGTTACGGTAAATACAAGTAATTAATCATAAAAAAAGTATGAGCATTAATGTTTCTTTTGTACCTTATAAAAAAAAAATTCGTAAAGGTAAAAAAAGCAAGAATGACACATGCATAGAACAACTTTTAAGTTAATTAGTTAGTATGCATGACAAGAAAATAAACGCTAAACTAATGTAATTAAAAATAAAATGAGCGTGACTATATGGTTACTTACCTAAATTGGCATAAATGGTATCTCCTTTCGTTGGTACCGCAGACCAACTCTGCTGTTTCTGTTTTTTCTGTAACGCAACAGATTTTGGCGGTGGTGGTCTCGCTGGTGTTGAAACAATTGACATAAGCTTCTGGTCTTCACTAAGTTGCCTCGGAGGTGGAGGAGGTTTGTTCACAACTTTCTGATTTTCCGGCTCAGTAACTGAACTAGACCCACTGTAAATAGATGACACATCGTCGTGACTCATACGACGCAAATCTGCTATTTCATTCGACTTTACAACCTCCACACCATTTGATCCATTTATATCCAGTGGATGAATTATCACTAACCGAGGTTTCGGTTTTGGTACCAGATCAAATAATTCTTCAGTTTTAGTAGTCACTTTATGTATAGGTGGTGCAGTCAACTCCTTCTTATCTAGATCTTTCGACGATCCTATCCGGAGAAGCTTTTTGATAGAGAACTTAAGTTTCCCTTTACGCTTCTCATCCAGCAGAAGGTTATCGTGAGATAAAGATATATTTCTACGCGGGGCTGGTTCTGGTGTAACATTAGATTTTCTCATTTCGACAATATCTTCTATGAGTTTAGGTTTACTTGATAGCGACCCTGAAAGTCGCTCTCGTTTTTCCAATTCTCTCACAATCGGTGCGTCAGATTTCATATAACCATTTGTATTTCTTTGGTAAATATTAGGGTATTCCTCCACAGTAGGTGATGAAGGAGGAGTGGGTGCTTTTCGTTTACATGTGATACTGTTCAATGATGAATCACTGTCCTCTTTAGTCAAAACCGGTTGCGCGTAATATATTGGTTCAGGTTTGTCTTCATGTACCTCGGATATTTCATTATTTTTTTCTTCAGCTAACGCTCCAATTACTTTCTCGCCTTCAGTTTTTGTGTGCATATACATGGTTAATGGCTGCTGGTTTGTTGACATCATACTTTTTTTTGTTGTTTGTTTGATAACTGGTTTGATCGGTAGCTTCGGCTTTTCTGGTAGAGCCGGTTTGTGAGCAGGTAGTATATCAGTTATCATACCATGTAGAAACGATGGCCGCGGATCAAGAGTGGGGATAGGACTTTTTGGTAGGGCTGGCGCTTCGGTCGCCTCGTCTGGGTCAGCTCGACCGTCTGGCTCGCCCGCCAGCTCACGACTGGCTTCTGCAGAAAACATGTTATCTGTTTGTTTAGGCAGTATCGAAGGCATGTCGATTATAGGACTTTGGAATGTAGAATATCCAGTGCTGGCCTGCCCGTCCGCTTTCCTAATCTGACCGATTGGTGACATTTTAAAATTTTTATCGCCGTCGTTAAATATTTTAATTTGAACTGTTTCTTCGGACTTGTGTGTTTCTGAGAAGTGTCCACTGTCATCGTTGTCCGAGTCCGTCCGGCCGTTAAAACTTTCATCGTCAGACGCTAACGAGTTGTTGGCAGTAGAGTTCATAGTGCTAACTGCTGAATCAACACTAGTATTGTCGATATTGATTTTACAAAATTTAAATTCTGGCCTACTTAAGTTTACTTTCGGTCTTTCCTGTGTTTTGTGTAACGGTGATTGCCTAACGATACTGTTCTTTTTCAGTTCACTCATTTCTTTTTTATCTGGTTCATCTTGCATGCTTTCCTTCATCTTCTCGTCAACAACTGTTGGTTTGTTACAATCATTTTGCGTCAAATGTACATCCGTACCGTTAGATATGCGATTTTGTTCCAACGTTTCTGATATTTCTTCCAGCAACGACTTCTCTGTACAAATGGCCGCAGATGTGTTTATATTATCTGCACTTATTATAGTTTCTGTTTCTTTAACGTACGAAGTTAAAATTATATTAGTTTTATAACTAGACATATCTTCTGCTGAAGCTTCTGAGACGTGTATAACGGCGGGTTTACGGTTATGTGACTTATGATTATTAGGCTTATTCTCCTGCCCAAACGGTGTGACGGAGACTAACAAAGTCTTCTTCTTGCCATCAGAGTCTGTTTGCATCTTACCGAGCATTAACGACGTGTAAGATTTGGCTCCCGAATCTCCCAATAGATTAGCCTTAACAGTATTGAAATCTGTGTTCGATTTGGTAATTTTGAAGACCTCCCGCTCCTCTTCCGTGTCTGGAAACATGTCATCATCATCAGTTTCTTCAGACATTTCAAATTCTTCTCCATCTGACCAGTCATCACCTCCAAACCCTATAACGCTGCATACTTCTGCTGGAAATGTGACGTTCCTTTTGCTTTTTTTCTTTGAGTTTAACTTTAGGATACCGCCTGGTGATTTTTTGAAGAATGTGCCTCTATTTTGGAAGGGTGTGGTGAGGTATTTGCTGACGTCTGTCCCACGCTCTTGCTTGACATGCTCTTCTCGTGATTTGAAGCAGTTGGAGCAGAAGTCTTTTTTCCACGCGTTTTGCACGAAGTTGTGGCACACCGGTGACATCTTGTCTTTCGAGTATCGTCTGTTGATCACGTAACTGGCATTCTGTAAAGAAAGAAAATTAAAATTACATAAACTTATTTACATAAATAGTTAATAAAATCCTGTTTATTATGTCAATTAGGAGTTCAAATTGTGAGGATTTCATAACGAGGTATATTCATTAAATTTTTATCAATGAACACAGGTAAGACCATAAGGGTATTGTTTTATGTTGTAATGTTACAATTAAATACGTTATTGTATAGATAGTTATCATTTTTGGTTGTAGTTATGAGAAGGCAATGAGAAATGGCATTACGGTAGTACTTCGTTGCAACAGAATACTCTCACGTAACTGTTTAAAAAAAGACAAGTGTTGTGTTCTAGATGTTAACTACCGATAGTTGTCTAGATACAACAACTCAGTCGGAGTTGCTACCTTATGTCTTTTTTTTTAACTTTTTTTTTAAATTTAAAATTTTAGACAGATAATTCCCAGTGGCGCCCGGCGGACCTTGGCCTCCTATGTGGCCCCTGCGTGGTGGTGGGGTGTTACCCCGCATTTTTGGGGTCGGGTTTTATCCCGCGTCGGTGAGAGAAGGCGTGCGTGGGGTGAAGCCCCACATCACGCAGCCCTTCTAACCTGCTTCTGTAAGGACGGTGGGTTGCTAATCCATCGTCCTCAGGCCCCGATCATGGAGGTCGATGGTCCTGGGCGTAGTCACGTCTGCAGCGCCCTCGCCGCAGACTTCGGAACTCAGCGGGGAGGATACGCTCCCTCACCCTACCGGCCGCCTCCTTCACGAGCATAACCTGCTCGCAGAAGGAAATAGCCGCGTTCCACTGGCTCTCGCTAGAGACCATGGCTCGTAGCATGGTCTCCAGCGAGAGAGTATCTACGCCCAGGCCCACAACGAGGTCCCGGCGCTGACTTGCCCACGCTGACCATTCCACCAACGTGTGGAATGCCGTGTCTTCGCCGGAAGACTCGCAGTGTTGACACGCGGGTGCTACCTTATGCCTGGGACTGCACTCGCGTGGAGATGAACTGGAACACTTCTAATGTGTGTATAATAATCTTCCATCTTTAAATAGAACTTGTCCGCACTAAATACTTTGTTAGGAGCCCAACTATCGGCTTAATAATCTGTCCACGGTCTCAGTCTATGTGGTAAATGTAACTAATTTCGTCAAATTTGATCCAGCTGTTTAAAAATTTAATTTAATAGTACCTATATCTTGTATGTTAATACGATTTACGTCCAACTGGTTACAAACCTTGTCCCTCCTACTCTTTATGTTAAACAAAGCTATTTTAAAATAGGATTTACCAAAAATTTGATGCCTATACTTAATAGTAAAATAAAACTCAAAAATGTTTGTTTGTTTGGCGTGACGCGAAAAACTCAGCGAAAAAAAATATGATGAATAGTCCGTTTATTAAAAGACGATAGATTATATAATTTCAAACGAGCGAAGTCGGAGGCGTCCGCTTGTTTCTTTAACACATCCTTTTGACATTTTTATTTGACCTTCACTTTCTGACATTTAAAAAACATCCTTCTCTTCAGAAAGACTTAGAGCTACTTTTAATTTAAATGTCAACTTTCATAAAAAAAAATAATACATTTAATTAAAGTCTGAAATAAGTATTTCCCAACATAAATGGTTGTAACGAATATCTTAGCCTGGATTTGAGCGGCCTAATATACTTACAACGGGAATACTCTACCATAACTGAGTTCTCAACCTTCACATTAGGTACTTATGCTTTCTTTGCCTCCACGAGCTCAACTGAAAGTGGTGGTCCTGCCTGCCTGGTTTTATGTTCGACAGACAAAACTCTGTCGAACATAAAACTGCCCGGCTAGCGGCAATAGACTTGCCTCATATTACGCGGAGTCAACAAAGTTACATTGCCTTATAAGCGAAAGGGGGGCGAATAATATGTATATACCCAGAGAAAAAGCGTGATTGAATGACTATAATCGAAGCCATTATATTCGAATACTATGCATAATTAAACACTTGAAAACTTAATATTATATTCTTAGATCGAGGTTAAGCTAAAAGGAAATAGGTATGAACCTATTACCATTAATAACATCTGGTTTAAAATGTATGGTAATTTAAAAAACCAATTTAAAAAATCAGACTTCCTAACAACAGTTATTATCGTGTTTACAAATTAATAGTTATTTTAAAGCTGAATATCATGTTACGTAACGTCTTAGGTAGAGAAAAGTTGTGTGAAGTTAACTTACCAATTACTTAGGTACTTATTTATTTACGTGCATGCAGAAGCTCTCAAATGAATTATAAATTATATACCTAGTATGTACCTACTATGGCTATCCATACAGATAAATAAAAATTGAAGTGTATGTGTGTAATTTCAAATTACTAGCTTTTTACTCAATGCACACGATACTGACATGCAAAATGCAATTTTTAAAATGGTTATCTGTCTGTCGTCTGTTTAATTTAGCAAATCTCTGGAATGCCTGAACCGATTTTAACTGAACTTTCACTCGCAAACAGCTGATGTAATAAGGTGTAATATAGGCTTCTTTTATCTGAATGGAATCGATAATAATTTATGCAGACGATTTACAAATATACATGCAGGCGCCAGTGGACGAGCTAAGTGAGGCGATCTCAATTATTAATGATGATTTGGTCCAAATCTGTGAGTGGAGTAAGTAATAAGGGCTGAGCGTTAATCCCTCCAAAACTCAAGTCATTGTTGTTGGGAGCGCTAGAATGGTCGATCGGATCGACTGGGCGTTGCTACCTAGAATCGTATTTAACGATACTACATTACCTATATCTACTCGTGTTAAAAACCTTGGAATTATAATTGATAATACACTATCCTGGTGGCCACAAATATGTGAGGTAAGTCGCAAACTGTTTGCGTCAATCGGTTCTTTACGTCGCGTACGCAACTTCCTACCAACTGCCACCAAAATTGCGCTTGCACAGGCTATCCTGCTTCCTATCCTTGACTACACTGATGTCAGCTATCTCGACGTCACTGAGGAGCAACTTAATAAGCTTGAGCGCCTACAAAATCTATGCATCAGGTTCATATTTGGCTTGCGTAAATATGACCATGTATCTGAATACCGCGATTTTCTCAAGTGGCTCCCCATTCATCTTCGCCGCAATACCCATATTCTGTCAACTCTTTACAATGTATTGTTTAATCCTTGTACCCCAACTTATTTAAAAGTAAGTTTTACGTTCCTAAATGACACACATGTAAGATCCTCGAGGTCGTCAGAATCCTTGTTGTTATCAGTACCAGAGCATGCAACTGGCTTTTATGACAAATCATTCTCAGTGCAGGCGGTTCGACTCTGGAATTCCCTGCCTGTGACTATCAGGAAGGCACCAACGGTAGCGATCTTCAAAAGAATGCTCAAACACCAATGACTACCTACTTTCACATCTTATTTCTTACCATTTATGTCCATCCAAAGGTTGCCTGTAAGAGATCGCTTTTAGTGATAAGGCCGCCATTTGTACTTTTTCATACGATGTTTCTCATATTTATTTATATTGGTGTACAATAAAGATTATTCTATTCTATTCTATTCTAATAAAACTTTTTTACGCGTGCGTAGGTGCTAGTGTAATTTACCGCTAGTATGTAATATACGAGTACATAGGTAGGTATTAAATATGTTAGCAAATTTTATTAAACACCAGCAGACGCCCACGGATTCGCCCGTGACAAATTATACTTATACCAAAACCTTCCTCGAGAACCACTTTATCTATTGGTGAAATCCGTTGCGTAGTTTTAAAGATCTAAGCACACATACGGACGGAAGCGACTTTACTATGTTATTATATAATGCTATCTAATCTTAAACTAAGTATACTCAATATATTTGACTCGACCTGGGGATCGAACCCGTGACACCTGCGACAGCAAGTCTCACGCGACTCAACCGACCACGCCACCGAATCACGCAAATTATTACGAGTACCTATAAGTGATAGTTAGTAGCAGGCTATCAAGTATTATATACTTTCTCTATCAACGTGCGGTGTTTTACAATATTTGTTTTATTCATCAAATATTCATAGTATATTGACAGGAGGGGAAACTATTTGGAAAACGTTTTATAGACAATTGTTTTGTCATACAAACGGATGTTGTCCTACTTTCGACATCGATTAAGCGGATTCTGATTGAGTTGAATCACATTTTACATAATACCTAATGAAGATTGAAAGTGACACATTTTGCAAATAAGGCACGTAGATACCCGTGGCTTATCTGTTTATCTGTGCGTTAATGTGGATATTTAGGTTTAAATACGTACCTAACTACCTGTGTCTAACGTTTTGTTCTCTCACAGGAATACTTAATTATAATTTCGACCCATTTTTTGCAACATTTTCCATTGCTGCTGCATACAAAACAACAGTTTTTCAATTTCAACCAATAGTTCCTGAGATAAGCGCCATCGAATATTAGTAAGTAGGTACATTATATTGCACGCGGGCGGAACTAGGTACGGGCATTAGCTAGTAAAAAATAAACTTGTTCGTGTGTTAGTGCCGTCATATTCTTTTAGCTCATAAAGTTTTGATATTTATCTAGCGAGAACCGCCTCGATTTCTTCGAAACACGGCCACTGGTATGAATACAATGTGTTCAAAGGTTGTTATGATCTGAAATTCTCACATTCTGCCTATACTTAATGTCGCGTAAAGGAGGTCGTTTACATTACTGTATGTCTGGCGGTCACACAAATACTTACACCTCTACAGAAATAGAATCATGAGAATAATTTTCTGGAAAAAATATTATATAATATTTTTTTTTCTTAAATTGTAATGTCTTTTCGTGGGAATTAAAAGAGAAAATTCAGGAATTATAAAATTCTGAGACGAAACACGGGGGCTAAGTTTCTTAAAAAGGACCTAAGCATAAGGTATTTTTATGAAGTGATTCGACTTTTCTAAAAAATGTTGTTTAGCAACATTTCCCTTGTGCCAATGTCACCTTGCACATAAAACCTGTATGCGACTCGAACTCCGTAAGTTACCATAAATGGTGTTGAAGGCGATGATCTCATGGGACTTATGTCATGAATACACTAGTTTTAACAAAAAAAAAGCTGATTTAACTTTCTTAAGAGAGAAAATCAGTTTTCTTTCCGTTTTAATTATAGTTATACAAGACTCCATTAGCGACTACTCAATTAGTTTAAAATCGCAAAACCGAAAGCTAAGAAGCATTTACCCCGTAAGTAGGGAGCTGACGTAGGACTACTTACGGGGTGAATGCTTCTCCAGATTTATCATCGCTGAGGTGCCGTCTGTTGCGTCCGCAATGGTAATATCCTACACACGCGGGTTCCAGCGGCACCTCCCAGCTAAGGCCAAGGGACGGCTTGATGCTCCGGGCTAACCCCACACACCCCAACCCGTTATAAAAAAAAAGGTTCTCTCAAATTATCGGTATTTTTATAACTTTTTGGCAACTATATTATTATCCTCATATTGAAGCAGATAAACTCTAGTTGAATTCAATTTGTTCTGGACTGTGCTCTTTCTTGTAGCAACTTAATGATGTGTCACAGTAAGTCTTACATCAAAAATACCTATATAATAGTAAGTAGATAAAGATAGAGGAATATAGTAGAATAATAATGTTTCTCAGACTGTTTCGGTAGTCCGAGAAGCTCGGACTTTAATTGGCTGTGCCATAGTGGCTGGCACGTAAGATTTTGTTGCCTTTCATCATTCATACAAAGGCAACTGGATTCAATTTTTTATCAAAATTACAATATAGCTGCTACTTTTTATTAAATTCATTCGGCCATTTTGGACATAACCCATTATAAATGTGCCCGGTGACGGCAATAGGCTTGCTCCCTATTATGTGGGACTAAAAATACTGGCAAATTGTGGGTGTGTAATGCACCTATGCCTACCCCTTAGGGAATATAGGTCAGAGAGGTCTACTATGACAGAGTTCTGCCATGAGATTCAAGAATAGAGATTTTACCTACGAATCTCTTAATCCTCATTTCTTAACAGGTTCACCGCAAACGGAACAATTTCTTTCCAAGTAATTATGATGTGGAACATGTTTTTAAACCTTTTGAATAGAACGCATCTAAGTCGTTAACTTTTTTTATTGAACATGAAAGGGCCATTTCCACGAAGCGTAATTGCATTAAGCCGCCAGCTACAGTTCCCACAGACTAAGACAACACGCTATTAAAGGTATTTTAAAGGAATTTTAATGTCTAATGACGTCGTAGTTTTTCGGTAATTACCTGGTCAACAATTTAATTTTTTAATTGTTTTATGAAAATGCTTACCATACTTTTAATTTTTATAACGAGCAGTTTGAAAGTTAAAAAGTACAATTATGAAGGTACACATACCTACATAATCATCACGCCTATAATACCGAGGGGGTAGGCTTAGGCAGAGGTGCATTACACACCCACATTTCGCCAGTATTTTGTTAGTCCCACGTTATAGGAGGCTAACCTACTGCTGGTACCAGGCACTATAAGAAAATACATAACCACTTTGTAATTCAAACCATTTTCCAACAGGAATGTGAGTACGACAGCTTCGACTGAAATAGATCGACCTTTTTAACCAAAATGATAACGCCGAATATAGTTTTGTTTTATTTTCTGCAAACTCTGCGATAGATATTCTTATATCTGTGGAATAGGTAAAAAGGCGTAAGCTGAGCTTTGCATTTGTGTGAGTGTACGTACGTGAACGTATAATGTGACTTGATTTAGACACAGATGTGTTGTTTGTACACATAGCTACCACAGCCTTTTTGCTCTACTTTTCGTGATCACTCACACAAATACAAAGCTCAGCTTATGCCGTTTTACCTATATATTGGTAATTTCGCTGGCTGTGCTAGCCTTGCAGGAAATTAAACTCAACCTAACAGCCTTGAATAATAGATTTCTGTTCATCTGTCATCATTTCCTACAACTTATACATATTTAGACAATACGATATACTTACCTACTTATGAGTCAACTCTACTATATTATAATGTGTGCTATGACTAACACCTGTCTATAGGTATACGATTTCTATACAACTACATAGTATTATAAAGTAATGAGTCCGTTAACTGACTTGAATTCATATTCATATCCTCCACCTGAAGTAGTAAAGCCAGTCAAATAAGCATAAATCTCAGAGTTTTACTAACCTAGCCGAGTTTAACCTATAGAACTCGCTTTTTTTGGACATCCTAAAGCCTCATACAGATTCACGGCGAGACGTCTCGGCGAGACTTCTCGCCGAGACTTTGCGCGAGATGCGAGAAGGTGTCCACACTCAGCGACCTTCTCACTTCGTTTTCGACCGTATTCCGGAATGGAAGACAGTGCAGAGGCTTTATTATTATGTGCAGTAGCACATTTTAATCTTATAAATATTAAAATAATATTATATTATTACATACATATATACATATAATTATTATTATATATAATATTATATTATTAGTATTATCTTATAAATATTAAATATTTAAATTCTTTTTTGATTCAGGCGCGGGTATATTAATTTTTTCTTGGATGCGATTCCATGCATCGTGATTAAGGCTTTTATCTTTGTAATTACGATTTTTGGCATCCCACAATATGGGTTCTGCCTGGAAAAGTTCAATAAAAGTTAATTCTAATTCGTTATTCCACATAGTAATGAAATAAACTCCAAAATTTAAAAAAAGTACACTGCGATTTACTGATCGCAAGTTGAAACTTATACTATGAATGACATTGACAAGACAACGGCACGACACGACAACCAGACTCTCTCATACCGAACAACGTTTCTTGTCCTGCACCTGGAGCTATTTAGGAATAACTAGTTCTTCTGTGCGGGACTATCAACTAATCAAGCATTACCTTGACATTGGCGAAATTATAGATAGATATTGATGGAGCCACGTTTTTAAAGAAAGAAGAAGAAGAACCAGACCCTGCTACTCATTGAGACCGAACGAGAATGTGATATCCTTCTCTTTTCTCGCCCGAGACCACCCGAGACACCCTTTGACTCGGGTCAAAATACCGCCACCGATCCGAGAACAGGCGAGCGCGAGAGCGAGACGGGCGAGCAACTGAACGGACTGAAGTGGACTGCGTCCACCCGTGACCACGGCTCTTGTAACAGGGCCGAAACGTCGGGTAATAAAGAGGTATGTATATATCTCAATAATCGCGTAAAAGACCCGTTAGTCTTAAGTTTATAATCCTAATAGTTGTGCCAAAACCTACATTATGGAAGGCGACGATGTACGTATTAAAATCTGACGTCAAACGGTTACAAGAATCTATGGTCAAGTTACCTTCTGTTATAAAATGAGATACGAGTATTATCAAATACCTACAAAAATATTTTTTTATTTTTTATTTTTTTCGAGCTTTTATCTCTTGGGCACGTACAAATATCCCAAGACCAAATGAATTTCGCTGTTCATAAAAAAAGAACTTGTGTGTTAGCAGTTTAACCAACAACACCTGCAGATTAACCCAATAACACAACCATAATTAACTACACGTTTCAATACTTAACTCAAATTGATCGTTTGACAATCTCGGTATTGTTTAAAAAGCCTTAATAAAATCTCACGGCCATTGTATTCTAAGCGTCCCAAATCACAATGCACGTTTACAAAAGTATCATAAAACAACAAACTGGTAGCACGCAGGCAGGTGTCGAGATTACAATAAACCACGACATATATAAGTCTATCTTAAATTGTTAGTGTTAGTGAAGGCAGAGACCATGAAGTGACGTGACGAGAGATAAGGTTGATAAGGCACTTGATGGGAAAAGTACCTGCAATATTTTTTGCAAAACAAAAAAACCGAAATAAAATTGTCAAAACTGGATCAAATGAGAATGCCAAAAAAACAGCATTGATAAAAAGTGTATAAAAGTACTAAGTATAACATATACTGTATAATGCCCGGTCTACACGAGGCTAGTTTTTCAAGCTAGGATAGCAAGCTAGTGTTAGTAAGCTAACAAGCTAGTACTTCTGGCTTCGTGTAGACAAAACTATCTTCATTTTTAAGCTAGTAAGCTAGTTTACAAGCCAGGATAGTTTTTAATAGGATGGAGTTCTATTCGCAGGCTAGTAGCATCCCCCATAAATGATTTTAATCCTAGCTTGTTTACTAGCTTCATGTGACCGGCGAAGCTAGTTTGTAGTTAGCTAGTGAGCGGGGGGAACCAAGCGTTTGGATTGTTTTTCTACCACGACGAGTTTTTAAGATCTTTAAGATGCTCAAACTAAGTATTAATGTAGATATGGCGATTTTGTTAACAAGCTTAATTAATTTACAAGCACTCAAAAAGATGAGGCTGCCAAAAATTGTAGACACGAGACTACTACTATATTTGACAGTTTTATACTCATAATTAGTGTTCGCGAACGACCTTATTTGTAAGAGCGCTCCCACTTGTGAACTGCTCGAACTAGTTCACTCTTTCCCCGTTCCGTAGTTCAGTTGTTCGTGACCGAATGACCGAGAGTGGAGTAGCTACTAGCTGTAGGAGAATGGGAATCAGGGTTATGGATGCAGACGCTCCCATCGCCCAACATCGGTACAATGTTGGACGACACAACCTTACGCATTGTCACTTGCCTTCGGCTGAGTACACCTTGTGTATTTCCGCATCATTGCAACTGTAGAGTAGCCGTCGATAATCTGGGACACAATGGCCTTTCTTGTAGCAGATGCACAGGTCTGATACCTCGGTACGCTATTCTAAACGACATAATTCGTGGGGCTCTTTTCAGTCCAGGTCTTCCGGCCGTACGTTAGCCAAATGGGTTAACACCAAGCAATGGACAGAGACCGGAAGATGGGAAGGCCTTTGGTGCGTTGACACCTTAGCACCTTCACACCTCTCAAGCACATCCGATGTGCCGCCGCTGCTGCTGCATCGGCTGCTGGCCTCAAACGGTGTAAACGGCTAGTTTTTTTATAAACTTGGCAAAAATACGTGTAAGTGATAAAATAAATATAACACACTTTGCCTGTATCGTCTGTGTATCTCAATTTACCGAATGCTATGTGTTCCCGTAGGTTGAGAACGAGAAAACTACATCTCGCGGGTAGAGCCATGATAATCAACTAGTAAAGAGTATTTATGAACCACCCATTAACAATTAGAAATTATACTAACGATTGGAAATTGACTCTGTTATCATTTTCTTTTCAGGAAGTCATTGATCAAATAATAACCTCTAAGATAACCCCACGGATAACCCCGATGCTGTTATTGTTATTAAAGTATTTAAACTGTTGAGGGTGCAAACGTAACGTCAAAGGGCGTTTTCACATTGCACGATAACGACACACGATATCGTCCATAATATCGTGACGATATCGTGCAGATGCAAACCTAATGTTACACTATTGAATATTCACGTTACCATTTTGTTGCGATATTGTGGACGATATCGTTACGATATGAACGCCAAATGTGTGTACGCGGAATGTAACGAATTTTTTTAACACTAGCAGTTCGCCCCGGCGCGGCGGCGCGGCGTGGCGCCCCACGGGATTTTTATATTTTCTAGTAGTAAATATAAAAATAACGAACATGAAACTCCAACCGAGTTTTTTGCCGACATTTTTAATGAAGTATAGGACGCGTCAGCTAATGCGCATAAACACTCCTCCCACTCTCGTCCGTCGTTCTTCTTACGCGAATTGAACTATACCAACTATTGCATATTACCTATTAATACTTACCTATTGGTACGGCACAAAAATCCGATCAGTAATTTCGGAAATTATGAAATTAGCGTAGCTAGTCCGAGTGAGCGCAATGAGCGCAATATTACATTGAGTGAGTTCAACGCAAGTTAATTAAATAACCTTATTGTACAACCGTTAGGCGTCTGTACTGTTATACTTAAGTATTAAAAACAGTAATGTTTACATAATATAACGTATCACGAACTGAATTTTGACTACATCAGTGACGTATTTGGTTAATTAAATGTACGAGCTACGAGCAATTTCTATCCTAAAAGTTCTTTCGACTCCCGTCCTATGATGGCTTCAGAAGAGTTTATCTACCAATTATGCATGGGGCACACTAAAAGTTTTGCGCTTCTAGCTAATCGGAACTATGTGAATTTCGAATGTTATATTTTTTTAAACGTTGCAACCTTCTTAGTAATAAAAAAAAAGCAATTGGCGGGAAATCATTTGTCAATTGTTTTTTATCACACATCAAAGTTCTACGTATGCAACGAAAATGGAATTAAGTCGAAAAGATTTTAGAGCGATGATTTTTTTATGATTTTAAAAGTTCTCTTTCTCCGCAAGACTGTGCCGCTCGTCTTCAAAATGCTTTTGGGAGAGAAGCACCTTGTTTGAGCACCGTGAGGCGATGGTTTGCTGAATTTGAGAGGGGTCGAGTTTCTTTACATGACGAGTTTTGTGAAGGGCGGCCTTCAACTGCCGTCAACGAAAATAATGTGGCTACTGTTAAGCGGTTAATTGAAGAAAACCCGCGGATTACCTATGAGACAATTAGAGGACTATTGGGGATTGGTATGAGTCAAATCCAGAAAATTTTACACGAAGAATTGAAGGTTCGGAAACTTTGTTGTCGTTGGATCCCTCATGAACTGACAGCGGAGCAAAAGCGGGCTCGCGTGGAATGGTGCTCAAAGATGCTACTGAAGTACGACCACGGACACTCTAATGCTGTTTATGACATTGTCACAGGAGACGAAACGTGGATTTATTGTTTTGAACCCGAAAAAGAACAGCAATCTTGTGAATGGGTGTTTGAAAATGAGAACAAGCCAACAAAAGTGAGCCAGGTGAAAAACGTTGGTAAAAAAAATTATCGCGTTTTTTTTCTAAGCTACGGGTCCCATCTGTACAATTTCACTTGAAGTGGAACCACACCTCAAAAAAGAGTTAATGCCGAGTGGTATTCTACCATTTGTTTACCCAGGGTGTTAGAAAAAGTTCGCGAGAGACGACCCAAAAGCCGCGTTCTCCTACATCATGACAACGCTTCTTCACACACGGCCAACAAAACAAAGTGTTTTTTAGCTTCCGAAAAAGTACAACTCGTCACCCATCCTGCGCATAGCCCCAACCTAGCACCCTGTGATTTCTGTATTTTCCCCAAAATCTAAGATTTGATGAGAGGTTTCACTTTTACCAATTCCGAAGAGGCAGTGATAGCGTTCAATCAGCACGTAGAAAACATGCCTTCAGATCTGTGGTCCTCCTGTTTTAAAAAATGTTTCGATCGCATGAAAACATGTTTAAAATGTAAAGGAGAGTATTTTGAAAAGTCATAATCATAATATTTTGGTATTAACATGTTGTTTTTTTAAGTTACGCAAAACTTATAGTGTGACCTACGTACTACAGAAAGTATCGATCTTGTGACCCAATTATCACTTTTCCTGCGAGATCATTGGTTATCGACAAACTCTTACGACCGTTATAGTATGGGAGTTGATCAAATATTTTTTGGATCTATTTTTCTTAACTGATAGATAGCGATACACACACACACACATACACATATCACGCCTATATCCCCAAAGAGGTAGGCAGAGGTGCTTGACACATCCACAGTTTGCCAGTATTTAGTCCCACGTAATAGGGGGCAAGCCTATTGCCATCATCGGGCACACATAAATTGGTTATGTCCAAAATGGCAGAATAAATTTAAAAAATAATAGCAGCAATATTGTAATTTTGAAAAAAAAATTGAAACCTGATATAGAAATGATTTAGATAGCAATGCGAATTGAAAAAATTTAATCATAGTAAAATCCTTAATAAAAGTCATCACGAAGTGTTGGAGTAGGTAGGTAAGTATAGGTAGACGAAATATAGACAGACGAAAACGGCGATTAGATTCAATGACAAATCTGACGATTAATCGATTTACCGTAGAATACGCAGACCGCGTATACGACGACCGCGTTGCTCTATGGATTTACCAAAGTGTTACAATGTAAATGACATTAAAAGCAACGTTAACAAATAAAAAAAATACCGGTAATAGTGACAGTTTATACGTGCTTAATGTTTGACCTTGAAGGAACAAAGTTACGAATGTTTCACACACATGTTAATGAGCAATTACGTCTTCAAATTGTCATAAAAATTACGTCAAATTTTAAACTCTTGCAACACAAGGTTATACAACTTTTTTTCTGAATTCTATTTGGCAATGATCTGTCTTTTGTCTGACTAGATAATATGAGGATTATGTTAAAACTGTTTTATAATAATTTTGTATAATGTAATAGTCATAAATTCATATTCATAAACTTTATTAAAAACTGGGTGTTGCCACAAAAAGTTTATAATTATTACCTATTTTTCTGAAATAAAACAAATGAAATTTTCTGAATTTATTCTCATAAAAAACACGATTTCTACTGTTATTATTATTACAGCAGGAATAGAAGATACCTAATCATATAATCACACAATGGTACTATGTACGGACTGCCATCCTCGAGGTCTCGGGTTCGATTCCCGGGTCTGGTGGATAATGTATAATTCTCTTTAGAACTTTACCCAGATAATTATCCCTGAGTCTGGAACTTGTGCCCGTAAATGGCAATAGGCTCGCCCCTTATTATTGGCCTATTGCCATGGGACCGAACATAGCTGGCGAGATGTGGGTGTGTTTGCACACCTCTGCCTACCCCTTCGGGGAAAAAGGCGTGGTGCTATGTTTATGTCATAGAAAATCAATTATGACAAATTATGTAGAATCTAGGTTTTTCCATCCTAAAATGGCAGTGGATAAGACTCTTTGACAAGATTAGGTTTCTGCGTCAGTTTTTTTTTTAATTCCGCGGCCCAAGGCTGTGGCCAGTCTCACGTCCGTTGCCGGGCGTTTCTGGTACGCACGCAGAAGGCATCTCCAGTAGCGCCCGGTGGAGTTTGACCACCTGTGTGGCCTCTTCAGGGGTTTGGTCGGGATAAGAATTCCGTGTCGTTAGGGTAGGGTTTTATCCCGCGTCGGTGAGTGAATCTGGTTATGGTTCCCAGTTTGGTTGGTCAAGACGCACCCTCCATGTCTCCATGAGATCCTGACGGAGTTGGGACTGCTGATCCTCGATTTCTTGAGACACAGGACTGTGGTCCCGCTCATGCGCTTCCTTGAGCCATTGGAACAATGACGCAAGGGCTCTCGCTTCCAGGTCCTATGGAGGGGTCCCGACTAAGAGACATGCAGCCTCTCCGGAGATCGTGCCGTACCCCCGTATGGTTTTGACTGCCAAGGTCCTCAGTGGGCGATTCAGAAGAGTCGCGTTCTTCTTAACCGTCAATCTCTCCGCCCATACGGGAGCCCCGTATAGGGCCATACTCCGCACGATCCCCAGGTGTGCGTTAGTCTAGTGTAATTTAATTGTGGCCAAAGACACTCCGCGTTTGGTCAATGAACTTACTTGCTGCTAACTTGATTGATTAATGAACTACCTATTACGAAGTTAACTCGGCTAAGAGGTCACTTCGAAGATTTCAATAATTGACTACTTTCTATTGTAACTAAGTACCTATTCAATAGATTATAACTTACGTTACTACCGATATGTGGGGCGGGGCCCCAAGTGATTAGATACTACGTCCTCGCCGTCCGCCCTGGACCCCAACTTGACCACGGTAACGCAGTGGCAAGTTGGGTGACCGAACGTATTTAGTCTGAACTTGGTGCCAATAAAAATTGTGATCATTATGAATAGTGAACCCGACGATACCCCCGGTCCCGATACTGCCTTTTCCCGGGCAGTATCAACCGACGACTTTACGCATCCATCACGGACTCCGATGCAAATTGATTTGGGGGCTCGCGCCGCGCCGCCTAGCTGCAGCGCGATGTCGACGCCCCAAGGAACTGATGCTGCTGGGACTGACGATGGGTCAGCTCCCAGCAGTGTGAAGAAGAAGGGCCGCTCTTCTGCGACGAAGAAGAGGACCCTCGAGGAGAAGGGGGGGCCGCCGCGTGACCGTAGCACCAGCTGCTCCGGGTGGGGGTCCCTCCTCTCCACCGATTCGGAGGAGGAGGTGCCGGTCAAGACGGTGCGTACGCGTCTCGACGCGTACAGAAGGCGGCCGCCAACTCCTCCTCCGTCCTCGGTCCAACTGTCCCAGCGAAGTCGCCGGGAAATCGGTGGGCCGCCCGCGCGGGAGCTGATGAGCGTTTTTCCCCCATTTGAACGCGGCCATGCGGGGCAACAGAAACGTGGCGGGGAGGAAGAAGATTGTGGCTTCATTGGTGGATGAAGCCCAATCTTCCCTCAACAAGCTCCTCGCGCGGAGCGTCACTAAGGAGGAGGCGAGGCTCCGGAAGCAGGTGACGAGCCTGGAGGCGGAGCTCGCTGCTTCCAGGAAGCAGATGGATGACCTGTGGCGGGAGGTCGCTGACTTGACCAAGGTGGTCAAGGCGCCTCCCGGTCCCATGCTGCCGCCTCCTCCTCCGACGGCTGGACCAGCGTCGAAGACGACGCCACCCACGGCGCCCACCACGGCACCCACCAAGGCGCCCACGACGGCGCCAACCACGGCGTCCAAAAAGGCGCCCACCACGGCGCTCACCATGGCGCCCACCACGGTGCCCAACACGGCGCCCGGATCGCCGCCACAGCCTGTGCCGACTATGGTACAGGTCCTGACGGCGATCGAGAGGCGCCTCGCGGTCCTGGAGGACCGGGCGTACCGCCCTCCGCTAGCACGTCCCGCGTTCTCATACGCGGCGGCTGTTAGCGGTTCTCCCGCTCCAGGACCAAGCGGCACACCCGCTGTCCGCCGCCCCGCTCCGCCCCAGTCCGCTCCAGCGTACCGGTTGCCGGCCGAGACCGCGGCCCAGGCGCGGAAGGCGAAGGGGCGCGGCAAGAAGAGCGGCACCCCTGCCGCCTCCTCTTTCTCTAACGCTCCCGCTGCTCCTTTACATCCCTCCGGACGGGAGGGATGGGAGGTAGTGGGAGCCAAGAAGAGGAAGACGAAGGCCGCCAAGAAAGCGGCCAAGAAAGTGGCCAAAGCAGCCGCGGCGAAGGCGCCGAAGAGGCCCCGCGCTCCTCGCTCCACAGCCGTCGTCCTTACGGTGACGACGGAGGGTGTGGAGAGGGGTGTGGGGTACGCTGATGTCCTGAGGACCGTGAAGTCCTCAGTCAACCTCTCAGCCCTCGATATCCAGGGGGGTCTCCGGTGCAAGACGACACGCACCGGGGCTCGCCTCCTCGAGGTCTCCGGCGCCTCCAGCGGCCCTAAAGCTGACGCCCTAGCAGCGCAGCTTAGGGACGCGCTGGACGCAGAAGCCGTCCGCGTCACCAGGCCCACCAAATGCGCTGTATTGCGCATCACGGGTCTGGATGACGCGGCCACGACGGAGGAAGTAATCTCCGCCGTCGTGGAGGCGGGCGGCTGCCCCCGTGACCAGGTGAAGGCTGGAGACATCTCCTTCGGCTCCACTGGTCATGGGATGACAGTCGTCCAGTGCCCCGTCGCGGCGGCACTGAAAGTGACGGACGGACGAAGCCTCCTCGTAGGGGGCTTCCTAAAGGCGCAGGTGCACCTCCTTCGTGCCCGGGAAACCAGATGTTTCCGGTGCATGGTGGTGGGGCACGTCGGAGTGCAGTGCACAGCGGAAGTCACCGTGGGCGATCGGTGCTTCCGCTGCAGCCGGCCCGGTCACAAGGCAAGTGCCTGTGATGCCCCGCCTCGCTGCTTTAGATGCGAGGCGGAGGGCAAAACTGCGGACCACCGGGTCGGCAGCACAACCTGCGCCGCCTCGAGGCCAAAGCCTCGTCCGTCCGCTGAGAGCGGTGGGGGTGCCGCTACTGCACGGCCAGATGTTTCTCGGCGGGATGCTGATATGGACGTCCATTAATGTCTGACGCCCATATCCGCATCCTGCAAGTGAATTTGAACCGCTGCCGCGCTGCTCAGGATCTTCTGTACCAAAGCATCCGGCAGTGGTCCATAAATTTGGCCGTGGTCGCCGAGCCGTACTACGTCCACCCGGGAAGCCCGGTGGACGAGGACGGCTCGGCCTGTTTTATCTTCGGGGGGTCCGCCGCAGACAACTCGCGCCTTGCTATCATTGCAAGGGGCCGCGGGTGTGTTGCGGCGGAATATGATGGGTTGGCAGTCGTGGCCACCTACATCTCGCCGACACTGGACGAGACTCAGTTTGAGCTATGGCTCACTGAGCTCGACGTCGTCTTCGCTGCGTGCCGTCCTCGCCCTGTCCTGCTCCTGGGAGACTTCAACGCCTGGAGTGAGGCGTGGGGCTCCCGGGAAACCAGGGACAAGGGGAGGCTTCTTGAGGACTGGACCAGAACACGTGGTCTGGAGGTCCTCAACCGGGGGAATGTCGCCACCTTCTGGCGGCGGGGGACCAGCTCGGTCGTGGACGTATCGTTCGCGACCTCTGCCCTCGCCACCCGTATTACTGGCTGGCACGTGGAGGAGGGTGAGGAGACGCACTCGGACCATCGGTACATCCGATTCGATGTCGTCCCCCCACCTGACCTCCCACAGCCAGTAGAAAATCCCCCGGATCCGCGTTGGGCACTTCACCATCTGGATCGGGAGGCTCTCCTGGAGGCATCCATCGTGCAGGCCTGGATTCCGGCACCGGACCGGCCTGCCGATGTGGATGCCGAGGCGGAGTGGTTCAGGAGAGCCATGTCGCAAATCTGTGATGCGGCGATGCCTAGGGTTACACCCAGACCGGCAAGGAAGCAGGTGTACTGGTGGTCGCCGGAGATTGCACAGCTGCGCGCAGCATGCATCTCCGCCCGCCGCCAGTACACCAGGTTTCGCCGGAGGCATCGCCGCCCAGACGACGCGGCAACCCGAGAGGCGGAGCTTTATCAGGCTTACAGGGAGGCTAAAGGTAATCTCCAGGAGACAATAAAGCGGGCCAAGACGGCGGCCCGCGAGGAGCTCCTGGAGACCCTGCAGCAGAACCCATGGGGGCGCCCGTACCTACAGGTCAGGGTGAAACTCCGACCTAGGGCGCCCCCACTGACCCAGAGTCTCCAGCCGCAGCAGCTGGAGCGGGTCATGGGCTCCCTGTTTCCGACGAGCGCGGAGGAGCACGTCCCTCCGCGCATGGCTCAGTCTCTGCCCGACGCGGATAGCATCAGTGAAGACGACGTACCCGAAGTCAGGGTGGGGGAGCTAGGTGCGGCAGTACTCCGGCTTAAACGCCGGAAAACCACTGCCCCCGGACCCAACGGCATTCCTGGCCGTGCATGGGTCCTGGCCCTCGAAGAACTCGGGCCTCGACTGATGGGGCTCTTTAGCGCATGCCTCGAAAGGGGCCAGTTTCCCAAGGTGTGGAGGACGGGGAAACTGGTCCTGATTCGTAAGGCGGGGCGGCCGGTGGACTCACCGTCCGGATACCGGCCGATCGTGTTGCTCGACGAGGTGTGTAAGCTCTTTGAGCGAATTATCGCGGAACGCCTCGTCGAGCATCTCTCGACGGTGGGGCCAGACCTGGCGGACAACCAGTACGGTTTCCGTCGGGGACGCTCCACCGTGAGCGCGATCATGCGCGTCAAGAGCCTGACGGAGGAAGCAGTCTCACAGGGCAAGGTGGTGGTGGCGGTGTCTCTTGACATCGCCAACGCGTTCAACACCTTGCCATGGAGCTGCGTTAGGGAGGCGCTCGTGTATCACGAAACGCCTCTCTACCTCCGTCGTATTGTCGGGGCCTATCTCTCGGAGAGGGCCATAGCTTTCCCCAGCTGGCTCGGGCCAGCTCGGCGAGATGTGTCGTGCGGTGTTCCGCAGGGGTCGGTCCTGGGGCCGCTTCTGTGGAACATCGGCTACGACTGGGTGCTGCGGGGTGCGTTGCCTGAGGGCGTCGGCGTAACGTGCTACGCCGACGATACCCTCGTCACGGCGCGGGGTGCAACGTACCAGGAGGCAGCACTCAAGGTCACGACGGGTGTTGCTCAAGTCGTGGGTCGGATACGGCGGCTGGGACTGGAGGTGGCCTTGCACAAGTCCGAGGTTCTGTGTTTTCACAGACCTCGGAACGGTCCACCTGAAGGTTCCAGCATAAATGTGGGAGGCGTTAGCATCGGCATCAAGCCCTCGATGAAGTATCTAGGGATCGTACTTGATAGCCGATGGAACTTCGGACCACATTTCCGAAGTTTGGTCCCCAAGGTGACACAGGCATCGGTCGCGCTTTCGCGACTGATGCCCAACCTAAAGGGACCCAACGCTTCCTGCAGGAGACTGTACCTGGGGATCGTGCGGAGTATGGCCCTATACGGGGCTCCCGTATGGGCGGCGCGGTTGACGGCCAACAACTCAACGCTCCTTAACAGACCGTTGAGGACCTTGGCCGTCAAAACAATAAGGGGCTACCGCACGATCTCCGGAGAGGCTGCATGTCTCCTAGCCGGGACCCCTCCATGGGACCTGGAAGCGAGAGCCCTTGCGTCATTGTTCCAATGGCGCAAGGAGGCGCTGGAGCGGGACCACAGGCCTGCGTCTCGAGAAATCGATGACCGGCGGTCCCAACTCCGCCAGGATCTCATGGAGTCATGGAGGGTAAGACTTGAGCAACCCAAGTGGGGTGCCACCATCATCGCGGCGGTGAGACCGATCATGGACGATTGGCTGCAGAGGCAGCATGGTGACCTCACGTATCGTGCGACGCAGATCGTTACCGGGCATGGATGCTTCGGTGGCTATCTGTTTCGCATCCATCGTGAGGTCACACCCCGGTGTCAACACTGCGAGGTTTCCGACGACGACACCGCACTCCACACGTTGGTGGAGTGCTCAGCGTGGGCGAGTCAGCGCCGGGACCTCGTAGTGGGTCTGGGCGTGGATACCCTCTCGCTGGAGACCATGCTTCAAGCCATGGTCTCCAGCGGGAGTAGGTGGAACGCGGCCGTGTCCTTCTGCGAGCAAGTCGTGCTCGCGAAGGAGGCGGCCGAGAGGGAGAGGGAGCGTGCCCTCCCCGCCGAGTTCCGTAGTCAGCGGCGAGGCCGCCGCAGACTCATCTACGCCCAAGACCATCGACCTCCATGATCGGGGCCTGAGGACGGCGGGATCGCCACCCGTCGTCCTTACAGAAGCAGGCTAGAAGGGTTGCGTGCTGCGGGACATTTGCCCCATAGCACGCAACCAGATTCACTCATTGACGCGGGATAAAACCCTACCAAAGCGACGCGGGATTCTCATCCCGACCCAACCCCCGCAGAGACCACAGAGGTGGTCAAAGTCCGCCGGGCGCCACTGGAAATACGTTCTGCTTGTAACCAGAGACGCCCGGCAACGGACGTTAGAGCGGCCGCGGCCTTGGTCGCGGAACTAAAAAAAAAAAAAAAAAACTACCGATATGTATTTTATTTATGTATATCCTTTCAATGTTATCAAATAGCAGTAAGTTAGCGCACTAAGTTGCAATAAATTCCCTCCCTGGGGTGATTATAAATAACACTGGGAGGGTAACAAAAAGTAACTATAAACTTGAAACTCAAGATGCAGTCCAAACTAGCATTCGCTTCATGTAAGCAACATCCCGAGCTACCTACAGTACTGTCTGAGAAGGTCCTCGAGGTTGTCAAACTTTCAGATTGCCTCAATTACCTTCTCTGATATGTGCAGTAGCTCTCGTTCTACAATGTTTTTTCTCACTGTATAGTTTTAACGTTAGCATTTGATACGATAAATATAGAAAAATCATTTCATGATCCTTTTGAAAATTCTTTAGGATTCACACAAGGAAGTTACTAGTTCCTATATACGTGAACTTCAATGAACTCTTGACATTTAGAGACAGTCGCATTCAAACTGGTTCTTTTGCTATCAGTTATTTAAACCCGATGTCTAACAGGTACAAAAATTCAAGTCACGTTTTGAATATTTCATAAACATGTGTCTATAAGGACATTAGATTAGAAGACAAAATAAAACAATGTTATTTGTTATTCGACTTTATACATGTTTTCACCAATAAACGGAATGATTTAGGATCAAGATTTAAGTATAAAAGTCTTTAAATTACTCAATACATTGATGGAATACAATGGAAGGAAACTGAGAGTCTGTTACCTACTAGTTGTAGTAAAATATATTTTACGGGATGGTTTATCACGGCGCGGGGAGTAACGCACCAGGAGGCAACACTCAAGGTCACGACTGGGGTTGCTGAAGTCGTGGGTCGGATACGGCGGCTGGGGCTGGACGTGGCACTGAATAAGTCCGAGGCTCTGTGTTTTCACGGACCTCGGCGCGGGCCACCTCCAGGATCCAACATAAATGTAGGGAGCGTTAGCATCGGCATCGAGCCAACAAAGAAGTATCTGGGGCTTGTACTCGATAGCCGGTGGAACTTCGGACCACACTTCCGAAGTTTGGTCCCCAAAGTGACGGGGGCGACAGCCGCGCTTTCGCGACTGATGCCCAACTTAAAGGGACCCAACGCTTCCTGCAGGAGACTGTACCTGGGGATCACGATCACGATCTCCCTAGAGGCTGCATGTCTCCTAGCCGCGACCCCTCCATGGGACCTGGAAGCGAGAGCCCTTGCGTCATTGTTTCAATGGCACAAGGAGGCGCTGGAGCGGGACCACAGGCCTGCGTCTCGAGAAATCGAGGCCCAGCAGTCCCAACTCCGACAGGATCTCATGGAGACATGGAAGGTGCGACTTCAGCAACCAAAGTGGGGAACCACCACCATCGCGGCGGTGAGACCGATCATGGAGGGGTGGCTGCAGAGGCAGCACGGTGGCCTCACGTATCGTGCGACACAGATCATCACTGGGCACGGAAACTTCGGTGAGTATCAGTTTCGCATGCATCGTGAGGTCACACCCGCGTGTCAACACTGTGAGGCTTCCGGCGAGGACACGGCATTCCACACGTTGGTGGAATGCTCAGCATGGGCGAGTCAGCGCCGGGACCTCGTTGTGGGCCTGGACGTAGATACGCTCTCGCTGGAGACCATGCTACGAGCCATGGTCTCTAGCGGGAGCCAGTGGAACGCGGCCGTTTCCTTCTGCGAGCAGGTAATGCTCGTGAAGGAGGCGGCCGGTAGGGTGAGGGAGCGTGCCCTCCCCGCTGAGTTCCGAAGTGTGCGGCGAGGACGCCGCAGACGTCACTACGCCCAGGACCATCGACCTCCATGATCGGGGCCTGAGGACGATGGATTAGCAACCCACCGTCCTTACAGAAGCAGGCTAGAAGGGCTGCGTGATGTGGGGCTTCACTCCACGCACGACTTAACTCACCGACGCGGGATTTAACCCGACCCCAAGGAATGCTATTTAAAAATCCATTGGTAAAAATAAAAAAAACAACGAATATACCCAGTGTCTGTATTTTTAATTATTTATTACTTACCTGTTTCTAATATAATGGCTTTTGTGCTAATTATTAATGGAGCCTGTACAATAAGTTGTTTGTTTGTGTAAGACAGCTGTTATTGTGCAAATACTGCGTGTTCTTGTAAATTATTCGGTATTTAGGCAATACTCCAACGTCTGTGTTGACAATCATGCGAAACGACATACATTTTTTACCTAAATGACCTAAAACAGGGATTAATAGGTACGTAAGATCCGTTTCGAACTTCTGGAGCATAAAAACCCACTTTCATTCAATATCGAGATCGTACAATATCAGTTGAACCTTTTGTTTATCAGTCATGTCTGTATGGTTTTTATTTTTACTAACAATAACTTTCACATCGAATCGGCCAAAAGTAGACAAAAGCCCACATTTATGCCCAGATTTCAACACGTTGTTGGTCCTACGTAATCAAGGGCGAGCCTATTGCCGTGTCTGCGGTGTCTGGGTACTTTTGGGTATATTTATTAGAGCCTCGTTTGTCTATTAGCAGGTGAACCACGTGAAGATGAGGATGACTTGAGTCCTGGACAGGACCACTCTTTTTATCAACATTATTATCAAAGCACGTGTTGTTATGTTGTGTGTTACTATGTACTTAAGTTGTATCATGATTTGGTATTATTACGTTATCAAGCGCCTCAATCTGTTCATTATATCACACAATTGTTATTCAGCACATAATCCTATTATATCAAATTGAGTACAAGAACATTATGTGCAACAACACCATTAGTATATGAACTCCACATATTTATCAGGTCGAGAGACCAGTTTATTCGTTCAACTTAGTTTTTGTTTAATTGCTACTGATTCTACAGTACTTTCGAGTCGGTAGTATTATCTCCCCCGAAGGATTACAACCGACTTCTAAAAAATACACGTAAAAAATTGACACAGCAACTGACTTCAAACTACCGAAATAGGACAAAATAGTGGTCGGAATGGGACCAAATAGTGGTCGGAATGGGACCAAATTAAAATGGGACCACTTGGGAAGTTGTTGATTTCAATTTAAAAAAAAAGGAGTAAATATAGTGTAGCAAACAGTGTAGAATAAACGAATAGAATATTAACATTTCCTAATGGCAACACATTTCCTATTTCGTGAAAAAAGTGTCACACAATCAACATTATCGTCGCCGTCGATTCAATTTTGTCGGTTGATGCGTTGACGCAAAAGTACATAAACTCTTTGAAGGTTTTACTATATTTTAACTTCCCTGGAGAATATATAAGTTTGTACCTTGGGTAGAGACACTTCGGAGTTCATCGGAAAGATTAATAAGTATCTACCTATTACCACAGATAATATAATATAATTCTTTTAGTATTAATTGAGTACCTAATTCTGAAAAAAGAATTGGTCTCCAAACAGGACCAAATTAATAAATAAATTTTTGTTTTTTGAACATTTACACACAACGTCATCTAGCCCAAACTAAGCCACAAGCTTGTGCTATGGGATCTAGACGACTGATAAACATACTTATATATTTCTAAATACATACATATTATACATAGAAAATACCCAAACTCCGAAAAAACATTTGTGGATCACACAAATATTTGATTCGACCCGGGAATGAGTTGAGTTTGAACGTCCCGATATCTTTGCATGGGATGGAGCATCTGTACTAGTATAGTAGACTCTTTTTTGTTAGTAACAATTACTAGACAGGAATACCTAGTCATAAATGTCCTTCCTCTATTATTACAATAGAGAATATCCGCTGTCTCCCGTATATGAAGTTGTTATCTTGAAGTGTGTACAATAATAATTTATATAATAGCTATTTTTATCTTAAACATTCGTTATCAGCGTGAGAGATATTATCTTATATGACGCTCACTAGAGATAACAATAACACCTACCTCTTTCTTAACTTTTTTACCAGTATTTGTTCGTGACATCGAAAAAAAAAGCCTGTCAAGTGTGAGTCGGAATCGCGTACCATTTTCTAAAAAAATAGTAAAACAAATTACGTTTGGTGTTGTATGCCCCCCCTAAGTATTGTTTTTATTCTGTTTTTTAGTATTTGTTGTTATAGCGGCAACAGAAATACATCACCTGTGAAAACTGGGGTAACCGATTTTGTTTGGTCCCATACCGACAATTTGAAGCGGTTTTTTTTGTTAAAATTTAAAGCGCGATCTATTAAGGTCTTATAAGGTATTAAGCAAAGATGGATGGATGGATGATGTCGGTATTGGTCATCGTATCTCAGTGGTTAGAGTATTCCCCTTGTTGGAGAAAGGCCGCGGGTTCGAGTCCTGCCGATGACATTTCAGTTTTTGTGATTTAATTTCTATCTTAATATTTCCGGGGTAGACAGGGGCGTTAATTACACCCACATTACGTCATGTCATTCACTTTGTAGGTCCCACGTAATAGAGCCATGTCAGCGTATATAGATTTGCCAGAACCTCGTTCAGCAGGTGCACCGCGTCCAGGTGAGGATAACCTGGGGCCCAGAATATCAATAGAGCCACTCATCACCCGTAGTTATTACTTCCTTAAAGTTATTGGTAGGAAACATCTACTTAAGTACCAAAAACTATTTAAATGGTAGTTTCCTACAAAAAGTTTAACAAAAAGATCACAGCAGTTTGTGAGAATTCAATGTGTTTGTAATTGAAATAAAACTACGAATACAATGCGACAATAAAGACGTATCAAATCAAGGTGATGCAGTTTTTATGACGCCCGTTACTTTACGCCAGCCATAGACAAAAAAGTGGCATTCGTGACACCTCGTACTATCTCGGAAGTCAGTCGGAAGGTGTATTTTAAATTGTATTTTTGAACATTTAAATAATAAAATAAAAAATTAATGCTATTATATAATTTTTAAAAAGTTTTTTCTTAAAACATTTTACTTACCATCGTTTTGTCATGGATTTTCGCCAAGTAACGCCTGTTTCTATCCAATATTTAAATAATAATAAGTATACATTTTCCTAACTTCTATTCAAAAAGGGGCGTTATGTTCCCACATAAGTGCGCCTAAAATACTTAGCTCTTTTTATTACTGGAGACCATGCTTCGAGGCCATGGTCTCCAGCGGGTGTAGGTGGAATGTGGCCATATCCTTCTGCGAGCAGGTTATGATTACGAAGGAGGCCGAGAGAGAGAGGGAGCGTACCCTCCCCGCTGAGTTCCGAAGTCGGCGGCCAGAGCGCCTCAGACTCATCTACGTCTAAGATCAGCGACCACCATGATCGGCGCCTGAGGACGGCGGGTCGTCCTTACAGAAGCAGTCTAGAAAGATTCACCGACGAAAAAACTTTTTAAAAATTATATAATAGCATTAATTTTTTATTTTATTATTTAAATGTTCAAAAATACAATTTAAAATACACCTTCCGACTGACTTCCGAGATAGTACGAGGTGTCACGAATGCCACTTTTTTGTCTATGGCTGGCGTAAAGTAACGGGCGTCATAAAAACTGCATCACCTTGATTTGATACGTCTTTATTGTCGCATTGTATTCGTAGTTTTATTTCAATTACAAACACATTGAATTCTCACAAACTGCTGTGTTGCTGTGTTGCTAACTGCTTAATTCCGCGTTCTAAGGCCAAGGTCGGCCATTGGGGAGCACCTCTGGTTAGCACTGGGAAGAATTTCCAGTGGCACCCGAAGGACTTTGGCCACATTTGTAGCTTCTGTTTAAGGTTGGGGCACGTTCCAGTGGCACCGACGCGGGATAAAATCTGACCCCAACCTTAAACAGAAGCTACAAATGTGGCCAAAGTCCTTCGGGTGCCACTGGAAATTCTTCCCAGTGCTAACCAGAGGTGCTCCCCAATGGCCGACCTTGGCCTTAGAACGCGGAATTAAGAAAAAAACTTCTTAGCGAGGCGGGAGATGGGAGTGTACCTAATAAAAATTAGCAGTACTAACTCTAATAGATTTAGACTAAAGTGAATCTATTAATAGGTAGTTCGTTTAGTAGTTTTAAGTTTTTCCTAAGTATGCCTATCCTATACCTAGTACATATACATACTCCGAACCCACGGTGATTCGTGTACTCAAAATCTGAGTGAGGCTTCTTAATAGTTAGGTACTGTACCTACATATTCTAAAGGGAATACGTACATACTTACCTTCGTAGTTAGTTCTCATTGATACATTGAATCAAGATCCCGCATCCACTCTATACCTATCAATTTCAATAAAGACATTATAATAATATGTACATTGTACAATCACAATAATGTATATTATGCGGGTGGCGATTACAGAGTCACATATAATATAACAATATTATACCAGGGTGAAATAGCAATATCAACTTAGAGAAATAATGTTAAAAAAAAAGTAAGTCACTTTGCTTTGGTGCATTGGTGCTATTTTTGGCGGTAAACTTAGTATGTCATTTTGACGTTTCATTTGTACTTTATTATAAATCCCACTTATTTATTGTATAACTGACCACAATTGCATCGCCAATCCGAAAATTATATAATTAAATTCAATAAAATCCACGTCAGAAATTGTCACAGCAACCGACTTCAAACTACCGAAATGGGACCAAATAGTTCTCGGAGTGGGACATAATTGAAATGGGACCACTTGGGAAGAAGTAGCTTCCAATTAAAAAAAATCATAATCGGTTTACCCTGTCCGAAGATATGAGGTAACAAACATAAAAAGAAACATACAGTCGAATTGAAAACCTCCTCTCCGATTAAAAAAAAAAAGATGTGATCTATATATTTAATACGTCAATTTTTCTGTCTGTCCGTCGCGTTTTTCAATTATAATGAATAATACATACCTACATTTGCATGAAATATTAAAATATTCGTAGAAGTTTAAGCAAGGTTTTTTTTTTTTTTTTTATATTTGAGGCGATACAAAGTTTTCTGGGATAACTAGTTTATTTTATTTGGACAAGTAATCAAGACTAGGCGCTCATAAAATCTTAATATTATATTCACATCTCACCCGACCCTATTAGAGGTGGGACCAAAGTCCATACAGACTTTTATATTGTCCTTTATACAGATTTGTATTAAGAAATAAAGAACACTGAGCCCTGTATATTTAGAAATAGATAACTTGCCATACACATAAATTTATTATAGGTATAGTTCCAACTTTCACGAGATAGGATAAGATCTATGTATAACCTAAGTACCTAGATATATACTCAATAAATTATTCAAAATGCAATTAATCTTTGAATACTTAGGTACAAAACAGAATATATTAAATGGGACGACACGTGCGTTGACACTCTGGCGCCTTCTCACCTTTCCGGTACAGCGGGGTGTGCGGGCGCTGCTGCTGCATCAGCGGAAAGCCTCAAACGGCGCAAATACTCCAATTTAGCAGGAGACTACATATTGGAGCCGTTTGGGGTAGAGACGCTGGGACCCTGGGGTCCGAGTGCTCGCGGCCTATTCAAAAAATTATCTAAACTCATGATCGACACTTCTCAAGACCAGAAGGCTGGTTACTATTTGGCACAAAGAATAAGCGTTGCCATACAACGTGGAAATGTTGCCAGCCTTCTCGGAACATTGCCAGTCGGCGACGAGGCGGAGGAATTCTTTGACGCATGATAGACTTTAGTTGTAATTAGAAGGTATAATTAGAATAGGTAATGTACATATTTAGTTAGTTTCAATTGTATTTTTATATGTATATTATAAATAAATTATTACACATTAAAATAAATATTAAAGGGAGCTCCCATACTTACAACAAACGTGATATTTTTTCACTTTTGGTACGGAACCTTTTGTGCGCGTGTCCGACACGCACTTGGCTGATTACATGTTTAACCTTACATGTTTAACCACTTCTAAAGTACCGTATCGTCGTAACGATATCAATCGTTTCTTAACTAACTTGTACAATGTACTTATTATGGTTTTTTTTCTATGAAGGTTAACAATTTTAATTGTAAGGTCAGAAATATCGGCTGCGCAAGCGCAAACACCGTACACGGTTCCGTTAGAACATCCTCTCTCACGATATAACCGAGATTATTATACTGTAACTTTATATTGGTTTTATCTGAGATACATAAATTGTCTATTGTTATCATACTTGATAACAATAGGCAACAGTATAAGATCTAGATTTGGGTAATAAATACTAATTGTAACTCGGCGGCGCGGCGGCGGCAACAAGGAGCAACTGTGAGGCACTGTACGAAACGGGTCAACCGCGTTAAAGATTGGGTTTCTTAGGAAAGCAGTCGCGACACAGCGGCTAATTATTCACGTCAACAAAACGTTGTCCATGTAATAAATAATGGTTCGGTTTCTTGACAGCGGCGATTGACACCGGCGTTTACATAGAAAATGCAACAATGGGCGTTAACGACACACAATATCGTGACGATATCGTCTATAATATCGTGACGATCATAATATCGTGCACGATGTGCAATGTGAAAACGCCCAATGAGGTCACACTTACCGCTACCACCGCTGCGTTACAACTACAACTGCAGAATCAGACACAGATTTTAATGAAGTATATTCTAGCTAGACAAAACTTTTTTCATGAGATTAATGCGTTCAACTAAACAAACTCTTGAGCATTATAATGTTAGCATTTTATCTCTCCATCGTCCATTGCCGGACGTCCCGGGAACGCACTCGGGAGACCTCCCTCATGGCACCGGCACTTTGCAGCCGCTGCCAGGTGGTAGGGTCGGGAGTTAATTATACCGCATGTTTGGCGTCGGGTTTTATCCCGCGTCGATGAGCGAAGGCGTGTGCGGGCTTATAATATTAGCATAGATATAGCCATACGCGCATGTTATTTATTACATAGAAATAATAAACCACTGTTCCGGAAGAGTAAACTGTTGTTAACAAGAAAATTGACTTTCATAAGGTTTTGAATTAACCGGCAAAATTGCAAAGATGGCGGCCCCACAAGAAAATGCTTGTTTACTGTTTCGCTAAGTAATTTCTAATTTAAAAAAAAGTGAAATTCTAACTGTTCTGCTTTTAATCCGCTCGTGAGTGCTATAAAGGCCGCTTTCCCTATGTGTGTTCAAAACAAAATATACTGCAGACTGCGATAAGGTTTTAAAATGAATAGTTTTTGTACCCAATGCTTACCTACGGGAATGCATTGAAAGGATAAAATGTTTTGAAGTGACGAGTATAACCTATTAAAGTAGAAATTAAATTCCACAGGTTTACCTAATAAGTTCTAGATTTATCTTTGGTAATGACTTCGATGATGATACCCAGAATCTAGGTGAAGTCATTAGTACAAAGATAATCTGTGTTTACATCAAACTGTTTCCTTGTATGAGAATTAAGGGACGGGCAAATGGGCAAAATGACATGCGACGTACACCACGCATTATGACATCTGAACAGGATCTGGTCTATACAATTTGTATGGTAACGAACACACTAGTCATTCACCACGCTGTCTTACGCGTCACTGCGCCAGATTCGAGTGTTCCCATGCTATCCTATACGACGCTGTCACACACGTGTTATAGCGCATAGATAACGTAAAAGTCAGACGTCGTAAGACGTAGGACTAGAGATGGGCGTCTTCCCTTCCCTTCCCCGGGTAAGAATGGGTAGGAAAGGTAAAAATGGGTATAAATCCATTTTTTCCCATTTTTACCGGGTATTTTCATTTCTTCCCGGGTACACATGTTTAGGATTCAATTCGATACGATTATTCATGATTATTCATGAGATACGTAGGTATACCTATAGTATTAGGATAAAATCTGTTATTTTTGATCTTTAACAGTCTATAGCACGCCGAATCGTTTCGACTATTATTGTTTGGCAATATAAATAACGCTTAAAATTGGAATTTATATGATGTGGATTGTTTATTTAACTGTAGTTTTTTTTAACGTGGTCGGTGATGCGATGTGGTGATTTAAGCACTTCAAACCCCCCCCCCCCCCCTAAACATTTTGTGTGGCCTACCCACAAAAACCTATCCACGGTGTTTCTCCTTCGCCTTAGCCGGGCCCCCGGATAGGCAGAAACTGCTAAGCGACGGCAGCCCAGCAAAGGGGCGCTCGTTTAAGCTCAACACAGAAGACCAACAAACAACATAGAAGCGACGCCCCCCAAACACATAAGGGGCGTCGGACTCCTCAGGGCCATTCGCGTGGACGGTGGGCCCCCCGTCCCACCGCCCACGGCCCTATCAGTCGGGGGCTTGGGCGTAGGCAATGCGCCGTCGCCCCCTGACTGGTGCCCGCCGGGGCGGGAGCGTACGGCCGCCATCACCTCCCGAGCGAAGGAAGCGACGGCGGCCCAACATTGGTCGCTGCCGGCCATAGACTGGATCAAGGCCGGCAGCGAATCCACTCTTCCAATAGTGCCCGTGAGGGCCAACCTCTCCGCGTCCCAGGCGGCGCACACGAGGAGCGTGTGCTCTGCCGTGTCCACGGCGCCGCCTGCGCAATGAAGACAAACGGGCTCCGACAGAATCCCCACCACTTCCCACAGGAATTTGGCAAAACCCACCCGAGTGACCCGTGAGAAGTTGGGTGAGGAAGTAGGTCGGAGCCCCTTGCGCGTGCTCCACCCACTGGCGGAGCACGGGACCGATGGCCCCCACGAGCACCCGGCTCGCAGTGCGAGCCTCACATCTCAAGGCCCATTGCCGGAACAGATCGTCGCGAGCCTCCTGTCTCCAGCGATCAACCTGCTCCGGCAACGGGCGACCTCCTAGTTGACGCACCAGGGCGCCCTCCTCGTAGACCCTCTTAAGGGCCCCTGCTTCGAGATCCCACGGGGGACTTCATGCCAACAGGCACGCCACCTCAAAAGACACTGTGCGGTACGCCCGTGCAGCCCTCTGCGCCGCGATCCGCTGCGGTCGTCGCAGCTGAACCACGTTCGCGGCGCTGAGGGCATCCGCCCAAATAGGCGCTCCATAGAGCGCCTTGGAGCGTACCTCACCCTCGTAGAGACGGCGGCAAGCACTTCCCGGTCCCCCTTTATTGGGGAGCAGCCTGCCGAGCGCATTGGCGGACGCCACCAGTTTTGGTGACAGCCGCCGGAAGTGCTCGACAAACCCCCACCGACTGTCGAGTAGGAGACCTAGGTATTTCAGGGTCCTCCCGACAGTGATGGAGGTGCCACTCACCACAATTTGGGTATCCCGAGGGGGTATTTAACTGTAGTTAGGTTAGGTTAGGTTAGGCTCAGTAGCCGCAGAAGTACATGGTGCAGATAAAATTCGTATTGCTACTTTGCTGAGACATTTCCTGGAACAAAGTCCCTTCCACCAAGTTACAGGGCTTATATCTGCTACATTTTCCCATAGTAAGCGGTTATTCCAGAAACCCTGTCTTGCTCTGTAGTTTGCTATATCTACAATTGTAGTGATATTGAGTTTGCGTGACATTTCCTCGATAAAGTTCATGGCTAAAATGTCCTCCTCTTCATTTACGCCAAGCCTTGTGTGTTTGGATCCAAAAGATAAGCAGCTAAATGAATAGGTTTTATACACTCTTTTGTTCTTTTTTACAGCATTCAAAGTCATTAGCTTATCTTCGTCATTTAATATATTGAGAGTAGGTAGTAGAAACTCTAATTTTGAATTAATATCTTTAAATGTTGTAAAAACAGTGTGAATGTTAGAATTATTGGATTCTAATTTGAAAATTGGCTCTGTGACGGGTTCTAAAACACTTAAGCATACTTCTATGAAGGACCAAAAACTGTCATCTAATAGAGTGGACTTAACTTCTTGTGCTAGATGTACGGCATCTTTATGAACGACAAGGGTCATAAGAGATAACTTTGAATTTTGCAAACTTTTTAGGGCTGCAACATGGCTGCCCCACCTTGTTTTAACTGGTAACTTTAATGCAAATCTTCAATCAAAATGCAAATCCTTGTGAAATAATGCAAATGATATAATAAATAGTATCACTGTAATTGACAGAACACATATATTTATATTAAAAGTCATAATTTTGTGTGGAAGTATGATATAATTACATTTTTTATTTTTACCGGGTATAAATAGCAAGTGGGTGGGTAAAAATGGGTAAAAATAGGTATTTTCCCAAAACACCCATTTTTACCGGGTAGGCGCCCATCTCTACGTAGGACCGTATAATATGTATCTATTTATATTAGTATGTTTATCAGTCGTCTAGATCCCATAGCACAAGTTTATATTAGCTTAATTTGGGCTAGATGACGTTGTGTGAGAATTGTCAAAATATTTATTATTTTATTATTAAAAATTTATAATCAAATCTTGCCTCTTCATTACTTGCGCCCTCGCAAATTATAAAAGTACTAAAAGCTTCCTCTTGACTCCTTGAATCAGTCTAACTATTAAAAATAAACGGCATTAAAATCCGTTGCGTAGTTTTAAAGATCTAAGCATACATAGGGACATACAGACTATTACAGACATCAGAAGCGTGTTTTTTTATAGTTAGGGTACATACCTACTATGTTAAGATATACCTATAGAAATGCAATGACAAAACTCACCGATCCAAATAATCTATCAAGTATATCCCTCATCATTGTCACTGTTATCACACATTTGTTTTTTAATTATAATATTACAAGCCTGAATTTCACAGCACCTGGCTAATTCAAAGCTGATATAACACTAACATTGACTCACTCAGATACTATTATTGCTAAAGCACACGTAAATGTATTGTTCATATATTTACTCAAGATAACGATTTATCAATCGATCGATTGTTTTGATGTGACGTCAATTTTTATCTGACTGCGCCGCCGAGGGTTATGTTTTGCGTATGTATGGGTGCATAGAAGTTCAACTAAGGTCTTAGAGACTAGTCAGCTAATATTATTTTTCAACAGACTTCCATTTATTTTGTTTGTCACCTCATTTCTCTGGACTGGGTGAACCGATTTTGAATTTATTTAATTGGAAGCTACTACGTCCCGAGTGGTCCCATTTCAATTTGGTCCCATTGCGAGAACTATTTGGTCCCATTTCGGTAGTTTAAAGTCGGTTGATGTGTCAATTTTTGACGGGTATTTTTACAGTTGAACCTGTTTGGAACTAACTCATAATGAAATGTCCTAAGATAATATTAATCGAAAAAGCAACTAGCACTTATATATAGCGGTCCGTTGACATTTGTCAAAAGAATTGACACATATATCTTACATTTACGTCATCAGACATCTCAAATAAAACAATGCAATATCCTCAATGCGTAAGAAGGACGTAAGACACAGTCTGGTGAACATATTTCTCCACATCAAACTGATATGGGGTCAGTAACTCGGCTAATTATAGACAAGCGTCTATTTTTGTTAGGTTTAAGATAAATAGAGAACATCACTAGTAGAATAAAACAGTTCGGAAAAGAGGAATTTAGAAATTAGGTACATAGATCAGTATCGTTCAAAAAAACCGGCCAAGGCTCTATAACTCTAACTCCTGGCTGTATAACTCCTAAACTAACAGAGTCATACCATCCGTTATAGTTTTCCTTTAAAGTTTTACATGGACTCATCATTCATCATTCACCGAGCCTTTTCCCAACTCAGTTGGGGTCGGCTTTCCAGTCTAACTGCGATTCGGCTGAATTTCGATATTTTCCGTGAAGCGACTGCCATCTGACCTCCACAACCCATGGGCGATATCGAAGTTCTGTAGTTAGACCGGTCGGATTTTTGATTTAGGGCTCCAACTACCCCTAACGACTGCCATAGATGTTAGTTTGACAACCGGGACCGACGGATTAACGTGCTCTCCGTGGCACGGAGGGGTCTCAATGTCTTAAGAAATGGTCACCCATCCTAAGACCGGCCTGAGTCGATGTTGCTTAACCTTTGCAATTTGTTAACATTGTCGGTTAGCACTAGACCACGAGCCCCCATTACATGGACCACCATCATGAATTTTCTCAGGTTCTTCATGCCAGCCGTTTAGTGACGCCCTGTTTTCGCAAAAACATGCTTCTCATAGCTAGATATCTCGCAAACAGATACTTAAATCAAAAAATCATCTTAGCAACCTCCCAATGTTTTTATAATACCTTGATACCCCACACGATGGGGTAGATGCGTGAAAAAAAATCATCCCCACTTTACGTGTAGGGGAAGTACGACTTTACGTTTTCTAGTACTTTTTCGGCGTAGTAAATATACATATCCATGCAAAGTTTCATGTTTCTAGCACTAACCGTTTGGGAGAAAAGTCGAGGACGGACGTAAGTACGTGACAAAACTATAAGGATTCCGAGAGTTTTTACTACATAACCCTAAAAACGGAGCAGTCTTCTTAAACCTATACAATTATATTCTACCTACTAATGTTTTAAAAGCGAAAGTGTGTATGGATGTTTGAATGTCTCTTTGTTGCCCTTTTACGACAGTTATGTCGTTCATACATAATAAAAAACAATATCTTTATAAACTACAGCAGTTTATTAAAGATATAGAACAAGAAAATGCACTTAACTAAGTATATGCAATAACTAACTTAACTGTAGGGATTGCTCAGACCGCTGCGCTAGTTCCTAAATATTTATTTGACTCTAAAATTTAAAAGAATGAACAACACTTTCTCCCTGGCTGATCCGTTCTTGAACTTTAAATAAAACCATAAACAAGTTAAACAACGTCATAGTCGAGCATTTATGTGCGAGCAGAGACAATAACAATGGCCGCATTGCGCGGGAAAAAACGAACGTGCCAAGTGTGTCGTTCGGTTGTTAAAATATTTTTTGCCGGACAATAAATACGGATGTCGGACAATGAAATGCTTTTTGTGCAATTTTATTTTGGTTATTGTGAATGTGAGGCTGAGTGACCTAATAGAACTAGTAGTTAAATGTTCTCACTGTGTAAGCGGAGTACCTGCGTGGCTTTGATCCTAGGCTAACGACCAAATACTGAAACGTCACTTAAATGTTTAGGAGCTGTTTAAGTGCTTGGGCAACACTTAAACTTCAATTTTTCATAAAAAACGTCACTTTTGAGTACTGCTTATTTGAGTGACGTTTGAACGTTCAATTTTGGATTTTTGCTGAGTGCGTGGCTGGTGGATTTTTAGGTTACCTCTGGCGCTCCGCAAAAATCGGGTTTCCAGACGCTCAATTGCAATACCGAACAACGTTTCTTTGTCCCGCACTGTGTATTAGTTAAGTAATTAGTTCTTCTGTGCGGGAAGTATCAAGCATTACCTGGATATTGGCGAAATCATCGATGAACTTCGATGGACCACGTTTTTAAAAACAGAAGAAGAAGAGGAGTGTGCTTTCGTTTAATAGGCCGTAAGTCTGTGAATACATGATTGAGTAGGTGACAAAAAGATCTTAATTATTTTCACAAATTATCTCATTTATCGATCGAACTCGGTGGGTTACGTTCGATAAAACAATAGATTCGGTTGTCTTCTGGCGTTTCATACATAAACATGACTCACCTATAGTACTATTCCCTATTCTGTGCCTATAGTGTTAATCGTTACCGTCATATTTAATTAGTTTGTCGATAATTTGATCAAACGTGTGCCTCACAATTTTGTGTTTATTTTGGATTCTGCTTGTTGGTAATAAGCAACTTAAGAAATTAGCAGTTGATGCTTTACATTTCTCTGCGAACGCACCGAGATACTTTTGAAACGCAAGCGAAATTAAAGGGTTTTAAACAAATAAAGCCATCATAATAGTGAACATATGGTGGGAACGGGAAACTATGAAAACAAATGCAACATGTGCGAGCAACTGAGGATATGTCTCAAGCCGTAATGCGAGCAACTTGACGAAATATTAATGTTTTACCGAAATAACCCCATGACGAGCCCTGATTTACACTTCCTTGTCACTTTGAGATATTTTCATAAGACAGCAAGGAATAGTCATATACTTAGGTAGTTATTTTCTTGTTAGTTAGTAGAGTAAATTACTTTGTAGTTAATTGAAGAACTACTAATAACCACAGAGTTAACTGCACTTTTCCTACTTTTTAGGGTTTTGTACTCAAAGGATAAAACGGGAAACATATTACTGAGACTTCGGTGTCCGTCCGTCTGTCTTGGGCTGTATCTCATGAACCGTGATAGTGAGAAAGTTGAAATTTTCACAGATGTATTTCTGTTGCCTCTATAACAAAAATAGACTAAAAAACAGAATAGAATAAACATTTTGGCCGTTTTGGTACGGAACCCTTTGTGCGCGAGTCCGACTCGCACTTGGCTGGTTTTTTTTGTTTACCTATTTGATTAGGGAACACCCAAATTTCGGTACAATAATTTAAATATGGGGAATCACACGAAATTTTGTCACAACCCGGAACTTTAGTTAAGCCAAGTGTAGTCACTACCAATCAGTTGACAAAATCCGGAAGAATACATAAAAAAACATCGACTTACGGGGTTTTTCTTTAGCACTGTGGTGTTAATTAATTTAATACACAATGAAACTGTAAGATCGTCTATAACAGTCTGTAACTCCTTGACTGACGGTAAGTGAACGTGACATTTCAATGAAAACACAGCACACAGTCACAATGACTATTTGCTTATCATATTTGAGACGTTTTATACAATGCGAGTATAATGTTCAGATGCCTCGAAGGGCATATATTATACGTCTACTTTTCGCCAACTTCATAAGCAAACCACTGGACCATTGCTGAACATATAAACATGGCAGTGTGTGTTCTTTGGGTACCTACGCCCAAAGCATAACCCTACAGAAGAATAACCCCTAAACTGCAAAATAACCCCAGTGGAAGAGGCTTTTAATAAAAAATTCAAAACCTATTAAAACCTGCGTTGAAAGTCCCCGTAGAAATTTAAAAACAAATCGATCTAGTGATGCGATAGCTTATCGGCACAACTTCGAATAGTCGATAAAAAGTTCCATAAGTACTTAGCCTTATCGATACCATTAATCTATTATTAAAGTATGCGGAATTGCGTTGAAGTAATGGAGGTTTAGTAATCAAAGCACACACATATACTCGTACAAACGTCATAGCAATGCCAAAGATCATAGAAGTTCCACCAAGATAGTGACTTACAATAACCTCAGCTAGAAGTGGTACATATGTCGTTCAACGGATGAGGCATTTATCTCAAAGGGGTAGACAAAGGTGCATTGATAGACACCTACACTTTTCCAGTGATTTTGTTAGTCCCACGTAATAGGGGGCAAGCCTATTGCCGTTACCAGGCACTATTGAAAATTCATAACTACACTGTTATTCAAACCGAAACACCGATGTTACATATCACTAAAATCAGTAAGTAAGATAGTAGTCCGAGACGCCCATGGTAGTCCAAGACGCCCAGGACTGTGTGTATTAGCTGTGCCATAGCAGCTGGCACGTAAGATTTTGTTGCCTTACATCAACTTTTCATCGCAAGGCAACGGGTTTAAATATTTTTCAAAATTAAGATATGTGTAAATATATCTGCCATCCTGTTCGGAGAAGCAAGCGTAACGCTTATAGTGGTGTTTCACTCAACATTGTACATTATTTCTACTGTGACAGTGAAATCATACGAGTTCAATAAATAATAGCATACTTTGCTGTCGTTACTGGTGACAGTTATGAGATGGTGTACAAAAACTTGAACCATACAAATGCCACACCATGTATAAGTGCTTGTCGACAGATATTGATTGATTACATACAGTCTGTACTATACCTATAAGATTTCTAAATTCCATGGTGTGGTCGAAGGTTTCACTAATAACTTTAATGATCCAGTTTTATTTTCTTGCCCTTCTAGAGTGTGAAGAATTTAATTTAATTTTTAGACTTTCACGATTTCAACTCATAACTGGTATCTAACATACATACGTAAAACCACACCTGTTTCATCGAAGGGGTAGGCAGAGGCGTGTTAATACGCCCACTTATCGCCAGTATCGTTGGTGATCCCATGTAAAAGGTGGAGAGCCTATGGAGGAGAAACTTATCGGGAACTTTGTGCTTCTCAGAGCCTCGTCTGTTGATAGGAAGGTGCACCACATGCTGGTCAGGTTGATGTGGGACCCTGAGATCGCCTTTACACCCTGAGATCTAAACAGAATTTAACTGTGGTAATACTCGTATCAATGGTTCGTATTATTATGGTTCCCCGTACACGTTACCACAAAAGGTAGACTAAGACTTTAAGGAACCATAAGGTATCATTTGATTGGCTTGGATACTATAACGATTATGTCAGATTATGTCAACTGTAGCCTAAAAAAAATATTGATCTCATAAAGTAGCCTGTGACCATGGCCAATATAATTTGGTCGAAACGTCAAGCAATAAAATATATGCATGCAATAGCATATCTACGCCATATTACCGTGTTCAAGTAAAATATATTGTAAATGATATCTAAAAGGGACATTTCTTACACCTAAATTTGTAGAGCCAGAATCGATGAAACATTATTACCTACAAACCTTGCAGTTCCAACTTATTAGCAAGGCAGGAATGAGTTGATTATTTTTTTTGCAATTTTGAGAATAAACTACATTAAATTGTAATATTACATTTGTAATAGACACAGCCACATATTGTTATGTAAGTAACATAAAACACACAACAAATAGTAGCAGTCTTGTCGCTCAAGGCAATCTATTTATTTACAATACTATAAAATTGCTTAACAGTTGATTAAACAACACGTTTTCTCTTCCCACTACACGTAATTTCCAATTTGACAAAAGGAATCAACAATACAAATGACTGTTTTAATATGTAACTGGCTTACAGCTACTACATAACATATATAATCCTCGTTTAAATAACCCAAATGGTATTACGTGAGAAGACATAGTGGTTTACATACAAAACATATTTAATTAATGGCAGGCATCAGTCATCGATATTCTTGTGGCACAACACTAGCTTTCACTTGATCTTCCATTATTATGTAACACTGTACTGACGTATTTTTTAGAAGCAGTATTTAAGTAATGTTTTAGCTTTTACTTCAAGGTGTGTATTTGAGCAAATAATTTGATGTTATGACAATAAGTATTAAGTCAATTTGAAATATCGCAGTGATGGGATGATGTCATAAAAGTCAAGAAAACTTTTACTTTTTTTATTATCGACCGTTTAAGTGCGTTCTGTCGGCCTGTTCGAATCACAAGATTGCTCGTAACCACATTGTTACCTAGACAGCAAATTAGTTTCGGCTCCCAACCATGCCTTACCATGCATTGCGAATCTGGCAGTAAATGTAAATATAGAGCAATTATATTTTTGTAACTTCATAAGCGTCATTAAATGACCGAAGTGAATGAATGATTTGATTGATTGATTGATTAAAGTCGACACTTCCGCTTTTAGGGCAGGGACAGAAAAGGATCCAATCGATTGCCAATCAATTTAAAATGAGCCTCATCGGTCCAGCTGTTACCGAGTTTTAGCGAGGCTAACGAACGGCTATTCATTTTTATTTATATAGAAGATATAATTGGAATTGTATTTATAGTATTGAATACAATATAATCTATTACTTTATTTACAATAAGAATTACAATATACATAATTATATACTAAAAATATTTACATTACAAAATATCGTTTAAAAAATCCTCCGCGTCATTGCCGACTGGGAATGTTCCCAGAATGCTGGCTGTGTTGCCACGTTGGATGGCGATACTTATTCTTTGGGCCAGAAAATAGCCAGCCTTCTGGTCCTGAGAAGCATCGATTAAGCGTTTAGCAATGTCTCTATAAAGGCGGCGAGCACTCGGACCCCATGACCCCAGTGTCTCAACCCCAAACGGTTCAAATATGTAATATAGAAGATTAAATTTCTTTCGACTTAGGAGGATACGTCATATAGCGTCAAACTAAGTAACGATAACTAGAGAACTAGGTCCTAACTGTAAAATACTGACACTTTTAATTTATTTAAAGATTTATTTTTTCATTTACATACCTAAAATGTTTTTTTTTGTAAATACGTACCAACAGAGAAAGTGTGCATACTTGACCAACATGTTAGATGCCTCAGCCGGTGCACCGTTGGACCTTAGAGATGCCTATTAGTAGAACCCCTTGGCATGTATTGTACTTTGAAAGTTACTTAACTGCATAAGCATAGTGTTAATGTAATAATATTTAACTAAGTTTAACTAACGACATGTTGTGGCTATCGCAGGACATCATATTTATTATGATTAACATAAATTATTATCACAATGGACATTAGAGATAGGTAGAGAAATATACAATGGCAAACCCACAAAGACTGTTAACACACACACACATATCACGCCTATATTCCCGAAGGGGTAGGCAGAGGTGCATTACACACCCACAATTTGCCAGTATTTTAGTCCCACGTAATAGGGGGTAAGCCTATTGCTGTCACCGTGCACATTTATAATGGGTTACATCCAAAATGTCCGAATGAATTTAATAAAAAAATAGCAGAATTGTGATTTTGAAAAAAAATTGAAACCCATTGCCGCTATGGCACAGCCAATTAAAGTCCTGGACGTCTCGGACTATAAACTATTAACCATCAATATATATTTATTTTTTTCTTAATAATTAATAAAATACAAACTTTTTTAAGCAGTCATAAAATATATAATTAGGTATTTATAAGTACCTACATATCTTCGTCATTATTTCGTGTTAATTACCGTTCAAAAGTAATTATTATATTGGTGAAATATAGGCATTGGTGAAATATAGGCGTAGTAACAATCTCTGTACCCTTCATAACGAAACATTATTATAACAAGTTCTGTACGAGCGTGTGTTTGCAGAGAAACTCTCTGCAATTTCTAGGTCATATTATGTCCAGCACATAATACGAGTATTTCAAATGCGCTTATTTATATGACGTTAACCTTCATATCTAAGATCTGTCGACTAGCAGTCTTTTTGAGACACCGCTGGGAGTGCGATTTTTGCTGAGCGTGTGCCTGGTGGCTTTTTAGGTTACCTCTGGCGCTCCGCAAAAATCGGGTTCCCAGACGCTCACATACCGAACAACGTTTCTTGTCCTGCACGTGGAGCTAGTTAGGAATAACCAGTTCTTCTGTGCGGGACTATCAACTAATCAATCATTACCTTGACATTGGCGAAATCATCGATGAACATCGATGGAGCCACGTTTCTGAAACCAGTAGAAGAATAAGAAGAGACACTGTTGCACTTTGTAATGCTAATGGGTACTTATAATTTTTAAGTGAAACATGGTCTCGTTTCTTACTTAAGAAACGAGACCATGTTTCACTTAAAAATTACGAGGGAAATTACTGTCTCAAGCGTTTTTCCACCAGCAGCGTGCGGATCTCGCCCGCAATGCTTGTCGATGTCAATGTCAAATTTCACACAATAATGAAATGCGTTTCATGTCCCGGTTGCTACGGCAACGGGGCTAGTCGTGAACTGATTTGACGTTGACATCGACACGCATTGTGGGCTAGATCGCGCAGGTGAAAAAACGCATAATAGGAAAAGTGCCTTAAAAATAAAGGTTTTTCGTTGTGCTCACATTTTTTATTTTATTAAGTACTTGCTCATTCCCGTGATTTTATTTAGCCTAGGAGCCTTCTTCAATAAAACGACAATTTATTTAACACTAAATTTTTAAATTTAGTGACAGATCTTTCAAGTTGTTTCGGAGATTAGAGCGATCAACAAAACAAACTGTTTTTTAGAGTAATAAATAAACTGTTTTTAATACTAATATTTTTTGGGGTACTCCACGTAACCAGATTTTTTCTTGCGTTTTACCCGTGTGGGATATCATTAGATAGGTCTTTTTAAAACATTGACGTTGCTAAAATAATTTTTTGATTTAAGTATTCGTTTGCGAGATATTCACTTTGAGATGCTCACTTTGTTGGTAAAACAGAGCGTCCCCCCCCCCCCTAAAATCTAAACGAAGAAAATATTTGTGATGGTAGACCATGTAATGAACTTTCAAGGAAAATTATAACGGATCCGATAACTTTATTAGTTCAGGAGCTGGCACGCACTTGGTCAGTTTTTTAAATTTTATGGTTTGGTTTCAAGACCAAGGATTTAAAAAACGAACTCATCAGCTTTATATTTGACTGCTTTGGTGGTGTGGTTGGTAGTGCTCCGCTTTCGACACCGGAGTCTCGGGTTCGATTCCCGGTCGGGACAAACTTTGTGTGATGACACATACGTTTATACCGAAGACTGGATGTATATATGTATAAAATAATATAATATGTATAAAAAAATGTATATAAGTATTTACATATACATATCACAAGCTCTGCTTAGTTTGAGACTAGATGGCGTTATGGGAGTTGTCCTAACATATTTATTTATGATTTTTGTTTAGAATAAAAAGTATAAATAGTACATCGACATAATTATAGATGGCGCCACTGTTCCGTTTAAAAACAGTTAACTGAAAAGCTTAAACGAGTTTCTAAACCGGTCGTAACTTACTGCTTACTTAGTACTCTAAGTTATGAGTATCTTACTTTCTTTGTGTGTCAAATTCTTAATGTAGGTACCTAATTTGTGTTTGTAGGTAGGTACTTATGTTATTATTATTTCGGGGTGGAACAGATGATTAGATTCATAAAGGACACGGGAAGGTTCGACGGAGGGCCGTGAGAGAGCTGGATCAACCACATTCAATACAATACAAATACTCTTTATTGTACACAAAAAAGAAAACATACAATTAGGAGACTTAACTTAAAGATAGTACAAAAGGCGGCCCTATCGCTAAAAGCGATCTCTTCCAGACAACCTTTGGATGGATAGCGAGTTAAAGAAATTTAAAAGGGTAGTGTACAATACGTGAAAGAGAAAAGAAAAATAAAGCTTAGGTAGTAAATAATAAAATAAAGATAAGACAGAGTAGGATAACAATATAAATGAACTAATAAACTTACCCAGGTAGTAATAATATCATAGGAAAAGAAAGAATACTTACATAAATACTTAAAATACACTAAATACATAGACATTCTAAATATTGGTTAGAGAAAGGTAGTAATCAGTTAACATATTTTTGAAAGAAGTAAGAGACTGCGCACGTCTGATGTGAAGTGGCAAAGCATTCCACAATGGGAGAATTGGGGAAATGGACGAAGTAGCCCGCATACGTTGCGGGTGGATCGTCCGTTCGGAATCCCCCGGAAGTCCCCGTTGGAAATAGTAATAGGTATAATATACTCCACACGTTCAAAAGAGTGAACCAATCTTGAAACAATTTGGTGTAGAGGTGAGCTGGCTTGTTCCCAATCGCGGGCGTCAAATAGTCTTACTCTAAATGTGGGTTCCAGCAAAAAGAAGAAGTTCTCATTTCGATTGTTATCTCATAACTTCCGACTAGGTTAAGCGATTTAAAAAAAATAATAATATTGAAAGCTTGAAAACAGATTACTGGTGATCTCATTTGAATTTAGTCTCATTCCGACAATTATTCGGTCCATTCTGGTAATTTAAAGTAGCTTTTTTGCTAAATTTATTGTTTAAATCAACCAAACTTAGAACTAATCATAGGTTATAGAATAAGAGTCCACAACGGCGAGACACGTTATTTTATAAAAGGATGTCCCGAACAAAGATAAGATTGATCATTGAGTATCTGCTTCAAAACCATCACATCGTTATGTCACCTAATTATGAAAATTCTGTTTAACTCCTCAAGGTAATGAGCCGTGATTATAATGAATCAAGAGACAGGAAACTTATCAGTGTCCATTTCTTCACTTAATAACTCGGAACGGATATATGAATACAAACTTCCTGCACCGATTTCCTCTACATTATCTATATGTAAACTTAACATCGATAACTCATAATCGATGCTACATAATATATAGTGTTTTTTGTTATATAAGTATAGGCAGGGCTGTATAACATGTATAAGTATTTGCATTTCATGTAATAATGTTGTTAGGTTAGGTGTTGAACAAACCCTACTATAATGTGTGTAATAATAAATGTGAAAGTCTGTATGTTTGAAGTTCGGTTTTTACCCTTTGTTGGCTGATAAGGTTACTTTTTATCGAAATATGAACGAGAAAACTGTGTTATAAAGGTGGAAAATACTGTGTAAGAGACAATAAGAAAAGTGCCAATGGACACATTCTTAGCTTTGTAAGTTTTTTTTGCAAATTAAGTCCAATTTAAATTACTTATTAGCCTTAAAGGTCTAGATTGTAATTGTTATGAGTAACCGTTAATTACGAGTATTTAATAAAAAAAATAAAGGTGGGCGGAGCCGCTGGCAATAGCTAGTAAACCGACTCAATGTTATGAATCTTAATCTTACTTAACATAGTACAAAATAAAGTCGTTTCCACTGTCTGTCTGTCCCAATGTTATGTACGGATTTTGACGCGGTTTTTTTTAAATAGATAGCTAGTGCAATATAAATGTATTAAACTTTCATTAAAAAGAAAATTAACCTAATGGTAGTAGGTTAGTGTTATTCTATATTCTATTGTTTTCTAAAAGTGACACTTGTGGCAGTATCGACACAATACTGTAGCACAAGACTGCTTCGGTGGCGTGGTCGGTAGTGTATCCGCTTTCGACGCCGGAGTCTCGGGTTCGATTCCCGGTCGGGACAAACTTTGTGTGATGACACATACGTTTGTACCGAAGTCTGGATGTTTCCTATGTATAATATGTATGTATTTACAAAAAAAAAAATGTATATAAGTATTTATATCAGTTTATCTAGTACTCATATCACAAGCTCTGCTTAGTTTGAGACTAGATGGCGTTGTGTGGATTGTCCTAACATATTTTATTTTTATTTTTTATTGTGTGTGTAATGTTTAAAAATAGAACCACATTCGCAAAAGCCGACATGTTATTTTTTTTAAATTACCTTAGAACGTACACTAAATGAATTGAGTACAACTTTATGATAATTTTAAATAAGTATTCTTTAAAAACAGATAATTGATCGAATAACATAAATGCTGATAAATATAAATAGTTACATTTTGTCTCGAGAAAAAGTTATTTTATTGATTAACCGTAAAACTTTTCTGTTTTAATTATTGTCGTGTTTACAATGACGCACTTTTTTTTTTTTTTTTTTAGTTCCGCGACCAAGGCCGCGGCCGCTCTAACGTCCGTTGCCGGGCGTCTCTGGTTACAAGCAGAACGTATTTCCAGTGGCGCCCGGCGGACTTTGACCACCTCTGTGGTCTCTGCGGGGGTTGGGTCGGGACGACGGGTGGCGATCCCGCCGTCCTCAGGCCCCGATCATGGAGGTCTATGGTCTTGGGCGTAGACGAGTCTGCGGCGCCCTCGCCGCTGACTACGGAACTCGGCGGGGAGGGTATGCTCCCTCTCCCTCTCGGCGGCCTCCTTCGCGAGCACGACTTGCTCGCAGAAGGACACGACCGCGTTCCACCTACTCCCGCTGGAGACCATGGCTTGAAGCATGGTCTCCAGCGAGAGGGTATCCACGCCCAGACCCACTACGAGGTCCCGGCGCTGACTCGCCCACGCTGAGCACTCCACCAACGTGTGGAGTGCTGTGTCGTCGTCGGAAACCTCGCAGTATTGACACCGGGGTGTGACCTCACGATGGATGCGAAACAGATAGCTACCGAAGCATCCATGCCCGGTAACGATCTGCGTCGCACGATACGTGAGGTCACCATGCTGCCTCTGCAGCCAATCGTCCATGATCGGTCTCACCGCCGCGATGATGGTGGCACCCCACTTGGGTTGCTCAAGTCGCACCCGCTATGACTCCATGAGATCCTGTCGGAGTTGGGACCGCCGGTCATCGATTTCTCGAGACGCAGGCCTGTGGTCCCGCTCCAGCGCCTCCTTGCGCCATTGGAACAATGACGCAAGGGACGCTTCCAGGTCCCATGGAGGGGTCCCGGCTAGGAGACATGCAGCCTCTCCAGAGATCGTGCGGTAGCCCCTTATTGTTTTGACGGCCAAGGTCCTCAACGGTCTGTTAAGGAGCGTTGAGTTGTTGGCCGTCAACCGCGCCGCCCATACGGGAGCCCCGTATAGGGCCATACTCCACACGATCCCCAGGTACAGTCTCCTGCAGGAAGCGTTGGGTCCCTTTAGGTTGGGCATCAGTCGCGAAAGCGCGACCGATGCCTGTGTCACCTTGGGGACCAAACTTCGGAAATGTGGTCCGAAATTCCATCGGCTATCAAGTACGATCCCTAGATACTTCATCGAGGGCTTGATGCCGATGCTAACGCCTCCCACATTTATGCTGGAACCTTCAGGTGGACCGTTCCGAGGTCTGTGAAAACACAGAACCTCGGACTTGTGCAAGGCCACCTCCAGTCCCAGCCGCCGTATCCGACCCACGACTTGAGCAACACCCGTCGTGACCTTGGGTGCTGCCTCCTGGTACGTTGCACCCCGCGCCGTGACGAGGGTATCGTCGGCGTAGCACGTCACGCCGACGTCCTCAGGCAACGCACCCCGCAGCACCCAGTCGTAGCCGATGTTCCACAGAAGCGGCCCCAGGACCGACCCCTGTGGAACACCGCACGACACATCCCGCCGAGCTCTCCCGAGCCAGCTGGGGAAAGCTATGGCCCTCTCCGAGAGATAGGCCCCGACAATACGACGGAGGTAGAGAGGCGTTTCGTGATACACGAGCGCCTCCCTAACGCAGCTCCATGGCAAGGTGTTGAACGCGTTGGCGATGTCAAGAGACACCGCCACCACCACCTTGCCCTGCGAGACTGCTTCCTCCGTCAGGCTCCTGACGCGCATGATCGCGCTCACGGTGGAGCGTCCCCGACGGAAACCGTACTGGTTGTCCGCCAGGTCTGGCCCCACCGTCGAGAGATGCTCGACGAGGCGTTCTGCGATAATTCGCTCAAAGAGCTTACACACCTCGTCGAGCAACACGATCGGCCGGTATCCGGACGATGAGTCCACCGGCCGCCCCGCCTTACGGATCAGGACCAGTTTCCCCGTCCTCCACACCTTGGGAAACTGGCCCCTTTCGAGGCATGCGCTAAAGAGCCCCATCAGTCGAGGCCCGAGTTCTCCGAGGGCCAGGACCCATGCACGGTCAGGAATGCCGTCGGGTCCGGGGGCAGTGATTTTCCGGCGTTTAAGCCGGAGTACTGCCGCACCTAGCTCCCCCACCCTGACTTCGGGTACGTCGTCTTCACTGATGCTATCCGCGTCGGGCAGAGACGGAGCCATGCGCGGAGGGACGTGCTCCTCCGCGCTCGTCGGAAACAGGGAGCCCATGACCCGCTCCAGCTGCTGCGGCTGGAGACTCTGGGTCAGTGGGGGCGCCCTAGGTCGGAGTTTCTCCCTGACCTGTAGGTACGGGCGCCCCCATGGGTTCTGCTGCAGGGTCTCCAGGTGCTCCTCACGGGCCGCCGTCTTGGCCCGCTTTATTGTCTCCTGGAGATTACCTTTAGCCTCCCTGTAAGCCTGATAAAGCTCCGCCTCTCGGGTTGCCGCGTCGTCTGGGCGGCGATGCCTCCGGCGAAACCTGGTGTACTGGCGGCGGGCGGAGATGCATGCTGCGCGCAGCTGTGCAATCTCCGGCGACCACCAGTACACCTGCTTCCTTGCCGGTCTGGGTGTAACCCTAGGCATCGCCGCATCACAGATTTGCGACATGGCTCTCCTGAACCACTCCGCCTCGGCATCCACATCGGCAGGCCGGTCCGGTGCCGGAATCCAGGCCTGCACGATGGATGCCTCCAGGAGAGCCTCCCGATCCAGATGGTGAAGTGCCCAACGCGGATCCGGGGGATTTTCTACCGGCTGTGGGAGGTCAGGTGGGGGGACGACATCGAATCGGATGTACCGATGGTCCGAGTGCGTCTCCTCACCCTCCTCCTCGTGCCAGCCAGTAATACGGGCGGCGAGGGCAGAGGTCGCGAACGATACGTCCACGACCGAGCTGGTCCCCCGCCGCCAGAAGGTGGCGACATTCCCCCGGTTGAGGACCTCCAGACCACGTGTTCTGGTCCAGTCCTCAAGAAGCCTCCCCTTGTCCCTGGTTTCCCGGGAGCCCCACGCCTCACTCCAGGCGCTGAAGTATCCCAGCAGCAGGACAGGGCGAGGACGGCACGCAGCGAAGATGTAGGTGGCCACGACTGCCATCCATACCCATCATATTCCGCCGCAACACACCCGCGGCCCCTTGCAATGATAGCAAGGCGCGAGTTGTCTGCGGCGGAGCCTCCGAAGATAAAACAGGCCGAGCCGTCCTCGTCCACCGGGCTTCCCGGGTGGACGTAGTACGGCTCGGCGACCACGGCCAAGTTTATGGACCACTGCCGGATGCTCTGGTACAGAAGATCCTGAGCAGCGCGGCAGCGGTTCAAATTCACTTGCAGGATGCGGATATGGGCGTCAGACATTAATGGACGTCCATATCAGCATCCCGCCGAGAAACATCTGGCCGTGCAGTAGCGGCACCCCCACTGTGCTGCCGACCCGGTGGTCCGCAGTCATGCCCTCCGCCTCGCATCTAAAGCAGCGAGGCGGAGCATCACAGGCACTTGCCTTGTGACCGGGCCGGCTGCAGCGGAAGCACCGATCGCCCACGGTGACTTCCGCTGTGCACTGCACTCCGACGTGCCCCACTACCATGCACCGGAAACATCTAGTTTCCCGGGCACGAAGGAGGTGCACCTGCGCCTTTAGGAAGCCCCCTACGAGGAGGCTTCGTCCGTCCGCCACTTTCAGTGCCGCCGCGACGGGGCACTGGACGACTGTCATGCCATGGCCAGTGAGGCTGAAGGAGATCTCTCCAGCCTTCACTTGGTCACGGGGACAGCCGCCCGCCTCCACGACGGCGGAAATGAGCTCCTCCGTCGTGGCCGCGTCATCCAGACCGGAGACGCGCAATGCAGCGCATTTGGTGGGTCTGGTGACGCGGACGGCTTCTGTGTCCGGCGCGTCCCTAAGCTGCGCTGCTAGGGCGTCAGCTTTAGGGCCGCTGGAGGCGCCGGAGACCTCGAGGAGGCGAGCTCCGGTCCTGTCGTCTTGCACCGGAGACCCCCCTGTATATCGAGGGCCGAGACGTTGACTGAGGACTTCACGGTCCTCAGTACGTCGGCGTACCCCACCCCCTTCTCAACACCTACCGTCGTCACCGTCAGGACGACGGCGGTGGAGCGAGGAGGGCGGGGCCTCTTCGGCGCCTTCGCCGCGGCGGCTTTGGCCGCATTCTTGGCCGCTTTCTTGGCGGCCTTCGTCTTCCTCTTCTTGGCCCCCACTACTTCCCATCCCTCCCGTCTGGAGGGATGTGAAGAAGCAGCGGGAGCGATGTTAGAGGAAGAGGAAGCGGCAGGGGTGCCGCTCTTCTTGGCGCGCCACCTGGCCTTCCGCGCCTGGGCCGCGGTCTCGGCCGGCAAAAGGTACGCTGAAACGGACTGGGGCGGATCGGGGCGGCGGACAGCGGGTGTGCCGCTTGGTCCCGGAGCGGGAGAACCGCCAACAGCCGCCGCGTACGAAAACGCGGGCCGCGCTAGCGACAATGACGCACTGTCTATTTTTAAACCTGTAGAGCCTTTACAGAAGGAATAAACCATATTGTTAACTTTTATTTGTGCAATGCACTATTGGTCTAAGAGCCGTGGAATATCGACCTTCACCCATCTGGTAACCAGATGACATGATAACTTTATATGATGTAAGTATTTGTTTATTTTGTATAAATTAGTTTTTCCTAATAATCAATTCCATTATATTTATAATTTATGTTACTATGTAAAGCAACATACGTACCTATACGTTTCACGTATAGCAAATAAGTATCAGTGACAACATTAATTAGTATTCAAAAGTCGCGGAACCACATACCTTTATACCTACTTAATAATTTATGGTATATTCAGAAAACTTGTTTATAGTTTGACCTATGAATATAAAAAAAATCTAGGAATATTTTATTATAGGTAGGTAGTTACATGTTTTTAACGAAACTTATAATTTAGTTAAGTAGGTACAATTCTTTAAAAGTATTATTTGCAGACACTTTCTGGAGACTCTCCGACACTAAACATATTTTACGCAATTATTTTCTAACAAGCAAGCTAATTAAATTTTTTACATTTTTGAAATTTTCGCGTGTACTGTCCTGGCTATGGGAAAATTTGATTTGAATTACAGAATGGTTTCGTATATTCTATAGTGCCCCGAAACGGCAATTAGACTTGCCCCTGTTTATGGGACGGAAAAAATACTGGCAAAGTGTGGGTGTCTAATACACATCTCCCTATCCTTTCGGGGATAGAGGTGTGATGTATGATGTACGTCTTTTAAACATTTCATAACAACAGGCTCTCTACCACACAAAAAGGGCCTAGTTTATAATTTTTTTTTTTCCTTTTAGCATCTGATTCTTTTTCTTCACAATCCCACATATCCCATAAGACGTTTTAGTAACTACAGGTTTAGCATTTTCATCACCCCTTCTAATTATAATATAAAGGACCAGTAAGATAGTTTAAAGCCTTCTTTTTATATTTTTTAGGCAGTTTAGGCGTCTTAACAGGAATTTTATTAAAGTTTTCTTTTATCAAGTCCATGACAATCCCTGAGAGAAATTTTATTCTTTAATACTTTATCTTCAGTAAATACCTACGTGCTTACCTATATCTGATTTGAAGATCACACAAGATAACCAGGTGCTCTAGGTGTCTGTAGAGATAGCGTGCGTGTTCTCAATATAGTTAACACAGTACATATTCTCATGTGATACATATTGATCATCAATCATCATTGGTGTTGACTAATTAATATATAAATCAACTGATCAATTCGAAATATCTAGAGATAAGTAGTAAATTAATTAAAGAAGTGAAACAGATCACCTTACTCTCAGACTATCTTTGTGATATTTAAATGACAGCATTTCCAAATAGAGGATTGGAGAAACTGGAAATGTTCGATTTAAACATGAACTATTCCAGGCTAATCGTCGACCTTCACTAGTTCAAGAGGTACTTGGTGAAGATTTCGAAATAAACTTTCATAAAGACAATCATCGGAATCTGTTTTTGTAACAGAAATTTATAACAAAATTAATACTCAAACATAACCCAAAACCTGAATTAAGAAACCTCTTTTTAAGCAGTCGGTTATTTTATTCGATTAAAATTAATCCGGATACGAATAAACCGTTAGCTTTATAAAACAAATTGGTCTAAAACAGGTTTCACATCTGCATTTTGTGTCTACGATAAATATAAAGCATTTTATTTACCTTTTCATCGAGTTGAGGTCAAGTCCCTTATTAAGAAGTTCCCCGTAAGAATGTTTTAAAAACTTTCAGTCCAGTGAAAGTCCTCCTCGGCGTCTTCTCCTTTACAGTCTGATGCACTCAATTCACTAATCACTTCACTTTATGATCACTTATTATTATTATTTTAATACCATATACACTTGTAATTCTAATAATTACATCACCTGAACCGATCAACGATTATAAAACTGTCGGGGTTATAAACGAGATGTCACGAGTGTGGATTATTGTCGGTGGAATGTGCGCGCGGCCGCGTCGCAGCGCTGCGCAGGAGTGGAAAGAGACGGGCCAGTGAGCCAAGCGGTGGCGGAACAGAGGCGCGGGTGTGCGCCGGCGCAGACTTTGCGTTTGTATTTGGAATGCAATATCCCTCGCTCTCTCAGTGCATACGTTTTCTCCCATATACGCTTCTTCTTCTCGTTCCCTCGCTGCTATGAATGGTTGTTTGTTGTGCTATGCATTTAACTTTGTTCCCAATAACGTGCAGTGGTTTTTCTGATTACTTTTTTCTGTTTGTCCCTCAGTTGCTGCTAAGTTTATTATTTTGACCTTTTGTCGTTCACTTTTTGAACCCTTTCCCCTGCGTACCTTCATTCCTAGGTAGTTAGGTATATTTAGTTTTATATAACAATTAAAAATGTTGAAGCAAAAATCGGTGCTGCACAGTTTTTAAGAAGAGTCTAACGGGATGTTTGGAACCGTTAAACTTGTTCTAAAATGTCTGTATCACTCACTGATGCTCCCAAAATGTTTTTTTTTATATTATATTTTATAAAAGACTACTTCTAACTCTGAAATAATCATTTCGAGGGTCAATCAGTGAGTCCCTGCAATCGAAATTTTTGGCGCGCTTTAAAAAATATACGAAGTACTTCTAATTGGGACTAACCAGTCCTATGATATTGCCACTGTAACTGTAGCTTAGAAACCATATTAAAATTAACCAGAAATGGAGGAGTTAGAATAATAGAAGAGGGATTGATTCTGCTTCTAACCTTTAAATGAAGACTGGTAAAGAAACTTTGGTTAAATAGGAATACATTCTACAGACGCTAACTTGTCAACCACCGAGCGACGGGAAATCCTGTATATCTTCTGTCTATGGTATCATAACAGCCGAACGGATCGACTAATTTGAAAGTGGACAATTTGATGAAAAAATATTGAAAATCATCTCATCGCTCACTTCCTAGGTCAGAAGGTATTTTTAAATTTATATTTTTTATTTTATTCTATTTAATCCGTGCCTCGGAGAGCACGTTAAGCCGTCGGTCCCGGTTGTCATACAGATATCTATGGCAGTCGTTAGGGGTAGTTGGAGCCCTTAATAAAAAATCCGACCGGTCTAACTACAGAACTTCGATATAGCCCATGGGTTGTGGAGATCAGATGGCAGTCGCTTCACGGAAAATACCGAAGTTCAGCCAAATCGCAGTTAGACTGGAAAGCCGACCCCAACTGAGTTGAGAAAAGGCTCGGTGAATGATGATGATTTTATTCTATTTAAGTTTTAGTTCCAGAAGTAACAAATTTTCTCAAAGAGCCCGGTACTAAAATTATTTCATTAAAATTCCTGGTCGGGATCCGTTCAAAAGTTGCCATAAAACATTATTATATTTCGAAACATAAACCGTTTATGGTGTTATTTATAGGTAAACATAAAATACTTAATCACAAAAACGAACCTACCAAGAAATCGTAGAGTTGCAAGAAACGCACGATATCGCCCTAAATCTAAATTCCAGTAACTAATACGAAGGAAATTGCACATACTGCATAGAATCGAATCGCCGGATGAATCTTCTCTTTGAAACACAAACGAATCTAATCTTACGTGTAGCATTGAATTGTTTGTTATGCAGATGTTGGAAGTTACTACAATATCAACAAGTACCTAGTTGCAGCCTAGTTGTATGTATTTACAGAAAATGTTTCTCATAGCACAAGTTCTGGCGAACCCTGTACTACTGAAAACTATTTTACGAGTACCAATTGGCATGCAGATCCGATAATAATGTTTCACTTTTAAGGAGTTATTACCGAGTGAACTTTCGTGAGCGTTTGACCAAAAACCAAAACCATTCTTGTGTACTGTAGAAATTGTAACTCAATCGTCAAAATTTTCCGAAGTCTACTTACAAAAAATCACAGTGAAAATCTGCTTAAAATAATAGTCGTTCCAATCATCACATCAAGCAGCCTATGTTGTTAAATAACTTCTATTTTATCGTTTTAAAATTTTAGTTACCTACTTAATTTAAAATGATAAATATTCAAGTAGAGAAATAAGTATTGCAGTACCTATTGCTATAAAAAAATAAACTACTACGATCATGGAATATAAAGGCGCTAAGTTTAATCTGATAAAGTGGCTGTAATTGAATAAATTGATAGGTAAAATAACAGATGTCAAGTTACACGACACTCAGCCCAAGTGTCAGATTCCAAAGAATATTTGTTCAGGCCTACGTTCAACACACATTATGCCACTGGTGACATTGAAATAATGCCCCACAAATTGCAGTGTTCGTATTACATGTTGGTTTAAAAAAAAACGTGTTGAAATAAGAGATTCTGTTAACGACTGGGGTAGCAGTATCCTTGTAGAAACCAATCCAAAAAAAACCATATACTTGTTAGAGATATGTTCATATCCATTTGTGTTTTAATAGAGTGGGTACCCACTATGCCCAGACCCATTAGTAACCAGAAAACTAGGCAGTATGGTTTTAAGACTAGCCTGTCCCTTAAATGGCCAAATTTACGAAAAAAAAATTAACCATAAATCCCAACTCCGTACTCAATCAATGATCAATACCAAATCAATGTTCTCACCTTTGTTTTTTTCAGCTTTTATAAAATGACGTAGGTCTGGCAGACATGGACTCTTGGTATAAAATAAGTAACACTGCCGTTTTGTCAATGGGTAGTCACAGGATACATACGACTATCGTTTCCTAGGAAGTATAGGAATATCGACTTTTAAAAAAAATATTTTACATCATGAATCGCAAAAAAAACCAGTCACTGGCTAGACGAATTATTGTACTATACAAAAGACATTTCATTGAGTAAAATAATTTAACGGTTATCGCAGTAATCAACAGTTAACCGCCCGTTTGTCAGTTTAACCATGTTCTCGTAACTCTTAATTAAAGAGTGAAGGGTCAACAACAATTTGTCCCGCCCTAAGTGCATGTATGTATGGTCAATTGACGGGAAGCCCTTCACATGTGAGTCAAATTCTTTTGGAACATTTGGTGTTTAATCTCTACTACGATCACTTCACTCTACTATGATACAAGCGGTAAAGAAAAAAGAAGAATTGCACTAGTACGAGTCGCATAGTCGGTATAGTCAATTCGAAAATAGATAATTACTATCGAGTTGACTTTTTGTTATTTATTGACTCACGAAATGTTACGTGATAAAATGTACAACAAGATAATATAAGGATATTAGATTTCGTTTTATTAAAATTTATAATTATAATGATTTGACTGCGGTTGCAGTTCAAAACTGTTCCTGTCATAGAAATAGGATGTAAGCGAAGTGAGTTGGCATCCAAATACATTAAAAAAATATCATAATTATGTAAATATTCAGACCGAGCACGATTTGTTTACAAAGTGAACATATTTAGGTTAAGATAGTCAAGGTAGATTATAGAAACGTCTCATTATTTCAAGCAGAAAGATAGTTGCTCACGACTCCCTCGACAGTATAGGTAGTTAGGTACCTAATTATAATACACCGTGAAAGTTCCACCGTTTACAATAAAAATATTTTGGACTCAGTTTCGATAATAGAACCGACTGGAAGTAGAGAAAATCGTTATTTTTTTAATATACGTCAAAATTCGACACAACAACCGACTTCAAATGGCCGATATTGGAGCAAATAATTGTCGGAATGGGAAGGTAGTAGCATTCAATTTAAAAATATCAAAATCGGTTTACCCAGTCCAGAGATATGAGGTAACAAACATAAAAAAAACATACAGTCGAATTGAGAACTACCTTCTGTTTTGGAAGTCTGTTGAAAATAGTTTATTATCGAATTGGTTAAGATAAATGATGGTTCCTAAATAAATATTTTTCGACATTCTCACTCAACTGATTCTAACCCAAATTAAGATTAGCTAGTTCTTTGGCATCTAGATAACTGATAAACATACTTACATACTTATTAAATATTTAAATACATAGGTACCTACATATTTCACAACGAAAACACCCGAAACAAATATAATAATTACGTCCTCTTAAAAAATCTCACACTGTTGCAAGTGAAACTGTAGTAGAATCCTGGTAAGATTTTGGTTCATATGTTACTAGCCCTCTGTACAATCTGATATTCTACACAATACCTAGACAATGTATGGTATACGGCAGTATACCTGAAACGTACAAGCAATATATGAAGTAATATAACATTGTATGGTATTGGCACAGAATAGGGAATAGTACTGACATACAGAACTTGCACTCCGACGTTCATTAAAGCACATTCTTTTGTTTACAAAGAACATAATTCGAACGTTAGGGTTGCCAGGAAAGTACCAGCATAATTTGACCAATAATTATGACGTTAATACCTCAATATCAACTCTATGGTCAATGCCGTATCACAAACAAGAGACAACCCTTACAGACTTACCACTTCAAGTTATCGATGACGTCACGTATTTTTGTGACATAGTCCTGGTATTGGTACAAAACGGGTGCTAACGGGCTGTATCCATATCTCCGGGGCTGAAGCATGCTGACAGACAAACGATTCGAGATTCTCGGAAACATATCATACGAGTAAGTACGCGGAAAAGACAATAGGCTCGGCCCCTATTACGTAGGACCAACAAAGTGACAAACGAAATGTGAGCGTAATAAACGCTTCAGTAGGAAGTGAAATTCGGCTAAATGTTTTTGCCCTTTAGTAAAAATAAACTCGTTTGCGAAAGAAGCATCATGTTTTTTTTTAAATTAATAATTATGTAGTTACTGTGCAACACAAGTTAAAATTGAATAAAATCATGTAGAGTCTGAATTGCAATACAAAAATTTGTGGAAACTCAGAAAACACTAATAAATACTAACTTCATCTAAGCCAAATGAACTCCTGACAATAATCAGGAATCGGTGCCAGTTATTCTTTAGTTTTTCAATAACCAGGTCCTTGAGTTCTTGGTAGGATTTCACTTCCACTTCATGGTTCTTCAACACTTAAACGCTTCCATTCTTTCTCTGCCACTCTACATGACTCTACCACTCAGCCATCATCATTTACCTACCCTTATACCAATTATTTGGCCTTGATGCTATGTTTTTCTCTTCCACTCATCCATCGGATCATCATCTCCTCTGTTCTTCTGTTCGTCCTCTTCATCTGTTTTCACACATTCCATAGTTATCTCTACTTGGGACTACCTCTGCCTCTTAAGCACTGTACATTCATACTTGCACTTTTCTTACCACATTACTTTCTATTTCACACATCCCATCCTCTCCTCTGTCACTCCCTTCCTTATCATATCCTCTTTCACACATTCCATAGTAATCTCTTCTTGTGCCTACCTCTGCTTCTAAAGCTTCTAAAGTACTTTCTTCTCTTCGCTCTGCATCTCGGCATTATACGAAATGTCTAAATTATACATATTGTCAGTAGCTATTATTATTTTGGACCAACTTCACGCTCTTTAAGTGTGTCGAGAGCAGCGTCATACAGCGTTAAGATACGGTTACAGTACGGTAATATGTTTTCGCTTTCGTCATTCTATAAGTCTCTAAATCGTATTAGAAATTTTAAGGGTCTAATTAACAGTTACAAAAGTATTACGTTTATAAATCATTCGTAATTTTATACTTACATATAATCATGCCTCTGTCCCCGAAGGGGTAGGCAGAGGTGCATTACACACCCAGATCTTACCAGGAGTTTTATTCCCACGTACATAATAAAGGACAAGCTTGCCGTTACTGCTTCGGTGGCGTGGTCGGTAGTGCATCCGTTTTCGACGCCGGAGTCTCGGGTTTTATCCTCGGTCGGGACAAACTTTGTGTGATGACACATACATTTGTAACGAGGTCTGGATGTTTCTTATGTATAATATGTATGTATTTACAAAAAAAAAATATCATTCACCGAGCCTTTTCCCAACTTAGTTGGGGTCGGCTTTCCAGTCTAACTGCGATTCGGCTGAACTTCGATATTTTCCGTGAAGCGACTGCCATCTGACCTCCACAACCCATGGGCGATATCGAGTTCTGTAGTTAGACCGGTCGGATTTTTAAGGGCTCCAACTACCCCTAACGACTGCCATAGATGTTCGTATGACAACCGGGACCGACGGCTTAACGTGCTCTCCCAGGCACGGAGGGGTCTCAGTGTCTTAAGAAATGGTCACCCATCCTAAGACCTGACTAGATGTTGCTTTTGCAATGTATTAATATTGTCGGTTACCACTAGACCACGAGCCCCTAAAAAAATGTATATAAGTATTTATATCAGTTTATCTAGTAGGTACTCATATCACAAGCTCTGCTTAGTTTGAGACTAGATCGACTAGATAGGTTACGCCTATCTAGTCGATCTAGTCTTCATCTGCCTTCACGCGTGTGAATTTCCTAACATATTTATTATTAATTATTAAAATATTATAAATTAAAAAAAAATCAACATCAACCGTCGCAATCTGAACCAGCCAATAGTAGGAGGTCGAAAAAACTAACAAATCAAAATATTGCGTGTATTAAGGTCGTAGTGAAGACGCGAGCGACATTCGACATCCGACTAAATGTAATGAAAATCGTTACTAAACAAAAAATTGTAATTTGCTTACTAAAGCTTTAAAATATAAATGCAGACCTGGTTTACTTAAAAACTGTCAACTCATTGAACTAAATGACATCTACTGTGTACTTCACTATATACGAGTATATTATAAAACAAAATCTTCGCGTCTATCTGTTCGCGATAAACTCAAAAACTACTGCACTGATTTTCATGCTGTTTTCATCAATGGATAGAAAGGTTCTCGGGTACGGTTTTAGTCTATAAAACTATTAAATACGAGCAAAGGCGCGGCCAGCCGCTAGTAATATTATAAAGCTAAAGAGTTTTTTCTGTTTGATTGTTTGAACGCAATAATCTCAGGAACTACTAGTTTGAATTCAAAAATTCTTGTTGTGTTGAATAGCCCATTTATCGAGGAAGGCTATACGCTGTATAACATCACGCTACGACGTATAGGAGCGGAGCCGCGATGAAAAACGTTGAACGGGAACGCGAGGGAAGTCGCGGTCTTTTCCACTGGTTAATAATATCATAATATAAAATATTATTACGTTGGTGACTTGACAATAAAATTCAAGTTTATAATGATATGTACAGTAAGATTGACAATTATTATGCAAAATTAGTGACGTTTTACTGTAATGCGACTTACATTTAATTGTATTTGGCATCGTCATGAAATCTGTACAAATATTATAAAGAGATTTTGTGTGTGTACGTAATTATATAAATATACGACCCATTTCAAAAAATCGTTCATAAATCTATACTTACTAATATAAAGCTAAAAAGTTTGTTTGTTTGACTGCCATAATCTTGGAAACTATACTGGTTCGAATTTAATAATTTGTGGAAAGTATAATGTGTTTTGTTCTGAAGTTTTCTTGTGGTTCATCTTTGGCCAACATATTATAGACATGTTTTTTAATAATTGGTCAGCAGGAAGAAAGGTAACCGCATGATTGAATACGTTAGAGTTAGTACGACTAAGTAAATAAATAAATGAATGTCCAATACATCGAAGACCTATTATATCAAAGGTATCGTAAAAAGGCATTCCGGTGTCAGTTCCACATGACCAATTATGCATAACGATATAGGTCTGTCTGTCTATACCCACTGACCGTGAGTGGAAGGAAGGTTGACAAATACTGCAAGGAAGTAGTAGTAGGTACTTTTGCTTTATATTATATAAAAAATACACGTAAAAATTTACTCAACAACCGACTTCAAATTACCGAAATGGGACCAAATAATTGTCGATGTAAAAAAAAATTAAAATCGGTTCACTCCGTCCAAGGAGCATCGGCTTTCGACTCCGGAGTCTCGGGTTCGATTCCCGGGTCGAATCAGATATTTGTGTGATCCACAAATGTTTATTTCGGAGTTTGGGTGTTTTCTATGTATATTATATTGTAGATCCCATAGAATATGATGATAAGAGAATGTACAAAAAAATAATAAAAAAACAATATGAGGTCACAAAAATAAAAAATATTAAAAAACCTTACAGTCGAATTGGGAACCTCCTCCTATTTTGCAAGTCCGTTGAAAAATAAAAACTTTAATGCCTACACTTAGCCAGTAATTTTGTTGGTACCTAATAGGGGGCAAGCATATTCTCGTCACCGGGCATTATAGAAAACCCATAACCACTTTATAATTCAAACCAAATTGCCAACAGCTAAGTGAGATGTTCCATACCACTAACAAGAATATCCGCAATCCGAGCATTTCCAAGCTTTGATTTAATAACAGACGCTTTAAAAGCTTTAATAGTTATTCCATAATTTGATGTGGTATAATATTATGGCTAAAACCCGGGAAGTATGGTGCAGAAATAACTTTAATGGTGGAATGTGTTTGCCTACGCGTAATCGTATTACATCTACTTCCTGATATTGACTTACGTGATATTATGGGAATAGGCTTACCTGAAATTAAAGGCTACATAGAATCAAGTCTTTATCCCCTTTGTAATGTTGTATTTTTTTGTTCATATAGTCATAGACTATTTCTACCGTTCACTGCGTGAAACGGGTCGCAACTCGGAGGTTCGGACAGTGTTGCCTTATGGAGCCGCATTGGATAGGGTTTGGCGACTTTTTCACCAGTTCTGCTACTCAACTGTTTATAGGTTTTATCTATAAATAGTATAAATTCGTGTTGAACCGGTTTGGAATAGTTTTATTTTTAAGGACATTTCGTTTCCCGTCTAATAAAATTAAATAGGCCAGTAACTTGTGTTGTCGATATTCCATTTCAACTGTTTAAATTCCAGTTGAAATCGGGATAATATATTGGCAACATTAAATCTCTTGAGGTGAGCGGTGATTGGACGCCGGAGGGCGCGTCGGCATTGGACTTGGAGACTTCCAGCTTTTTTACAAGCAGACTACAAATGTCTGCATTTATTATATTACAATTTAAGTTATTGTAATTTATTTCGACGTTTGGTTTGAGTTTGGGATGCACACGTGTTGCGTCTGGAGTTGTCTTACTAAATTTAAACAGGAATCTTTGCCTGATCTGGCCAGGATTGGCTAGGGACCGACCTGCACGATACGCATGCATGCTGTGCATATGTCAGCCAGATTTAATCGGGTGAAGCCTGGATATTCGCCTCCGAAAGGTATGTACACATATATGTACGGCATGGTAGGCGCTTAGATAATAACAGTGGCCATAATGCATGGAATAAGTCTTTAACTCCTGTTACAGGAGGCTTACGGTAATACCCTACTGCCTGGGCCAATGAGGCCTGTTTCCTTCCACCTGTGGTGGACAGAAATCAGAACAGAGACGGTGTCTGTCGACCAGCAGGCCACAAGCGGACCTCAACGGGAAGTATCTTAGGAAATCTTACACTTAATTACCGCAGTATCTTTCTAAACATAAAATCTATCGTTACTGACCAAGCACACCACCCTATTACCCTGTATTACAAGATAATATAGTATCTAGGACAGACGTTAATTGTATTCTAGGTTAAAAGTAGATTAATTTAATACCTTGCTAAGAGGGGACCTTCCGTTCCCCTATACTGTCTTAAGGGCTTTTGTAATAAATAATACAGTGGCTCAAATGACGATCATGGACGATTGGCTGCAGAGGCAGCATGGTGACCTCACGTACCGTGCGACGCAGATCGTTGCCGGGCATGGATGCTTCGGTAGCTATCTGTTTCGCATGCATCGTGAGGTCACACCCCGGTGTCAACACTGCGAGGTTTCCGACGACGACACCGCACTCCACACGTTGGTGGAGTGCTCAGCGTGGGCGAGTCAGCGCCGGGACCTCGTAGTGGGTCTGGGCTTGGATACCCTCTCGCTGGGGACCATGCTTCAAGCCATGGTATCCAGCGGGAGTAGGTGGAACGCGGCCGTGTCCTTCTGCGAGCAAGTCATGCTCGCGAAGGAGGCGGCCGGGAGGGAGAGGGAGCGTACCCTCCCCGCCGAGTTCCGTAGTCGGCGGCCAAGCCGCCCCAGACTACGCGACTATGCCCAAGACTATCGTCCTCCATGATCGGGGCCTGAGGACGGCGGGATCGCCACCCACCGTCCTTACAGAAGCAGGCTAGAAGGGTTTTATTAGCACGCAACCAGATTCACTCACTGACGCGGGATAAAACCCGACCCCAATGACGCGGGATTCTCGTCCCGACCAAACACCCGCAGAGACCACAGAGGTGGTCAAAGTCCGCCGGGCGCCACTGGACATACCCTCTGCTAGTAACCAGGGACGCCCGGCAACGGACGTTAGAGCGGCCGCGGCCTTGGGCCGCGGAATTAAAAAAAAAAAAAAAAAAACAAAAAAAAAAAAAAAAAAAAAGTGGCTCAAATGAATATTTTATTTCTATCATTGACATCCTTACTTCCAAAATTAAAAACATTACACCTTAGAGGTGGACAGAGACATGTATGTATGTACATGTAGCCTATATGCCCTGTCTCAGGCTCTAGAATACATGGGGCACAAAGTTTTGCACTTCTAGCTAATCGGAACTATTTGAATTTTGAATGTTATATTTTTTAAACGTTCTTAGTAATAAAAAAACAATTGGCAGGAATTAATTTGTCAATTGTTTTTATCACACATCAAAGTTCTACGTATGCAACGAAAATGGAAAGAAGTCGAAAAGATTTTAGAGCGATGATTTTTTATGTTTTTAAAAGTTCTCTCTCTTCGCAAGACTGTGCCGCTCGTCTTCAAAATGCTTTTGGGAGAGAAGCACCTTGTTTGAGCACCGTGAGGCGATGGTTTGCTGAATTTGAGAGAGGTCGAGTTTCTTACATGACGAATTTCGTGAAGGGCGGCCTTCAACTGCCGTCAACGAAAATAATGTGGCTACTGTTAAGCGTTTAATTGTAGAAAACCCGCGGATTACCTATGAGACAATTTGAGGACTATTGGGGATTGGTATGAGTCAAATCCAGAAAATTTTACACGAGGAATTGAAAGTTCGGAAACTTTGTTGTCGTTGGATCCCTCATGAACTGACAGCGGAACAGAAGAGGGCTCGCGTGGAATGGTGCTCACAGATGCTACTGAAGTACGACCACGGACATTCTAATGCTGTTTATGACATTGTCACATGAGACGAAACGTGGATTTATTGTTTTGAACCCGAAAAAAAACAGCAATCTTGTGAATGGGTGTTTGAAAATGAGAACAAGCCAACAAAAGTGAGGCAGGCGAAAAACGTTGGTAAAAAATGATTGCGTTTTTTTCTCAGCTACGGGTCCCATCTGTACAATTACACTTGAAGATCAAAAGAGTGTTAATGCCGAGGTGTATTCTACCATTGGTTTACCCAGGGTGTTAGAAAAAGTTCGCGAAAGACGACCCAAAAGCCGCGTTCTCCTACATCATTACAACGCTTCTTCACACATGGCCAACAAAACAAAGTCATTTTAGCTTCCGAAAAAGTACAACTCGTCACCCATCCTGCGCATAGCCCCGACCTAGCACCCTGTGATTTCTGTATTTTCCCCAAAATCAAAAATTTGATGAGAGGTTTTACTTTTACCAACTCCGAAGAGGCAGTGATAGCGTTCAATCAGCACGTAGAAAACATGCCTTCAGATCTGTGGTCCTCCTGTTTTAAAAAATGGTTCGATCGCATGAAAAAATGTTTAAAATGTAAAGGAGAGTATTTTGAAAAGCAATAAACATAATATTTTGGTTTTAACATGTTGTTTTTTTAAGTTACGCAAAACTTATAGTGTGACCACGTATAAGTTACGCGAAATTGTGTATTTTGTCTCGATGGAATTGACTGAAGCATTTATTATTACGTTACGTCCACATTTCGCCCTTTTGCCATTTGCCGGGAACTTTAAGTATAGCTATTTGCCAGAGTCAGTCGTGAATCATCTGTTTCTGATTACTCTTCCTAGTGAGAGCAAATTGGGAACAGTTGAAATCATTTCAACATGAGTGTCGAAATTACGTATTGTGATTCACATCACTCTAAAACAAAAATAATGTATTGACTGCACCTGTTAACACTATGAATAATTTGGAGTAAGTAACTAGTATAAGTAGGTACTTAGTAAGCAAACGAGCCCAACAAATATTTCAGGTAATAATCACAGTAAAAATATATAGAATATTAGCTATCGTAGTAGTGACTTAGTGAGACGGTGATCAATAAATGTATTGCGTCTTTTTAGGTGAGACCACGGATCAAATACGAGGGTGGAACTAACAATCCAAGCACTTTTATGATTGCCAGAGCCGTCATCCGTAGATCAGCAGCTACACCATTGGCTGGTGAAGTAGGCTTCAGCTTCTAAAACCTCTGTAAGTAAGACCATTACGCACTCCAAAAATCAAGTCAATCAACAATAGTATTATGGCCGGAGTATCGAACTAACGACATCGCAACGTGAGAATGTCGCCTCAGTCTCGGACCACGGAAGTTTTACTCATTATAAGACTCTAAAACCGATATGTAGAAAGGAAAGAGTGTTATTACCCGTAGTTTATTAGACGGGGTTCAGCAGCCGCTGTCGATATTTTTAGTACGAATACAGCGCGGGCGCGGTCCAGTAACGGGAAAGCCGGATATGAAGCAATAAACTGACGGTAAGTGTGATTTTTCAAGAAGTTAAGTCGTTAAAATATTTCTTGATGGATTAACTCAGAAATGTGACGCCAATATCCGGTTCCACTCACCACTTACTGCATCCATACTAATATTATAAAGAGATAAAGTTTGTGAGTTGCTGAGATTGTAGGAACCCCCTACAATCTCAGCAACTCACAAACTTTAACCTAAACTTTACTCTGAATCTACAAAACCGAGTTTGAAAATTATTTCACTATTACAGTTGTTTTATCCCTGTGTTTAGAGCACTTCATAGTTTTTTTTTTTTTTTTTTTTTTTAGTTCCGCGACCAAGGCCGCGGCCGCTCTAACGTCCGTTGCCGGGCGTCTCTGGTTACAGGCAGAACGTATTTCCAGTGGCGCCCGGCGGACTTTGACCACCTCTGTGGTCTCTGCGGGGGTTGGGTCGGGATGAGAATCCCGCGTCGTTGGGGTCGGGTTTTATCCCGCGTCAGTGAGTGAATCTGGTTGCGTGCTATGGGGCAAAGGCCCCGCAGCACGCAAACCCTTCTAGCCTGCTTCTGTAAGGACGACGGGTGGCGATCCCGCCGTCCTCAGGCCCCGATCATGGAGGTCGATGGTCTTGGGCGTAGATGAGTCTGCGGCGGCCTCGCCGCTGACTACGGAACTCGGCGGGGAGGGCACGCTCCCTCTCCCTCTCGGCCGCCTCCTTCGCGAGCACGACTTGCTCGCAGAAGGACACGGCCGCGTTCCACCTACTCCCGCTGGAGACCATGGCTTGAAGCATGGTCTCCAGCGAGAGGGTATCCACGCCCAGACCCACTACGAGGTCCCGGCGCTGACTCGCCCACGCTGAGCACTCCACCAACGCGTGGAGTGCGGTGTCGTCGTCGGAAACCTCGCAGTGTTGACACCGGGGTGTGACCTCACGATGGATGCGAAACAGATAGCTACCGAAGCATCCATGCCCGGTAACGATCTGCGTCGCACGATACGTGAGGTCACCATGCTGCCTCTGCAGCCAATCGTCCATGATCGGTCTCACCGCCGCGATGATGGTGGCACCCCACTTGGGTTGCTCAAGTCGCACCCTCCATGACTCCATGAGATCCTGTCGGAGTTGGGACCGCCGGTCATCGATTTCTCGAGACGCAGGCCTGTGGTCCCGCTCCAGCGCCTCCTTGCGCCATTGGAACAATGACGCAAGGGCTCTCGCTTCCAGGTCCCATGGAGGGGTCCCGGCTAGGAGACATGCAGCCTCTCCGGAGATCGTGCGGTAGCCCCTTATTGTTTTGACGGCCAAGGTCCTCAACGGTCTGTTAAGGAGCGTTGAGTTATTGGCCGTCAACCGCGCCGCCCATACGGGAGCCCCGTATAGGGCCATACTCCGCACGATCCCCAGGTACAGTCTCCTGCAGGAAGCGTTGGGTCCCTTTAGGTTGGGCATCAGTCGCGAAAGCGCGACCGATGCGTGTGTCACCTTGGGGACCAAACTTCGGAAATGTGGTCCGAAGTTCCATCGGCTATCAAGTACGATCCCTAGATACTTCATCGAGGGCTTGATGCCGATGCTAACGCCTCCCACATTTATGCTGGAACCTTCAGGTGGACCGTTCCGAGGTCTGTGAAAACACAGAACCTCGGACTTGTGCAAGGCCACCTCCAGTCCCAGCCGCCGTATCCGACCCACGACTTGAGCAACACCCGTCGTGACCTTGAGTGCTGCCTCCTGGTACGTTGCACCCCGCGCCGTGACGAGGGTATCGTCGGCGTAGCACGTTACGCCGACACCCTCAGGCAACGCACCCCGCAGCACCCAGTCGTAGCCGATGTTCCACAGAAGCGGCCCCAGGACCGACCCCTGTGGAACACCGCACGACACATCCCGCCGAGCTGGCCCGAGCCAGCTGGGGAAAGCTATGGCCCTCTCCGAGAGATAGGCACCGACAATACGACGGAGGTAGAGAGGCGTTTCGTGATACACGAGCGCCTCCCTAACGCAGCTCCATGGCAAGGTGTTGAACGCGTTGGCGATGTCAAGAGACACCGCCACCACCACCTTGCCCTGCGAGACTGCTTCCTCCGTCAGGCTCTTGACGCGCATGATCGCGCTCACGGTGGAGCGTCCCCGACGGAAACCGTACTGGTTGTCCGCCAGGTCTGGCCCCACCGTCGAGAGATGCTCGACGAGGCGTTCCGCGATAATTCGCTCAAAGAGCTTACACACCTCGTCGAGCAACACGATCGGCCGGTATCCGGACGGTGAGTCCACCGGCCGCCCCGCCTTACGGATCAGGACCAGCTTCCCCGTCCTCCACACCTTGGGAAACTGGCCCCTTTCGAGGCATGCGCTAAAGAGCCCCATCAGTCGAGGCCCGAGTTCTTCGAGGGCCAGGACCCATGCACGGCCAGGAATGCCGTCGGGTCCGGGGGCAGTGATTTTCCGGCGTTTAAGCCGGAGTACTGCCGCCCCTAGCTCCCCCACCCTGACTTCGGGTACGTCGTCTTCGCCGGTGCTATCCGCGTCGGGCAGAGACGGAGCCATGCGCGGAGGGACGTGCTCCTCCGCGCTCGTCGGAAACAGGGAGCCCATGACCCGCTCCAGCTGCTGCGGCTGGAGACTCTGGGTCAGTGGGGGCGCCCTAGGTCGGAGTTTCTCCCTGACCTGTAGGTACGGGCGCCCCCATGGGTTCTGCTGCAGGGTCTCCAGGAGCTCCTCGCGGGCCGCCGTCTTGGCCCGCTTTATTGTCTCCTGGAGATTACCTTTAGCCTCCCTGTAAGCCTGATAAAGCTCCGCCTCTCGGGTTGCCGCGTCGTCTGGGCGGCGATGCCTCCGGCGAAACCTGGTGTACTGGCGGCGGGCGGAGATGCATGCTGCGCGCAGCTGTGCAATCTCCGGCGACCACCAGTACACCTGCTTCCTGGCCGGTCTGGGTGTAACCCTAGGCATCGCCGCATCACAGATTTGCGACATGGCTCTCCTGAACCACTCCGCCTCGGCATCCACATCGGCAGGCCGGTCCGGTGCCGGAATCCAGGCCTGCACGATGGAAGCCTCCAGGAGAGCCTCCCGATCCAGATGGTGAAGTGCCCAACGCGGATCCGGGGGATTTTCTACCGGCTGTGGGAGGTCAGGTGGGGGGACGACATCGAATCGGATGTACCGATGGTCTGAGTGCGTCTCCTTACCCTCCTCCACGTGCCAGCCAGTAATACGGGCGGCGAGGGCAGAGGTCGCGAACGATACGTCCACGACCGAGCTGGTCCCCCGCCGCCAGAAGGTGGCGACATTCCCCCGGTTGAGGACCTCCAGACCACGTGTTCTGGTCCAGTCCTCAAGAAGCCTCCCCTTGTCCCTGGTTTCCCGGGAGCCCCACGCCTCACTCCAGGCGTTGAAGTCTCCCAGGAGCAGGACAGGGCGAGGAAGCACTTCATAGTTACCTTACTGTGATATAAAGAAAAGTTCTCTCTATAAATAGATATTCTTACTATCTAACTACTCAATCATTGATTATGTAGACTGCAATGTGAATTGGAGTCTATAACAGTGATTGACTAGGTAGGTATCTTGTAGTTTTCTAACTTTATACTATTAACGATTTCGGGACTTTAACGCGTATTTTACCTTCTGTTTGCCTGGCGTTAAGTCCCGAAATCGTTAATAATATACAGAACGCGAAAGTTTAAATAAGTTTTCTAACTTATTATTATAGGATAATGGACGAGCAGCAATATGCTGATAAACCCATTTCACACAGTGTTCATATAGAAAGTCTTTGCATATTATACTTTTTAGTCGCTAATTAAATTATTGTTCCATAGTTCACTTTTAGGTACTGGTCATTAACCATTCGTCTGTAATAATTTTTTGTAACAAATAATACAAGATGTACATAGCGAACGTAACACTTGAAACTGAGAATGGAATGCAACCAAGTCTATTTGTAAAGTATATAGGATAGATAGAAAAATAGGAATTCTGCAAGAAAGCTGTGAAATTAGAACGTAATATGCGATAAAAAGATGTAATAAAACAAAGTTAGCAATAGAATAGATAAGAAATATAGATAAGAAAGTGAAAATTGTAAAAACAGAAAGCTTATGTAACTTAAGTATAATAGATAAAAAAATATATAAAAAAAAAGAAACCGTTCGTCTAGGCGTCAGTCTAGTCGGTTTCTGTGTAAATTTTTGACGTGTATATTTATTGGCATAGGACGGAGGGCTACAATCAAGGTAAATAGAGCTCCACCTCTAATGGGGCCTAATAGTCAACCTCTACTCTGAGACAGTGGCTTGGTGGCCTGGTGCTAATAGTGGGGGGGGGGGACATCATTAAAAATGATTTTTCTAAATTAACGCATAACATGTGTATTATACTATGAATGTAACTAGATGATTGAAAAAGAGTGGCCTGGAGTTTTTATTGCCAGGTTCTTTTCTCTTTGGCTCCACCCGTTACTTTGCGAATCTGGCTTTAAATGTAAATTCTAATGTGCTGACGTTAATAAGTGTTATTTTATAACTTATATTAATAAATATTTTCTCCTTCAAGTATACCAGGCAGTGTGGACTAAACTCGATTCACATACCTATTCAAACAATGCTATAGCTGCATATTCTGCGATATTATTCAGGCTGAAGTCGAGGGCGGTTGTGTTAGGTCTGCTGTCGAAGAGACTCTTAGGAAACAGAAAAGTTCCTGTTTGCGGTAATAGACTCTTCCATCTTATTAAGGCGAAGACACTTTGTTCATGTGTTCTTTGTATCAACTCAGAATAAAAAATAAACAATTGTTGGTAAAGTGTGTCATCATCATCCTGCCTTTGTCCCAATTATTTGGTGTCTGCACAATGTTACCTCATCCATACATCCTCTTAGACGTCATCTCCTCAGTTGTCATATTATTATCCTCTTTCACACATTCCATCCATCTTTTCTTGGGCCTACCTCTACTTTTAAAGCCCTCTCTCTACATTAATACTTTGCACCTTTCTAACCACATTATTTTACTGAAGACTCACCCTATGTAAGAGTATAATATAGGTATACAGAATGATTTTTGAAAAGGGCTCGGATGGCCAAATCCGAAACTGGAATAGCGAAAAATGCTCAAAGGAGTCACGAGCCCGATTTTGATGAAACTTAAAACCTCATTATTAGATTTTTGAAAAACCAATAATCCTACCTGGGAATCGAACCCATTGATTTAGAAAAAAAATCACACCCTTTATTATTACACCACACGATAGTTTTTTTTTTTTTTTTGACATTCTCACACAACGTCATCTAGCCCAAACTAAGCTATAAGCTTGTGCTATAAGTGTTGCTGTTAAGGATAAAATTCTGGGAGGTAATGACATACTTACGGCAAACTAAAGGAAAGAGCTCATCTTTAACAAAATACATTTTATTTTTCTTAGGTTAACTGATTAATTGTTCAAAATGTGGACCATTTTCAATACATAGCTGGATTCGAGACCTCAAGGATCGTACTGCATTCAATATTACAATGTTATTGATTCCGTTTAGAATATTCTCCAAAGAACGTTTCAAGTCATCAACTGTATCAAACGTGTCTTTGTAAATTTCGTTTTTAACATACCCCCAGAGAAAGAAATATAAGGGGGTAAGATCCGGGGATCTCGCTGGCCAAGGCACAGGACCATGCGTTGCAATAAAATTGTCGCCAAACTGCTGAATCAAAATCTATTTTACTAAACGGCTATTATGGGCTGGAGCTCCATCTTGTTGAAAAAAATAACTGGTTGATCTGGGCCAATGGCAAATTCTCCAGCTCTTCAAACAGTTCATTCAAAATTTCAACATATTTAAAAGTCGTCAACGTTCCGTCATAAATTTTAAAATAAAATACTCTGTTCTTCATAATACTGCACCAACAATTAAATGAAAATTGCGCCTGGCGATGCGCTTCGGTTACCCGCAAAGGATTAGTTTTTGACCAGTAATGTTTATTATTTCGATTATACATTCCATTATTATAAAAAATTGTTTCGTCAGAAAATAAAATATTAGATAAGAAATGTCTGTCGTTGTCGAGTTTCCGATTTAACCAATTGCAAAAATCAAGCCGTCTTAAATTATCTCCTGGATGTAACTTTTGCACAATGCATCCGGAGCGGTAACATTTAAACTTGTATTTTTTTTAAACTTTACATATCGTAGCCTGAGACACTTCCGCCGGGCGCCACTGGAAATACGTTCTGCTTGTAAGCAGAGACGCCCGGCAACAGACGTTAGAGCGGCCGCGGCCTTGGGCCGCGGAATTAAAAAAAAAAGCCTGAGATAGGTACTTGAATGGTTTCAGCTGCGTTTCGGGTAGAATTAGTGGGGAACAACTCAAAATAGGTCAAAATAGCTATTTCTAAATCTTCGTCACAAATACGTGGCTTTAATAGTTTAGTTTTGCGATAGCTACCTCCTTGTTTAAGGTTATTAACCATTATTTGGAAGCACTTAAGAGTGGGTAAATTACGATGACGATATTTGTTTCTGTACCATACCAACGCGCGTGTTGCACTTCTTCCATTGATAAAATATGCTTCTATTAAATCAAATCGATCATCATTTGTTAAATCCATTTTCAAATCACAGAATTTATATTACAAATCTTTAAATAAATTACTAAACAAAGTACGAACAGAATCGAACAGAATCTAAATTATTGGCGCCAATAAGCATATCATTCATTTTTTTTTCTTAAAGAAAAAAAATTTTAACTAGTACGAAATTAAAAGCAAGATTATATTCTACTTTAAAATTTTACCAGCCTGCCAGAATCATTCAGAACATAATTTAAAACGCGGTATAGTTACGATCTTTTCTGGGATATCGAACTAAACAAATTATGATACAAAATTTAGGTACCTACATGAAATATGAATATTATTAAAATTCCAAATTTTCCTTAAATTTGCCGTATATCATTACTTCGCAGAATTTGATCCTTAACAGCGACACTATCGTATGGTGTGTTTTTTTTCAAAATCAACGGGTTCGATTCCTAGCTAGGATTATTGGTCTTCCAAAAATATAATGATGAGGTTTTAAGTTTCATCTAAATCAGGCTCGTGACTCCTTTGAGCATTTTTCGCTATTCCTTATAGTTTCGGATTTGGCCATCCAAGCCCTTTTCAAAAATTCACCTGAATACAGTTCGCGAGGGATAAGTGGAGCGTTGCAACCACGAAAAGTAGAATAAAACTCTTTTTGTAGTGTGTACAACACACGTGTGTGTAAAAGAGGTCGTTTACGTTCACGTACACTGCACTCACACAAATGCAAAGCTCCGCTATCCCTCGCGAACTGTACCTCTGATTACAATTTCGTTAAATGAGGTGTTAATGTGTGGTGTGTGTGTAATTATATAAAGCATATAAATTGTCATTTTATCTAGTAATTTAACCATAAAATTAATCATTCAATTAAATTGTTTGCATTAACCAGTTAACAACATTAATTAAACTCGGACATAAATATTGATTAAAGATAAGTATTTTGTCCGATTTAAATGTTTGCATTTATACATAATAATATACATTTCATTGTATAATCGTTCGAATTATATAACTTATCGAAAAATTCGTAGTTATAAAGAATAATAATGTGGGTCATTGATTTTGAATCACAAAGAGACTTTAGTTCACCATGCTGGTGTAAAATATAATATTGCTGATGGAAAGTTGAACTTTCGAACTTTTAAACTATGTGGGGTTGTAATTAAATATCAACCACAAAAGCTGTTTTGTTCTCACGGATTTATTCGCGGGTAATCTTATGTTTATTTATTTGGATATCACGCTGAAACGGCTGGATGTATATTAATCCGCCGAGCCTTTTTCCCAACGCAGTTGGGGTCGGAGTCTAACTGCGATTCGGCTGTACATCGATATTTTCCATGAAGTGACTGCCATCTGACCTCCCCAACAAATGGGCGTATCGCAGTTCTGTAGTTAGACCGGTCGGATTTTTGATTTAGGGCTCCAACTATCCCTATGGACTGCCATAGATGTTTGTATGACAACCGGGACAGAACGGCTTAATGTGCTCTCCGAGGCACGGATACTACGGCTACGGATGTACGAGTATATTGAAATAAAATAAAAAAAAAAAAAAAAAAAATAACGTATATTATCTTTGAAATTTTTAGAAAATTATTTACATTCGTCAAAAGTTGGTGTGACTCTACCGAGGGTTCCAAATTGCATCGAGACTGAGAAGAGCCCTCAAGAAACTCAGTTCGGCTTTTTTCAAAATATTTCATCTTAAATCTAATACAGAGTTATTTAGAAAGTTATTTTGATAATATTAAGTTAAATTGAAAACCTATCAATCTACGTACAATGTACTTTCTCTTTACCAATACATTAATATAATCTTCTAAATATCCATTACATTCTTATGCATGGACAAGAGTGTATTAAACCGAGTTACGTGAGGATCATTTAGTTGTTTTTTTTTCTATAACTATCTAATTTGACACGGCTGTTTGTCATGGACAATCGGCTTTAATTTTTTAAATGTAATCACCAATTTGAGACGAGGAAGAGCTTTGATATGCAACCTTTTTACTTAATTTTAAATTGAGCTTAGCATTTTAGCACTTTCGTAGTTATCTACTGATATACCCAACTGACTATAATTAATCAATTTTAAAGTACTTAGTTAGTAAACTTAAGTAACATAGGCACATTAGTGAACTAATTGTTTCAGAGATGATAGATAACTTCAAATTGATGAATAATTGAATAATGTTCAGGGCTTATGTAACAAATTTTAAGTATTCAATAATAACTAAAGTGAGATGAGTTACTTTAATGTAAATTTGCTTGGTCATTTCCGTTTTATTTAACCTCTTTGGTTTGACGTTTTTGTGTCGTAATTTCCGCTGTGCAGGTCAAGAGTTCGTAATTTGAAATAAAAAACCAGTTTATTATTGTCAAAATTTTTTGATTTGCTTCGATACCTCCTTTGTGTTTGCTCCGTCTATAGTATTTATTACGAGCCTAGTTGTGGTTCCCAATTCCCACGGGACACATTCCCGGGATATAAAGTAGTCTAAGTTACTGCTTACTAGTGGTTCTGTGAACCGTAGACTTCGGGAGCGGCTTTGTTTATTCTTAAATTGTATTTATTTGCATGACTTTTGATTTTATTTATATGGGTTGCTATGGTTACGGATTGCATTCTTGATAGACCGTAGACTTCGGGAGCTTTGTTTAGGAAATTTCTTTTTCAATTTTCTTTATTACTCTTTAATTTTTCATCCAATCCAAAAAATATCACTCACATGTTATTCATTGTAAGCAAGGAGTGTGTGTGTAAAGTTTCATGAAAATCGGTTGATAAATACGGCCGCAAATATGATCTGACAGAACCCGTAGATGTAGAGATGTAGAGGTACAGACGAAAGAAATTCTCCCCAGTCTGCAAGTTGAAACGGAGACTTCGGTCGCTTCGCTCCCTCAGTCAAAAACATCAGTTATCTGCCAGTAAACGTCCCGGTAAATCTGAGAGATTCATAGACCAACGCGGTCGTCGTATACGCTGTCGCCGTATACGAGAGAGATTAGCCGGAAAAAACAGACAGACGGACAAACAGACAAACAAAATACCAATTCAATTCAATACACTTTATTCTCAGACTAAAAGAATAACAATGTTAATGTTAATTATTGTTAATGTTAATGTTAATGTTATTCTTTTAGTCTGAGACTTTATTGTACACGACATGGAGAACATATATTTTATTATTATTAATAAATTATTTATATATTTGATAATTTTTATTATTTATAAATTATTTATAGATAATATTTTATTTATTTATACAAAAAGGAGGAGTACAAATGGGGTCTTATCGCTTAAAGCAATCTCTTCCAGACAACCTTTGGATGGATAGCGAGTTTAAGAAATTAAAATAATCAAGCGCTTGTTTAAAAGACATGTTTGATCGAAGGTTGTAGGTATGTTACTCTAGATTCGAGGCCTCAGCCCCATAGCACGCTACCAGATTCACTCACCGACGCGTGATAAAACCCTAACGACGCGGGATGGTTATCCGACCAAACCCCCGATGATATTCGGGAACGCTGCACTATCTCACGCGGGTATTATTGGCTTACATAATGTAAGCCATCATTATCACTCGTTATATAACTCACAGTTACTTTTTGCAGCCTTCGCCGTCGCTGAGTCGACATATTAGTATTTATTGGTACACATAAGATAAGAATTTTGGATATACAATCTTCCCTTTCAATTTCTCTTCTTTTCTTTATCCCTTCCATTACATGTGGAGCGTGATTAAAGTTTCTGACACAGTAGTCTAATAAGTCACGGTCCTACGTAATTACCTGGCATGACTAAACTTTTATAAAGGTTTTGGCACTTCTTATGACTTGAATTTAAATACCGTGAGATTTAAAATCATAATTGTGTTAAGACAAGTTTGCAAGTATTTATCATTGTCATATCGGCTTGAGAACCGCGTAAACATTTAAATGAAAACCATCTTTTGTTTAAAAAAAACGAAATTGCGTTGTACAATAAAATTATTAAATATAAATTCTCACTTTCTTTGTCGCCAACGGATGAATGATTGTCATACAGTTGTAATTTTTGGGGTTCCGTACCCAAATGGTAAACGGGAACCCTATTACTGAGACTTCGCAGTCCGTCCGTCTGTCTTGGGTTGTATCTCATGAACCGTGATAGGTAGAAAGTTGAAATTTTCACAGATGGTGTATTTCTATTGCATCTATAGCAAAAAATACTATAAAACAGAATATATTAAATATTGAAGGTGGTACAACAATTTTTTTTTATTGCTGTTTTATTGGTCGTAGCATATACATTATTTCCGAGTAAAGCAGGCTCCTTCCCGGTAATGTGTTCCCACGGGAATTGGCAACAGAAAGCAATATCACGCGGGCGAAGACGCAGTAATCAGATAGTAAATAATATGTAGACACACACTACATCATTAATTAATTCGGAATATCCGGGACGTATTTTGAGTCCCGTGGGAGACTCGTTTCTTCACGCGTCGCTGCCTGCCGAGCATGTTGTAAGACACCATTATAATCTGAGCTGCAAGACGTCAAGAACTTTAATGATGTTTTACTCACACATGCACACAACATGATTAATTATTAACATCTGCAATCCCATCAAGATCTAATCCCAATCTGGGCGTATAATACCTATGCCTATGCACCACTTGCAGACTTGCAAATGAGATTGGCTCCAAGTCTAAGATCACCAGAGGCCTATGCAATAATCCTGATAATATAAACGTGAGAGTTTGTCTTATGGATGTTTGCATTTAAATGTGCAAGAATATACATATAACTCATACTTAATTTTCATCTTGTGGGAATTGGGAACGTGTAAAATATCCCACGATTTAGCCGCGCGAGCATCAGTTAGTGTAATAAATGTAGAGAGAGACTATACTTAGCTTGTCCCGAGAAGGTCCGCAGTAAAAGCTTCGGAACCCATATAGTTTCGTTATGTTCGTCTGTTAATCCTCGGCTTTTCTTCCAAAGGCTAGTGCGGACAAAGTCCTCAACTAAAAAAATACGGCGTAGATTCAGGAGTTATAGAGGAGATTATCTATGGGTAACTGTGGCCTGACACCCACTTGGCCGGTTTTTTTTATAGAGGATAGATAGAAGATGAGATAAGGTTGGTATTTAATCCGCCGGGGGCCACTGGAAATACCTTCTGGTACCAGAGACGCCCGGCAAAGGACGTAGGAGCTGGACCCCGGAATTAAAGAAAAAAAAGGTAGGTAAGTATTTAATTCATAATTTAATTTTAATTGACATCATTTACAATAAGAATTACAATATTCATAATCATATACTAAAAATATTTACATTACAAAATATCGTTTAAAAAATCCTCCGCGTCATGCCGACTGGGAAGGTTCCAAAATGCTGGCTGTGTTGCCACGTTGGATGGCGATACTTATTCTTTGGGCAAGAAAATAGCCAGCCTTCTGGTCCTGAGAAGCATCGATTAATCGTTTAGCAATGTCTCTAGAAAGGCGGCAAGCAGTCGGACCCCATGAGTTAATTATTATTGTAGCCCGACATTTGACTCTCACTTCCAAATGACAGACGACAGAGGGGGAATACGTTGCGGGGGAGGGGAGTAAGAATATTTTTGGTAAGTAGCAACACTGTCGGACCCTTCGTTTTACTTGGTTTTGCTTCAATGCACAATGATTTGGGTGTGTGATATCTTTTATGGATCGTTGCGTTCAAGCACGTTTTAAATTTTGAGTGATTTTATGGTAGTTTCTTTTTTTTTCATTTACGGGATCCTATACGTGAAGGAATTTTGATTTTATGGATTTAGAATGTCCTTTAGATTTATTTATAGATAACCTACATTTATTATAGCTGCTACAATTTTTTTCTAACGATGACAGTGTTTATAAAGGAGATTGTTCACATTTCAATAGACCGCCGTTTCGTAACAAATAATTTTGTATGACAGCGAAAATCGGATATTAAATTAGATTGATATCGTACTTTCATAGGAAATAAGAAATATTCCGTTATTTTGTGGAGTTTTCTCTCATTCTTCATTTTGCCGTTAAAATTAGAGGTTAATTTTGAAGCAAATGTCCATTCAATCCGTGAAATCATGGATGAACATAGATTTAATTCAAATAAGATAGAAGTAATAGTACCAACAAACTTATAAATAACCCTGACAATGGAGCGGCCACATCATTGGGTATACCCACTTGTAAGTGATGCACCTGCCGATTAACGGACAAGATACTGGCAAATAAAGGGCATGTACGCCCCTGGTGAAAAGTGGATGTAGACATGCCTCTGTATACCCTTTCTTAGATATAAATATTTATTTTGGACATTCTCACACAACGTCATCTAGCCTAAGCTTGTATTACTTATAACCAACCACATATACCGAATCACGTATCTAGGGTCTAGATAACTGATAAACTTATTTCTAAATAGGTACCTACAAACAATATACATAGAAAATATATTTAAGTAAAAGTAGTAATTAATAGGAATTTTCTAAGTTCGACGTCATTTATTATTTAAAAAATTAACTCATAACAGTCTATAACAATATTCCTCCTTCCTATTGACTTTTACATCCACTGCCTTCCTACTAGGTAACTCGGTAGGTATAATGACCACAGCGCACTGCTTTGTTTTGTTCTCAGTGTAATATTAAACGCAATTGCAATCATCCAAGAATAATTCATTAAGGTAAATCTTGGTGTCACTGAAAAATGTAGTGTTGAATCTTGGTGTCGGTGTTATCGCTTTTGATACTCCATAGTAGTCCATAGCAAGGTCTTCAGTCATACTCCTATCTCTTAGGAATAGTTTGCATAATATGGACAAAAACAACGAGTCGAATAGTATTTTGTAACCATCGCTTGAAACTACAATACTAATATTAATCACCAATGTCTATGAATTTCTACGAGAAACATTACATATTTATCCCTTAGATTTTATAATAATTAAGAATAATATAAAATACCAAATTGTCAAGAGGACATTTGTTTTGACTTTGGATTTAATTGCTTTTTTTATTATTTGTCAATTCAGCCTGGACTTTATGTAAATCTTCAAAACATTGTTTTACATTATTTAATTATCAAAACTAGTAAATTGAGTCTGTTATTCAATTTGCTTACAAAAAAACAGAATTTCAAAATGTCGATAATAATATTTTCAAAAAGTTTAGTAAGAACTACACCACCTCTTCATATCATTCAATCTGATACTCTTATGATATTTGTCTATAAATTTGATTCATGACATCTGGTCCGACATAGTGCATTTGACTAAGAAGACATTTAAAAACGATTACACCACGAATTAAGATCAAAGTTTAAACCCACATACGATTTCGTTCGAGTGAATTAAAAGATTGTTAAAAAAATATTATATGATTTATCAATTTACTTAGGTAACCATACACTTTTTATCTAGGTTTTTAGAAAAGAAACGGCTTTTAAACATTCTCCTTTGTTGCCTGAAAATAAGCTTTCGACTCCGGAGTCTCGGGTTCGATTCCCAGGTCGAATCCAATATTTGTGTTATCCACCAATGTTGGTTTCGGAGTTTGGGTGTTTTCTATTTATGTTATGTATGTATTTAGAAATATAAGAGTATGTTTATAAGTTGTCTAGATGCCATAGCACAAGCTTATAGCTTAGTTTGGGATAGATGACGTTGAGTAAGCATGTCCAACAATATTTATTTTATTTATTTATTAAAGTTAAAAAAAATATAGTGTTGTTGTTGTTACTAGGCTGTATCTCATATTAACCGTGATAATTAGACAGTTTAAATTTTCAGATTATGTTGTAGTATTTCTGTTGCCGCGTTAACGACAAGTTCCTACTTACGTAAAGGCATAATACATTTATAAAATGAATATTTAAGGGTTTGGCCCCATTATAGGTGGTACCTTCTTTAAGGACCACTCAAAGTTTTTATAGATAATGGTACGGAACCCTTAGTTCTCGAATACAACTCGCACTTGGCCGATTCTTAAGTTCCTGATAGACTCACAGTGCCTTAGAGATCGGATACGAGAAAAATATTTTAAGCGGCATAGCAACGGGAGGCCTCTACCAATATCATAATATAGAATGATACACCACAAATTAGACCCCAGTATATTTTTACTGTAAAGCGGCATCCATTGATCATCAGCACATCTAATTAAGTGCCCGTCGCCCTTTGTTAGTGCGCCATGTGTTTTGTTTCACAGTAAACTCCATTCCGTATATCAATAGACTTGAGGAAGTTGCAATTAGAAGTTACATTAGAAATATGGAGTGGAATGCAACTGTGGGGTGTTTGGTTTATCTACAAATTATTGATGTTTGAGGGGTCAAGTTATATTTGTATAATGTACACTTTGGTTATCTCTCTACTATTCGATATAAGTATTTATATTTATATAAGCAATACATGATGACTTAACACACTGTTCCACTATAACTTTGGTACAGTGTTGTGAACTGTGTTTCAAATACAGTCTAAGTACAAGGGTGTTAATTCATCATGTATTACTATAGATTCCACCAAGTGCCAACAATCGAAAGTATTAACTACATAACCTATTTATTGCATGTAGAAGTTTGTTTACTATGGAAATTACATGTTTACCGACTTAAAATGGTGTTACTTTTTTTGTCTCCCCGTTGTTCGGATGGCTTGCCCACTTTCATGTTGCCTTGAGGCTCAAAAATCTTGGCCAGACTATACCAATGATTGCCTGATAACAAATAGGTTGTATTGTTTCATCGTCATTAACATTTCAGCCTATCACTGTCCACTTCTGAACATAGGAGTATCCAATGAGTTTCAAGTGTGTCCGGTTCTTTGCCAACTACATCCAACGAGACCTACGGGTTTTTACTAGGTCGTCAGTCCATCTTGTTGATGGCTGTACCACACTACGCTTGCCAGTACCTACTTACGCGGTCTCCACTTATTTGGTCAATTATACCTTACCTACATAATGCTCAATAGCTTGCTGACATGAACAAAAACCTCGTAAAAATTGTCAAACGTAATTTTCGTTCAAACGTTTAACTTCGTTCCGATTTAACTACCCCTTTGATCCCTAACATATCGTGAACCCAATCCAATTAAAAACAATCAAATAAATAAGGGACATTCAGTATGAGAATACTAAAACGTTAGAAACACTACAAAGTTGTAGCCATTAGAAATAGTTTTTACTTAACACATTTGTTCCAAACTCCAAAGCAATCATACGGTCACTAACCTTTCATTCACACATAACTCTTGAACCATAGACATAAAAATAGCTTAGTCAGCTTTACTGCCGAACCGAATCAGTGTTTATAGTTTATAACTTTGTACGAGGTTTCGAACACAATTCCTTTGCGTTGTAAACATGAAGAACAACGGTTTTATTTTTGTTTACAAATTAATATGCCACCGAACCGTGACACTAATGTCAATACTCTACAAACAATCCTTACAATAGCAACACACACATATCACGCCTATATCCACGAAGGGGTAGGCAGAGGTGCATTACACACCCAAAATTTGCCAGTGTTTTTAGTCCCACATAATAGGGGGCAAGCCTATTGCCGTCACCGGGCCAATTTATAATGGGCTATGTCCAAAATGACCGAATGAATTTAATAAAAAGTAGCAACTATATAGTAATTAAAAAAAAAATTAAAAAAGATGAAACCCGTTGCCTTGCGATGCAATGTTGAAGAAAGGCAACAAAATCTTACGTGCCAGCTGCTATGGCAGAGCCAATTGCAGTCCTGGGCGTCTCGGACTAAATCAGCTCATTCAGCTCAATCAGGACAATAGCAAGCAATCGGAATATTAGTGCAGTAGTGCTACCTGAAAATAATGAGTTTTAGTAGTTCACGTAGGCCTTACATGGGCCCTGGCTCTCAAAGGTACATGTTGAAGGTCATAAGCCTATCGCAATTATTCGCCACGTTCCAGAATGCAGTTCCCACAGAGCAACGAATTTCGGATCTGCAGTGAGAACACGGCGTGTCGACGTACTGTCGGTCCGCCTGTTTGCACCAATGATATTGCAGAAAATATCGCTACTCAACACATTTTTTGTCATTTTCTGCGATATCATTGGTGCAAACGGGGGGACCGACATGTGTCGACGCGCGTGCTCGCACTGCATGTACCGTTCGACTTGACATGTAATAAATGCGGAAATTCGCATGGGCAAATGTCCTATTCGATTAGCTTTAAGATTTTAGCCAAAACCCTGTGCAGTGTCAAACAATATTTTTTACATTAAAAGTATAACTGCTATTGCTGCCAGTGGCGTAACTATACCATATGGGGCCCGTGGCAAATTCTTTGATGGGGCCCTATCAGTAAAAATCGTCACGTTGTACTCAGTTTAATTTTAATAAACTTCGAGATTTCCCTCCATGGGACCTGGAAGCGAGAGCCCTTGCGTCATTGTTTCAATGGCACAAGGAGGCGCTGGAGAGGGATCACAGGCCTGCGACTCGAGAAATCGAGGACCAGTGGTCCCAACTCCGCCAGGAACTCATGACTCAGACTTGGAGGGTGCGACTTGAGCAACCAAAGTGGGGAACTACCGTCATCGCGGCGGTGAGACCGATCATGGACGAGTGGCTGCAGAGGCGGCATGGTGACCTCACGTATCGTGGATGCTCCGGTAGCTATCTGTTTCACATCCATCGTGAGGTCACACCCCGGTGTTAACACTGCGAGGTTTCCGACGTCGACACCGCACTCCACACGTTGGTGGAGTGCTCAGCGTGGGCGAGTCAGCGCCGGGACCTCGTAGTGGGTCCGGGCGTGGACATACTCTCGCTGGAAACCATACTCCAAGCCATGGTCTCCAGCGCGAGTAAGTGGAACGTGGCCGTGTCCTTCTGCGAGCAAGTCATGCTCGCGAAGGAGGCGGCCGAGAGGGAGAGGGAGCGTACCCTCCCCGCTGAGTTTCGCAGTCAGCGGCCAGGGCGTCGCAAACTCATCTACGCCCAGGACCATCGACCTCCATGATCGGGGCCTGAGGACGGCGGGATAGCCACCCGTTGTCCTTACAGAAGCAGGCTAGAAGGGTTACGTGCTGCGAGGCCTTTGCCCCACAGCAAGAAACCAGATTCACTCACCGACGCGGGATAAAACCCAACCCTAACGACGCGGGATTTTCGTTCCGACCAAACCCCCGAAGAGGCCACACAGCTGGCCAAAGTCCAAAAAACTTCGAGATTTTCAGCGTACTCAATTACTCGTTGTATACTACTCTGTCAAGAAAGTACCGGAAAAAGATCAATAATACACAAAATTTTTGTTATTCATCCAAATTTATTGTTTCTTTTTCCTAAACTCAAATTACCACTTCGTGGCACCCGTTTTCAATCTGTAGAAGACATAAAGGAGCATTCGCGGCGAGAACTGAACTCTATTCCGGAAATAGCTTTCAAAAAAAGTTTTGATGATTGGATTATTCGTGAGCGTAAGTGTATCATTTCTGAAGGAGCATACTTTGAAAGTGATACTAAACGACATAATTCGTAGGGCTCTTTCTACCGCAGGTCTTCCGGCCGTACGTGAACCAAATGGTTTAGCACGAAGCGATGGAAAGAGACCGGACGGTATGTCGTTGCTACCTTGGAAGATGGGAAGGCCTTTGGTGTGGGACGCTACATGCGTTGACACCTTAGCACCTTCACACCTTCCAAGCACATCCGGATGTAGCGGCGCTTCTGCTGCAACGGCTGAAGGCCTTAAACGGCGTAAATATGCTAACCTAGCAGGTGATTACATATTTGAGCCGTTTGGGGTTAAGACACTGGGGTCATGGGGTCCGAGTGCTCGCCGCCTTTATAGAGACATTGCTAAACGCCTAATCGATGCTTCTGGACCAGAAGGCTGGCTATTTTCTGGCCCAAAGAATAAGTATCGCCATCCAACGTGGCAACACAGTCAGCATTCTGGGAACCTTCCCAGTTCGGCAATGACGCGGAGGATATTTTAAACGATATTTTGTAATGTAAATATTTTTAGTCTATAATTATGTATAACTTGAAATTGTATTACGGTCTTTAGTTGTTTCACTTTGGATTTCAAGCAGAACTTATAAAAATATACTTTTCAAATAAAATAAAATACTCGGGTACAATATAAAAAAAATATTTTGAACTCGCGTCCTCTTGGACCGGGGCCCTCTTGGGTGGGGGCCCGTGGCATTTTGCCAGCCCTGCCCTATCGTTACGCCACTGATTGCTGCCATTAACCGAGATCTCAGAGCTATAAGTGAGTGGGCCAGTTCGTGTGGTTTACTTATTAATCCAAATAAGTCTCAGGTGATGATCATTGAAGTAGGCAGATTCGTAGTGGGTTGGACATGTCGTCGTTTCCGCCGGTTGTCCTGGATGACTCCCCGATTGCCTACACTGATATCGCGAAAAACCTTGGCGTCATCATCGACTGCAATTTGTCCTGGAATGCTCATGTCCGTGAATTGAGCAAGAAAGTCCATTTCACCTTCCATACCCTCAAATGCCTTCAAAGCTTCTTGCCCTTGGAAATAAAAATCACCATTGCACAGACGTTGATCCAGCCCATTTTGGACTATGCGGATGCCTGCTACCTGGATGCCACCGAGGAGCTCCTAAATAAACTTGAGCGTTTGCAAAATCTGTGTATTCGTTTCATCTTCAACTTACGCAAGTATGATCATATCTCAAAGTTTCGCAAAGAACTCAAGTGGCTCCCAATCCGTCTTCGAAGAAATGCTCGGATGTTTACTGTATTAATTAGGTATGTCTATGTAGTATAAGTAGTTATGTATGTTAGTTTTAGAAATTAACCTACGCACACAACAAAATGATTCAACCTAACATTTCCTTCCCCCGACCCACTGGATGAGATTTCTTTTGAAATAAGTGGTGCCTTTGTACTATAAATCTATCCTGTTTGTAATTTTTTCTCGCTCATTTATCTTCTTGTGTTTACATAAATAAATAAATAAATAAAAACGCCTTCTAGGCACTCAATCAGCAGACCTTTGTCTCACGTATTTTATAAAAAAATTAATAGTCTAACCTCAGAAATTACGTAATATTTTGATTGATTAATAACCACTAGTCCTTCGCTACCTTGACCACATTGGGTTTAGGTGTTTTATTGGCGTATGAATAGATTTTACTTGCAATGATTAACAATAAGGTTATTTATGGTAATGTCTATAATGCATTACGCCAACCTTAATGGTTAGGTACTAATTTAAACTCGCCTACGATGACTCTAAATAATTAATGTTCTCTTGTGTGCTAAATATGGTATCAGTGCCGGCAGGTGTGGACTCATCAATTTCAAAGGAATATTTTTATTTGGTAATAATGTAAAGACGAATTAAACGTTCTAAGTACCTAGGTACATTATTATGATCCTATCACGTGGGTTCCTTCGGGGACAGATCACAAAGATGTAATTGTGATTTGTTTTGTAAAAACTTTCAAGACTTGTCTTATGTAGACCTATTATGTTGACCTACTTATATGTGTTTTGGAGTTGAATAAAAAAGAAAAAGAAAATGGATAATCTACCTGAGTTTCTTGCTTGAAAGTATCTTCTCAGCAGAACCAACGAAAGAATCATTTTCAAATGGTTTATTAATGTACTTCATCGTTCACCGAGCCTTTTCCCAACTTAGTTGGGGTCGGCTTTCCAGTCTAACTGCGATTGGGCTGAACTTCGATATTTTCCGTGAAGCGACTGCCATCTGACCTCCACAACCCATGGGCGATATCGAAGTTCTGTAGTTAGACCGGTCGGATTTTTGATTTAGGGCTCCAACTACCCCTAACGACTGCCATAGATGTTCGTATGACAACCGGGACCGAAGGCTTAACGTGCTCTCCGAGGCACGGAGGGGTCTCAGTATCTTAAGAAATGGTCACCCATCCTAAGACCGGCCTGACTAGATGTTGCTTAACCTTTGCAATATGTTAATATTGTCGGTTACCACTAGACCACGAGGTTTATTAATGTACATACTTAATTTAGTATTTTTATAATATTGCATTCAAATTGTAAAATTATGACATTCATAATATGTGCTCTTTATGTGCCTAAACGGAATAAACGAAATTGATTCGTTGATTCAAGCTGATTTTGATTCGAGCACACTCACACAAACACATTTCAATCTTTAATAAGTTAATAATTAGCTAGTAATACATTTGGATGTTTTTTTTTTTTTTTTTTTTTTTTATTCTTTATTGTGCAGATTTACAAAACACAAAACAAACATTAACAATATGTACAAAGGCGTGCTTAAGCCAGTAATGGCTTTTCTTCCAGCAGACCTTAGAGGTATAGAGGAGATAAATAATACTGAAGAGAGAAGAGGAAAGTGTAAACACGTACACATACAACATTACATATAATACAAGAAGGAAATTAAACTAATAAATGTAATACATATAACAGAAATCAAATACATACACATAAGAACTTAATAATATAAGACTAAAGCTAAATACCTACATGCTACATACAGATGTAAATATACTTACTAAATAAGAAGGAGATAATATGATACAAATGAAAGTCAAAAGAATAATTATGGAAAATCATAGTTGGGAGAGGAAATGCTCCTTTACCCTTTTCTTAAAAATGTCCAATGAACGACTAGCACGGATATCATGTGGTAGTGAGTTCCATAATCTGACAGCCTGAATTGTAAATGAATTTTTACTCACAATTATCGTAAAATGCGAAGAGCGAGGCCTCCCAACACAAGTAATTATTACTTACCGGGAGTGTCTTTACCACTGTTATGTATTTAGCAAGTAAGAAACGAAAATAAAGATTTATTTATTATTTATTATTATGTTGAGTCTCTTCATTGATTCTTTGACTATAAAATACATATCTCTGATCCTATCTAGTAATAAGTATTACTAGAACTTACAACCTACACATTACCTGATGAAGCCGAAGAAAATTGTATTTTCCTTACCTGCAACAAATATAATAAAAATTATGATTAGGTAAGTATATAATTCAGTAGTATCACTGGGAGTCGATCATCGTGAGCTTTTTGATTGGGGGAAAAGGCAAGAAGCTAAAATAGTTTTTGATGTTTAATTACGATCCGACAGAGCCTGTTGAACCACCAAATTAATATTGTTGTACCATTTCCACCTCCCACGCTTCCTGTATTATTGGTAGTTAAATTATAGGTTACCGGCACTCATATTCATAAGTAGTTCCCACGAAACGTGCTTGGCGTCCACAATAGCATGAACACTTGCATTCTGTGATATCAAGGTCTAATTATTCATACGAGTTAATATTCTTTTTGGTTTTAATTACCTTTATTATTCATGAGCCGCAAACTGTATTACAGGATTCGTATATTCAACATAATCTTTAGCAGCAATAAACTCAATTCACGTTACGTGAGACCAACAATTAGTATTGTTGAAAAGCAGACGTTACCCAACTTTTTAGGTTTCGGTACCCAAAGGGTAAAACGGGACACTATTACTGCTATTACTAAGGCTCCGTTGTCCGCCCGTCCATCTGTCCAGGCTGTATCTTAGAACCGTGATAGTTATAACGTTGAAATTTTCATACATGATGTACTTCTGGTGCCTCTTAAACAACTAATATTAAAAAACAAAATATAATAAATATTTAGAACGGATATTTATATGGAACCCCTTGTTCATGAGTCCGTCTCGCACTCGGACGGTTTTAATACATTAAAGTTCCTTTTTGTATGTCTGTCTGTATAAATACGCTAAACTCAGAAGTTCCGGAACGGATTTCCGTGAAGTTAACAAAAAGACGAAAGCTCAACTCTTACCCCGTCTCAAAATTAAGGCTTTGGATCATCAAAATTGGAATTTAAAAAAGTAGGTTATGATTGTTTATGCTATTCAATTGACCGTCCTTATGTCCTACATGCTACATTTAGTGTACAAAACGATAGGTACGACTTCCATATGTAATGTCCAGGCGTCCAGTCGCCCGTAGCTGACCGTCCATCATCCATGAACGTAGCCCAAATGGTGGTATCGTCAAGAACCTTTAGTTGTTTACTAAATGTAACATATTTAATCACTAGCGGACAACCGCAGCTTCGCCCGCTTATATATAAAACGTTTCTTGAGAACCACTCAATCCATTGGTTAAACCGCATCAAAATCCGTTGCGTGGTTTTAAAGATCTGAGCATACATAGGGACGGAAAGACAGCGGAAGCGATTTAGTTATACTACCTATGTTATTTCACCCGCCGTCCTTACAGAAGCAGGCTAGAAGGGTCGCGTGCTGCGGGGCCTGTGCCCCACAACTAGCATTTATTCACCGACGTGGGATAAAACCCAACCCCAACGACAAAGGATTTTCAACTCGACCAAACCCCCGAAGAGGCCACACACCTGTGTGGCCTCTTCGGGGGTTTGGCCAAGGTCCGCCGGGCGCGTAACAGAGACGTCCGCAGCAATGGACACAGGGGAGGCCACGGAATTAAAAAAAAAACCTATGTTATTTATGATTTCTATTACCTACTCTATGCCGTAAAATCTGATGGAGTAAACATCAAATACAAATGTTTAAACAAATAAACTTGTGAAAGTAGAAAGCACTTCATAGTTTTCTCATACTACGATTATTACAACACACGATAACATGTCTCGTCACATTCAATGTTTACCTTCGAAGAAATGCGTTTATCTTTGACAGTATCAATAAGATAACTGTTGTGTTATGTACATACTATGAGCGATAATATTGAATAGATATTTCTTAGAATAAGAAATAGCACGTCAGACATTGACACAACAACTTCAAATTACCGTATTAAAATGTGTTAATTAAAAGGGTTTAAATTTAAAAAAAATCACTACACCCGCCCATATACATATCACGCCTATATCCTGGTAGAGGTAGGCAAAGATGCATTACACACCCACAATTTGCCAGTATTTTAGTCCCACTTAATAGGGGGCAAGCCTATTGCCGTCACCGGGCACACATATGTATAATGTCCAAAACGGCCGAATAAATTAAATAAAAGTAGCAGCTACTCGTATATTGTAATTTTGAAAAAAATTGAAACCCGTTGCCTTGCGAGGAAGATTATAGGCAACAAAATCTTACGTGCTAACCTCTATGGCACGGGAACACCTAAATACTCCGAAAAACTTTATTCTGAATTTCGATGTTCCGATTTTCAAAAATCCGAATTTCATTATACCTAAGAATTGTATCTAATGTCTATTAATAAAAATCACGAAACTTATTTTACCGAAAGTCATTAATGCGATTTGTTAGTTTCCGATTTTCATACGTTCGAAGAGTCAAATGCTCGAAGGGTTCTCGGTCCTAAATACGACATTCCGATTTTCAATACTTCGAATAAACAAAAAGTCAACATGTTTTTTCTACAGAATTTAGTGACAGAAAGAAATCGCTGCAGAACCAACTTCACGCAGTCGGGTCTGGGTATCTGGAATGGGTAGAAGTGGGTTAGGTTAGGTTAGAACTGTGACCACAACAGAGCGCGAGCCGAGCGAGTGAAGCGAACGTGCCGCGGCAGCGGTCGGCGAACCGCCGGAATTGATCTGAATGGATATATGGATAATAGACCAGGGAAACAAAATATGTTTATTCAATAGTAAATAATCATAAGTAGTTTTAAATGAGAACCTGTTCTACCTCCTCATACTAAATATAATATTATTTCTACTTCTCTCTGATGAGCAATTATGTGTTTATGTGTCTTGCTATTTAGGTATTTTAATAATCAGAATTCGTATTGTTGATGTTTCGAAATATCATCAAGTCGGACTTTCTGTTATTCGATCTATTGAAGCTCAGTATTTTGAGAGTAGTATTTATAAACGTTAGGAATATTGAAATTTAGGAATTATAAAAATAGGAATAATGATCAATCGGAGTTGCTATATTCGAAATTTTGAACCAGTCGGAATTATGAAAATCGGTATTTTGAAATTCGTATTTGTGACTGACGGAATAAAGTTATTCGTATTTATGTAGTGTACCCCTATGACACACCCAATTAAAGTCCTGGGCGTCTCGGTTCACTCAGTCCTAGAATATGAGGTAACAAACATAAAAAGAACATACCTCCTCCTTTTTTGGAAGTAGCTTGAAAAGTAAGGAGAGACTTGTAAGGGTGAATATAGAAATGAGTATTTAGGAGTACTTGTAACAGAACATCGAGTCCTCTAAGCTTTGAGTCTGTATCTATAATATTTATATTATTAGCCCCTATGCATTCAATTTAATAGTGGACAACACCATCTTTAAAATATAGAACACAGTTTTCTATAATAATTGCTTACTTAGTGCTAAATTAGCCATTTAAACGGTAGGTAGATATTACAAGGTGTTACTCGTATATAACTTATTATAATCGTAGGCTAAGGCCACTGGATGTGTTATTTATGAGAACATCTTTTATATGTATGACCTTAAATTACCCTTTGTTGCGTTTATATTCAAACTAGTTTAAGTAGTGGTGTCATCGGTACTTTCCAATGGCAGCCATTTTCACAAAGTCTACGTAAGAAGTAGATATTACCACAGAATAGGGAATAGTATGTAAGTACTGTATTACCTAAATCAAAGTCGTTTCCGTTGTCTATAGATATGCTAAGATCTTTTAAACTAGGTATTTTAATGCAGTTTTCAACAAAAGACACGAGTGATTTAAGATGAAGGTAGATATTATGTATACGTAAAAGTTTCCACGCGGACACAGCTGCGGATATAAGTAAGTTAAAAATAAAAGGCAGAATATTAAGTAGGTAACCTTCTCCGATTCTACAGACTGATTTAACCACAAGAGTAAATAGACGAAACAGAGCGATACATACGAACATGCAAAATTGCACACAAACAACGTGGAACGCACTAAGCCTTATGCTACATTTACACGCTTGCCGACGCTTGGCAAACGTCGAGAAGCCCCAAGTCCTTACAAACGCTTGCATGCCATTCATCCAACGCTTGCGTGTGCGTCAATCTGTTTCAGATAGGCAAGCTGTGCAGATATTTGCGCGACATAATGCTATGAAGACTACCTATGAAATCCAAACGTTTTAGTATGGTATTTTGTATACGGTGTTTATATAGTAGGATTTTACAAAATCCTTTTGAAATAGGTAGCGCAGCACAACGTTAACACCTCCTTTCCGCAAGAGCTCGTGAGCGAAACTAAATTCGCGCCAACAACGTGTAAACGCTTACCGCAAGGGTCCTTTGATCTGTGTTCAAAAACCGACACTAGCCCAGTTCAGCGACAAGCTCACAACAGGCAAGCCAAACGACCCATTTACACGCCTGCGCATATGGACACATGTCGAGGCTTGCCAAGCGTGTAAATGGGGAATAAGATTGGACATTGGCTGTACGTGTGTGTGTGTAAACGTTTCTAGCCTCGACGCGTACGCGACAAGCGGCAAGTGTCCACGCAAACATTTCCGCGTGCTTGTAGTGGTGCAACCGATTTCGGCGTTTGTATGAAGCTTTCGTTCTGTTCTGTGTTTTACTCATGTGACTTAACGCTTCACGTTTCGAACAGTCATTGTTAATAAAGTATTGTTAATCTCATGCTGAGTGACTTTGAATAAAACACAATTAACATTAGTACTATGACGTTGTATTATGCAACCAGTCATTCACTTGGGGGATTAAATGTAGGTACTTACAATTTATACAAAATAGGTAGGTACCGATAACTCGATGTTTGTTATAAGTGTACAACAGTATAATCACGCCTCTATTCCCAAGGGGTGGGCAGAGCTGCACTACACACCGTAATTTTCCAGTAGGTACGTATATTGAACCACTGCTAACAGAACCAGTAGGTGCCATTTCTCTAAGCAATGAATTTTGTAAATTTTTCGCAAATAATTTTACAATACGAATCGCAGGAACGGTCTCTTGGGCCTTATTATAACCAGAGACTGTTTTCCTTCTTTTTTTTTTAAATTATAAGCACCATTATTAGCTTGAAAAATGAAATGTGTAGGTACCTATTCATTGAAGCTATAAAGAATGGTTGTCATGTTGTTGTCATGCGATCAAATTTTGTGCGTCTCATTACAAACGTTGATCATTATAATTAAACCCACAAAGTGTGCCCTACGGTAAATATCTATTGGGTGTTTTCACATTGCACGATAACGACGCACGATATCGTAACGATAATTAAAATTCTTACCTTAAAATTACTGCTACTACTTACCATATCGTCACGATATCGTGTGTCGTTATCGTGCAATGTGAAAACGCCCATTGGTTACGAGCCGGTATGCAAACAGTCTAAATAAGTATCTTGAACTTAAAGTTTAGTGTACACAGATTGATTAAGAGAGTTAAGGAATTCGTAATTTTCCCGATTTTAAATTTCTCTTGGACGTGCAGATGACCTAACAACGATCTGTCTGCACAGGGTAAATGCACTAATTACAAGGTATTATTCAATTATTTTTTCTAATTAATATTCCTATATAGTGAGTCAATTTAATTAAAGTGCTCGCCGCCTTTATAGAGACATTGCTGAACGCTTAATCGATGCTTCTCAGGACCAGAAGGCCATCTATTTTCTGGCCCAAAGAATAAGTATCGCTATCCAACGTGGCAACACAGCCAGCATTCTGGGGACCTTCCCAGTCGGCAATGACGCGGAGGATTTTTTAAACGATATTTTGTGTTGTAAATATTTATAGTATTTAATTATGTATATTGTAATTCTTATTGTAATTAATTTAATTAAATCTTTCTATTTGGAAAGGGTGAGGTATAAACAGATTACTTAAAGACAAACACAAAAAACAAAAATCATGACTTTATCTCCGAAGAAGTAGACAGAGCCTAAACACATCCATATTTCGTAATTTTGCCATGCAATAGGGATGAAACTATTGCCAGACACTTTTGATGTATTTATTATAGCGTCTTAATAACTTATACAACTTGCATATTGACCTGATCACCTATGGCACCAGGGAGATAACCAACCAGACTATCAACTTAAACTGATACTGCAAAAGCGGTAAGCGTACAGTAGACAAATGTTAGGATATACTTAGGATATCTCAAAACTGGTTGCGGTGCGCGGTATATAGTACCGTTGAACTTAGCCGACCTACATACTCGTACATTGAGAACGGTGTAATGATTCTGTATAGTGCACTTGTTTAGGATTGAATTATTTCTACATTATTAAAATACCGACTAGTTGAGGCGTTGTTCAAATAGGGAATAATCGGACGAAAACCTATATCAGTACACAATACTGTTACAATACAACATACTTTATTGTACATCAATACAAATACAAAAAAAAACAAAAACTAGTTTATCATTAGTACGTACAATTGGCGGCCTTATCACCAAGGGTGATCTCTTACAGGCAACCTTAGAATGGACATAACTAGATAGAAGAAAATGAAAAAGCTGATAGCTATTGGCGTAGGATTAAAGAAAAGATACAAGAGTTCTGAGAGGAAATTTACAGGATTGGAAAGAGTATAGAAATCTTTCTTCTTTCTTCTTACCTGTTCTTAACCGACTTCAAAAAAGGACTTGTTTTTTATGTTTGTTACCTTATGTTAGATATCTTTCGACTGGGTGATTCGATTTTGATTTATTAGTTAAATTATTTTTTTGGCCCCGTTCCGGTAATTTGAAATCGATATTTAAAGTGTTTTTATTATATAAAATGTCAACAAAACTGGTTTAGTAATTCAGTTGTGAAAGCATGAAGACATTATTGGTTCCACTTTAGTTGACCTATCATACTCTGAGAGCTGATCGAGATAGCTGTCCCCTCTTTCCCCTTATAGAATAGAGTTTTTTTTTTTTTGTTTTTTAATTCCGCGGCCCAAGGCCGCGGCCGCTCTAACGTCCGTTGCCGGGCGTCCCTGGTTACTAGCAGAGGGTATGTCCAGTGGCGCCCGGCGGACTTTGACCACCCCTGTGGTCTCTGCGGGTGTTTGGTCGGGACGAGAATCCCGCGTCATTGGGGTCGGGTTTTATCCCGCGTCAGTGAGTGAATCTGGTTGCGTGCTATGGGGCAAAGGCCCCGCAGCACGCAACCCTTCTAGCCTGCTTCTGTAAGGACGGTGGGTGGCGATCCCGCCGTCCTCAGGCCCCGATCATGGAGGACGATAGTCTTGGGCGTAGTCGCGTAGTCTGGGGCGGCCTGGTCGCCGACTACGGAACTCGGCGGGGAAGGTTCCCTCCCTCTCCCTCCCGGCCGCCTCCTTCGCGAGCATGACTTGCTCGCAAAAGGACACGGCCGCGTTCCACCTACTCCCGCTGGATACCATGGCTTGAAGCATGGTCCCCAGCGAGAGGGTATCCACGCCCAGACCCACTACGAGGTCCCGGCGCTGACTCGCCCACGCTGAGCACTCCACCAACGTGTGGAGTGCGGTGTCGTCGTCGGAAACCTCGCAGTGTTGACACCGGGGTGTGACCTCACGATGCATGCGAAACAGATAGCTACCGAAGCATCCATGCCCGGCAACCATCTGCGTCGCACGGTACGTGAGGTCACCATGCTGCCTCTGCAGCCAATCGTCCATGATCGGTCTCACCGCCGCGATGAAGATGGCACCCCCCTTGGGTTGCTCAAGTCGCATATAGAATAGAGTAGAATAAAACTTTATTTGTACACCAATACAACATATATAACAAAATATTCAAGTTAAACATGTATAAATGGCGGCCTTATCCTTTGGATGGACAAGTAGAAAGAATAGAATTTAAAATAAACATAAGGGTAGGCATTGGTGGAGAGAGAAAATTATAAATAGTTTCTTGGGAAAAAGGTACTACTTAATAGGAATCAATAAAGTAACAAAAATACACATAGGTACTTAGGTGGATTGAAAAGTAATCGGCCTAACCAAGAAAATAAATACATAATAAATGAAATATATTTTTATTTTTCAACGTAATCACCATCAAGTTCAATGCACTTTTGCCATCTTCCCTTCCAAGCATTTAGCCCGTTGAAAAAAAATGATTCTTCCTTACAGTCAAAATATGCGTCTACTGCTGCTTTGACCTCGTCATTTGTCAAAAATCTTTGACCTCCCAAGTGCTTTTTTAGGTTAGGGAACAAAAAAAAGTCTTCAATCCACCCTCGTATGTAGCGGCAGCATAGTAGTGATCATTGACCATCGTGTCTACCAAATATTTACACTCTATTAATTATGTATCTACCCCAACCCCTAATCTACATAACACCTATTGGTAATTTTACGTTAATAACTGTCGCTACGGGAAGAGGTGTAGAGGGATCTCACCAAGATTTTAGGAACCCAATTCAACCTCACCTACAGATTTAAAATCGAGTCTCTGCCAAACATAAAAGTTCCCAAAAAGCTGCAATAGAAATTTACGGGCGATAATTGAGTGTTTATCATGTCTCTACCTACCCCTCCGGCAAACAGGCGTTGTTTTATGTATATATATATGTACGGCAATGGCCGTAATTGACAACCGTCAGACCTTTTAGTATGGAATGGACCATCTGATATAGTATACTTAATTGTTTTTAATCTGTGATGTAGGTATATCCTAGTGTTAAGCCCGAAAGAAAGAAAGAAAATTAGTTTATTAAGCAGTGTTCGCGAGTATACACTTCGCTTTATGGGAATCTCGCTTGTATAAGTACATCAAAGTGCAATACCCTTACTTGTGTTCATGTACTTCTTAGAACTGTGTACACTTCTTTTTTTTTTTTTTTTTTTAGTTCCGCGACCAAGGCCGCGGCCGCTCGAACGTCCGTTGCCGGGCGTCTCTGGTTACAAGCAGAACGTATTTCCAGTGGCGCCCGGCGGACTTTGACCACCTCTGTGGTCTCTGCGGGGGTTGGGTCGGGATGAGAATCCCGCGTCGTTGGGGTAGGGTTTTATCCCGCGTCAGTGAGTGAATCTGGTTGCGTGCTATGGGGCAAAGGCCCCGCAGCACGCAACCCTTCTAGCCTGCTTCTGTAAGGACGACGGGTGGCGATCCCGCCGTCCTCAGGCCCCGATCATGGAGGTCGATGGTCTTGGGCATAGATGAGTCTGCGGCGCCCTCGCCGCTGATTACGTAACTCGGCGGGGAGGGTACGCTCCCTCTCCCTCTCGGCCGCCTCCTTCGCGAGCACGACTTGCTCGCAGAAGGACACGGCCGCGTTCCACCTACTCCCGCTGGAGACCATGGCTTGAAGCATGGTCTCCAGCGAGAGGGTATCCACGCCCAGACCCACTACGAGGTCCCGGCGCTGACTCGCCCACGCTGAGCACTCCACCAACGTGTGGAGTGCGGTGTCGTCGTCGGAAACCTCGCAGTGTTGACACCGGGGTGTGACCTCACGATGGATGCGAAACAGATAGCTACCGAAGCATCCATGCCCGGTAACGATTTGCGTCGCACGATACGTGAGGTCACCATGCTGCCTCTGCAGCCAATCGTCCATGATCGGTCTCACCGCCGCGATGATGGTGGCACCCCACTTGGGTTGCTCAAGTCGCACCCTCCATGACTCCATGAGATCCTGTCGGAGTTGGGACCGCCGGTCATCGATTTCTCGAGACGCAGGCCTGTGGTCCTGCTCCAGCGCCTCCTTGCGCCATTGGAACAATGACGCAAGGGCTCTCGCTTCCAGGTCCCATGGAGGGGTCCCGGCTAGGAGACATGCAGCCTCTCCGGATATCGTGCGGTAGCCCCTTATTGTTTTGACGGCCAAGGTCCTCAACGGTCTGTTAAGGAGCGTTGAGTTGTTGGCCGTCAACCGCGCCGCCCATACGGGACCCCGTATAGGGCCATACTCCGCACGATCCCCAGGTACAGTCTCCTGCAGGAAGCGTTGGGTCCCTTTAGGTTGGGCATCAGTCGCGAAAGCGCGACCGTGTCACCTTGGGGACCAAACTTCGGAAATGTGGTCCGAAGTTCCATCGGCTATCAAGTACGATCCCTAGATACTTCATCGAGGGCTTGATGCCGATGCTAACGCCTCCCACATTTATGCTGGAACCTTCAGGTGGACCGTTCCGAGGTCTGTGAAAACACAGAACCTCGGACTTGTGCAAGGCCACCTCCAGTCCCAGCCGCCGTATCCGACCCACGACTTGAGCAACACCCGTCGTGACCTTGAGTGCTGCCTCCTGGTACGTTGCACCCCGCGCCGTGACGAGGGTATCGTCGGCGTAGCACGTTACGCCGACGCCCTCAGGCAACGCACCCCGCAGCACCCAGTCGTAGCCGATGTTCCACAGAAGCGGCCCCAGGACCGACCCCTGCGGAACACCGCACGACACATCCCGCCGAGCTGGCCCGAGCCAGCTGGGGAAAGCTATGGCCCTCTCCGAGAGATAGGCCCCGACGCAGGCCTCCCTAACGCAGCTCCATGGCAAGGTGTTGAACGCGTTGGCGATGTCAAGAGACACCGCCACCACCACCTTGCCCTGCGAGACTGCTTCCTCCGTCAGGCTCTTGACGCGCATGATCGCGCTCACGGTGGAGCGTCCCCGACGGAAACCGTACTGGTTGTCCGCCAGGTCTGGCCCCACCGTCGAGAGATGCTCGACGAGGCGTTCCGCGATAATTCGCTCAAAGAGCTTACACACCTCGTCGAGCAACATGATCGGCCGATATCCGGACGGTGAGTCCACCGGCCGCCCCACCTTACGGATCAGGACCAGTTTCCCCGTCCTCCACACCTTGGGAAACTGGCCCCTTTCGAGGCATGCGCTAAAGAGCCCCATCAGTCGAGGCCCGAGTTCTTCGATGGCCAGGACCCATGCACGGCCAGGAATGCCGTCGGGTCCGGGGGCAGTGATTTTCCGGCGTTTAAGCCGGAGTACTGCCGCACCTAGCTCCCCCACCCTGACTTCGGGTACGTCGTCTTCGCTGACGGAGCCATGCGCGGAGGGACGTGCTCCTCTGCGCTCGTCGGAAACTGGGAGCCCATGACCCGCTCCAGCTGCTGCGGCTGGAGACTCTGGGTCAGTGGGGGCGCCCTAGGTCGGAGTTTCTCCCTGACCTGTAGGTACGGGCGCCCTCATGGGTTCTGCTGCAGGGTCTCCAGGAGATCCTCGCGGGCCGCCGTCTTAGCCCGCTTTATTGTCTCCTGGAGATTACCTTTAGCCTCCCTGTAAGCCTGATAAAACTCCGCCTCTCGGGTTGCCGCGTCGTCTGCGCGGCGATGCCTCCGGCGAAACCTGGTGTACTGGCGGCGGGCGGAGATGCATGCTGCGCGCAGCTGTGCAATCTCCGGCGACCACCAGTACACTCCAGGCGTTGAAGTCTCTCAGGAGCAGGACAGGGCGAGGACGGCACGCAGCGAAGACGACGTCGAGCTCAGTGAGCCATAGCTCAAACTGAGTCTCGTCCAGTGTCGGCGAGATGTAGGTGGCCACGACTGCCAACCCATCATATTCCGCCGCAACACACCCGCGGCCCGCTGCAATGATAGCAAGGCGCGAGTTGTCTGCGGCGGACCCCCCGAAGATAAAACAGGCCGAGCCGTCCTCGTCCACCGGGCTTCCCGGGTGGACGTAGTACGGCTCGGCGACCACGGCCAAGTTTATGGACCACTGCCGGATGCTCTGGTACAGAAGATCCTGAGCAGTGCGGCAGCGGTTCAAATTCACTTGCAGGATGCGGATATGGGCGTCAGACATTAATGGACGTCCATATCAGCATCCCGCCGAGAAACATCTGGCCGTGCAGTAGCGGCACCCCCACCGCTCTCAGCGGACGGACGAGGCTTTGGCCTCGAGGCGGCGCAGGTTGTGCTGCCGACCCGGTGGTCCGCAGTTTTGCCCTCCGCCTCGCATCTAAAGCAGCGAGGCGGGGCATCATAGGCACTTGCCTTGTGACCGGGCCGGCTGCAGCGGAAGCACCTATCGCCCACGGTGACTTCCGCTGTACACTGCACTCCGACGTGCCCCACCACCATGCACCGGAAACATCTGGTTTCCCGGGCACGAAGGAGGTGCACCTGCGCCTTTAGGAAGCCCCCTACGAGGAGGCTTCGTCCGTCCGTCACTTTCAGTGCCGCCGCGACGGGGCACTGGACGACTGTCATCCCATGACCAGTGGAGCCGAAGGAGATGTCTCCAGCCTTCACCTGGTCACGGGGGCAGCCGCCCGCCTCCACGACGACGGAGATTACTTCCTCCGTCGTGGCCGCGTCATCCAGACCCGTGATGCGCAATGCAGCGCATTTGGTGGGTCTGGTGACGCGGACGGCTTCTGCGACCAGCGCGTCCTAAAGCTGCGCTGCTAGGGCGTCAGCTTTAGGGCCGCTGGAGGCGCCGGAGAGCTCGAGGAGGCGAGCCCCGGTGCGTGTCGTCTTGCACCAGAGACCCCCCTGGATATCGAGGGCTGAGAGGTTGACTGAGGACTTCACGGTCCTCAGGACATCAGCGTACCCCACACCCCTCTCCACACCCTCCGTCGTCACCGTAAGGACGACGGCTGTGGAGCGAGGAGCGCGGGGCCTCTTGGGCCTTCGCCGCGGTGGCTTTGGCCACTTTCTTGGCCGCTTTCTTGGCGGCCTTCGTCTTCCTCTTCTTGGCCCCCACTACCTCCCATCCCTCCCGTCCGGAGGGATGTAAAGGAGCAGCGGGAGCGTTAGAGGAAGAGGAGGCGGCAGGGGTGCCGCTCTTCATGCCGCGCCCCTTCGCCTTCCGCGCCTGGGCCGCGGTCTCGGCCGGCAACCGGTACGCTGGAGCGGACTGGGGCGGAGCGGGGCGGCGGACAGCGGGTGTGCCGCTTGGTCCTGGAGCGGGAGAACCGCTAACAGCCGCCGCGTATGAGGACGCGGGACGTGCTAGCGGAGGGCGGTACGCCCGGTCCTCCAGGACCGCGAGGCGCCTCTCGATCGCCGTCAGGACCTGTACCATAGTCGGCACAGGCTGTGGCGGCGATCCGGGCGCCGTGTTGGGCACCGTGGTGGGCGCCATGGTGGGCGCCGTGGTGGACGCCGTGGTTGGCGCCGTGGTGGGCGCCGTGGGTGGCGCCATCTTCGGCGCTGGTCCAGCCGTCGGAGGAGGAGGCGGCAGCATGGGACCGGGAGGCGCCTTGACCACCTTGGTCAAGTCAGCGACCACCCGCCACAGGTCATCCATCTGCTTCCTGGAAGCAGCGAGCTCCGCCTCCAGGCTCGTCACCTGCTTCCGGAGCCTCGCCTCCTCCTTGGTGACGCTCCGCGCGAGGAGCTTGTTGAGGGAAGATTGGGCTTCATCCACCAGTGAAGCCACAATCTTCTTCCTCCCCGTCACGTTCCTGTTGCCCCGCATGGCCGCGTTCATGCGAGCAAAAACGCTCATCAGCTCCCGCGCGGGTGGCCCACCGATTTCCCGGCGACTTCGCTGGGACAGTTGGACCGAGGACGGAGGAGGAGTTGGCGGCCGCCTTCTGTACGCGTCGAGACGCGTACGCACCGTCTTGACCGGCACCTCCTCCTCCGCATCGCTGGAGAGGAGGGACCCCCACCCGGAGCAGCGGGTGCTACGGTCGCGCGGCGGCCCCCCCTTCTCCTCGAGGGTCCTCTTCTTCGTCGCAGAAGAGCGGCCCTTCTTCTTCACACTGCTGGGAGCTGACCCATCGTCAGTCCCAGCAGCATCCGTTCCTTGGGGCGTCGACATCGCGCTGCAGCTAGGCGGCGCGGCGCGAGCCCCCAAATCAATTTGCATCGGAGTCCGTGATGGATGCGTAAAGTCGTCGGTTGATACTGCCCGGGAAAGGGCAGTATCGGGACCGGGGGTATCGTCGGGTTCACTCATCTTCATAATGATCACAATTTTTATTGGCACCAAGTTCAGACTAAATACGTTCGGTCACCCAACTTGCCACTGCGTTACCGTGGTCAAGTTGGGGTCCAGGGCGGACGGCGAGGACGTAGTATCTAATCACTTGGGGCCCCGCCCCACTGTGTACACTTTGAATTAACTAGGAATAATATTTTATTGTGTACTTGATAATGTATGATGTAATTATTTACACCAGTAGACGCCCGGGACTGTTCGCGTGGAATTCTTACCCGCTAAATATACACGCTTTATGATGGTAGGTAAGTCTAATCTTTAACCGTAGTAAGGTACTTGCACCCCATAAGGGTGTCCTAATAAAATCACCTAAAACTCATACTTGCCATTACTACAATACTAATAATGTTTACATCACGCAACGACCTCTATAAGAGCGGAGATATTATCAATAGAAAGTAACGCGAATGATGTTTACAACATCTCAAGAAAAAAACAATTTTGTTCTATGTGTCTAAACACACTATGCCGAACGTACGCGACCGAAGTTCGGCATGATTACGTCTGCAATGTTGTTTGTATTACTGACGACACAATACGCCGAAGTTACATTGCGTTATAAACGCAACGTAATTTCGGTCGGGCGTAAGTTCAGCGTAGCGTTCAGCTGTAGTGGACACATTATACGCGACCGAAGTTCGGTTCGATTGCCGACGAACATCTAGCGGAGGAGACTATTAAATAATAGGACTATTATATAACACACGACACGACTCAACAATAGCGCTCGAAACACTGAATACACACTACACACGTATCAAGTTACGCAACTGAACTTCTGCCGCGTAAGTTCGGCACTTATAGTGTGTCATATCAGCCGAACACGTCGGAACGTAAAATCAGCCGCGCAACTTCGGACACATAACTTCGGCATAGTGTGGATAGACACTAAGACTAAACGTATTTCTATGCACCCGTGTCAAAACAAGGTCGAAATCGCTGTACGTAACAAATGAATGAATGATGGCATAGTATTTCGTTCATTCAAAATTACACGCATTCACTCATTTCACTGGTTGCAATGCAACGGACCGCATCATTCATTGTCTTTCTACTATACATAGACTTTTGTACGTGACACTAAACTTTTTGGCCGCTGGCGACGAGACTGTCAAAGTTAACCATAGTACCGACAGGGAAACGGTGATAGGCAACAGTGACTGGCGAAATAAGGTCATAATTTACGGCATGTTAGTAGAAAGAGAAAAGATAAGAAAAATTGAGGGAAGATAGGGAAGATTAAAGAAAGATAAGAAGGGAGAACAGGGGCTTTGACGTATCGACGACAGTCTCAGGTAAGAGGACGGAAATTAACAGGTTAAGACGTCCCATTCGTTCTTTTGCTACTACATTGTTAATTGTTTACTAGCTGATGGATAGGGCTTCGCCCGCGTACACAATTACAAACAGGCACCTCCTATGTACTCGTATGTACATAATAATATGTAGGTATGGATATAAAAATTAAGATAAGTATCTATTCTTGTAAAGGAACGTTATTCCTTTACTAAGATTGTAAAGAGTCAAATTAGCGGCCGCCCTTGTATTGAAGAGAAAATCAAAGAATTAAAAGATAAGTTAAAAATCAGTGCTCTCGTGAGACGAAGCTCACGTAAATGCCTACCTACCATAACAAGTTCTTGTAGGTAAACAGAGGTCAAAAAGTTTGGCGAAAAGTGTAGTAACTGCGTATAGAATTAATATGTACTTAACGTACAAATTCCATGCAATGACGTCTTGCAATAGTTTCTACAATACACATGGGTGGAACAGAAGCCATGTTTACAACATTTGTAGTGTTCGCAACCTCATTGCAACACTACGCTTGTTTTGCGACTAGTGTTTTTAAACTAACCTTCAAATGTCAGTTGAAATTGACAGTATTTGTTGTCTACTGGTTGATTTGGTGTATTGTTATGTCAGGTAGGTAGCTATGGGTGAATAGCTAATTGTATTTTCAATTCATAATCATGCCTGTTTTTCCCAAGGGATAAGTAGAGAAGAAGTTAATGCTTCCACGTAATAGAGAGCGATCTTATTCCGCATTCTTGGAAACCCCACAATATTGGTTGGTTACCATAATACAAAAATAAATATTTTTGGACATTCTCACACGACGTCATCTAGCCCAAATTAGGCTAATATAAGCTTGAGCTATAGGATTTAGACCATGGACGTATTATAAGAGAGGACATGCCATAAGCAACTGCACAGTGCAATCTTTAAGTGAGCACTGACTACATAAAATTTGAGCGTGATTTCAAAAAGTGGGCGTGGCTTATCAGTGTACTATCAGCTTTCGTACATGTATTTTCTGTGACAGTTCAGTAATTTTTGTGGAAATAAAAGGATAAAAGAAGATAACAATTAAGTGTTCAGTTCTATCATGTAAAAAATATTCAGATAGACGTTCTGATGCTAAGAGTCGCATCACAATTCATGCGTAAGTAATTTTAATTGTATTTTTTTTTAGAATTGTTCTAAAAAAATCTCACACTTTTGACCTTTTTGACATCTTCAAATATATTACTACTCGAAGATAGATGGCGGCGTTTTGTTTCACGAACACGTAATTTAAATAGCTACTTATATTTTACCATTAACATTTTATACTAATTAAATATACAGGAATTCGTTCAACGTTAACTCGTAAGTGATTTTTAATTGCTAAAATATTTCTCTGTAGTTTTTATAGAGCCGTCCGCGTCTAAGTCGCCATCTATTGGCAACTGGCAACAATAAACATAAAACTTCAAAAATACAGGGCCGCAATTAGAAACTGATAATTTTACAAGACAAGTTTCCTACGACTGTTTCATAATGGGCTGTACAATTGAATATTATTACTCAAAGTATAGCTAAATATTAAATTTAATTCAAGAACTGGGTCAGGCACATACTTGTATTAAGGTACCTCCACGTCAGCAAAGTTATAGACTATATAACATCACGCTAAAAATGATAGGAGCGGAGCAGCAACGAAATATGTACAAAAACGAGAAAATAGTATATTTTGAGACCATCCATTTTTAATTCCGCGACCAAAAGCCGCAGCCTCTCATACGTCCATTGCCGAGCGCTTAAGGGAAAAGTGTTATGACGGTGGGTGGCTATCCCGCCGTCCTCAGGCCCCGATCATGGAGGTATCGTTGGTCCTGGGCGTAAATAAGTCTGCCCTAGCCGTTGACTACGGAACTCAGTGGGGAGGGTACGTTTCCTCTCTCTCGGCCGCCTCCTTCGCAAGCATGACCTGCTTGCAGAAGGACACGGCCACGTTCCACCTACTCCTTGCTGTAGACCATGGCTTGAGGCATGGACTCTAGCGAGAGGGTATCCACGCCCGGACCCACTATGAGGTCCCGGCGCTAACTCGCCCACGGTCAGAACTCCACCAACGTGTGGAGTGCAGTGTCTTCGTCAGAGGCCTTGCAGTGTTGACACTAGGGTGTTACCTCACGATAGATGTGAAATAGATACTTAATGAAGCCAAGGTTATCAACGGTCTATTTAAAATAGACACGTTGTTGGCCGTCAATCTACCCGCCCATACGGGAGCCCCGTATAGGGCCCCGTTATACTTTAGACGTGGATATAACCCCTACGGCAAATTTCGACAGTTCAGTTTGAGATAGGTATATTTGCAATTCAAAAAATATAAAACTCCTTTGTACCAAAAATCTGACTACGTCCCTGTTACGAGTGTGAGATAGTTAAAACTACGTAGTAAACTGACATTTTAATGAAGTAAGTAGTTTTGCTATTGACCGCGAGATGGAAAATAAAGAAGTGGGTGGGACTAAGGTTCCTTATACCCCTCCTCACCACTCCTTCACACCCGCGAAGAGTCACACTTTATCTAATAGGAAAATTGTATTACACCACCTCTACTCTTATAATATCTCTATGATTTAGACGACTGATAAACATACTTGTATATTTCTAAATACGAGTACATACATATTATAGGACAACAATGACGCGGAGGATTTTTTAAACGAAATTTTGTAATATAAATATTTTTAGTATATAATTATGAGCGAGTCAGCGCCGGGACCTCGTAGTGGGTCTGGGCGTGGATACCCTCTCGCTGGGGACCATGCTTCAAGCCATGGTATCCAGCGGGAGTAGGTGGAACGCGGCCGTGTCCTTCTGCGAGCAAGTCATGCTCGCGAAGGAGGCGGCCGGGAGGGAGAGGGAGCGTACCCTCCCCGCCCCGACTACGTCCAAGACTATCGTCCTCCATGATCGGGGCCTGAGGACGGCGGGATCGCCACCCACCGTCCTTACAGAAGCAGGCTAAAACAGGGATAAAACCCGACCCCAATGACGCGGGATTCTCGTCCCGACCAAACACCCGCAGAGACCACAGGTGGTCAAAGTCCGCCGGGCGCCACTGGACATACCCTCTGCTAGTAACCAGAGACGCCCGGCAACGGACGTTAGAGCGGCCGCGGCCTTGGGCCGCGGAATTAAAAAAAAAAAAAAAGTATATAATTATGTAGGTATATTGTAATTCTAAAAATTAAAAAAAAAAAGATAGATTAAACATAGAAAATACCCAAACTCCGAAACAAACATTTGTAGATCGCACAAATAATTTGATTTGACCCGGAATCGTACCTGGGACCTCAGGGACGGCAGTCGCAAACTCATACCACTGCACCACCAAGGCAGTCAACACAGGAGTCAATAAACACAGGAGGTACCTATCTATAGTACTTACTTACTAGTATACCAATAGGTATTACAAAATCTTTCCGATTTGTGTTCGTAAAGAATAAACTCAAACATTACTGGATCTGAGTACCTAACATAGGCTGTGATTATTATTGATTATACTAGAAAAAAATACCACACGAAGCCGAAGCGAACCGCTAGTTCGATATAATTAGACCGCGACTGAAGAGTTGTGGACGTCTTATAAATTATAAAATATAAAATTATAGGCTTGCATCATATTACGTGGGACCAACAGAATTTTATTACTAGCAATATGTGAGCCTGCAACACGTCTGACTATCCCCTCGGGGATATAGTTAGGTCATAGGTGTGATTGTGTGTATGTATCCATTGAACACTTTGTTCTTGATAAAACTGCGATACCTTAATTGGCAAATCCGCTAACTCCACTTTTGGTCAAAAATACTTTTTTGATTCAGATTTTAGCCACTAATTATACGGCGTGATTTGCAAAAACAATAACTCCGATTTAATCACAATTCGTTCCATAAACTGCTATTCGAAAATCGTCCAACTCCACCTGCCACGTAGAGTTACAATTTTAAGGGCTAACTCTACTAATTTGGCCATTTTGTATGGCGTCCGAGTCCTGTAAGTAACGTTTTGTTTGAAAGAAAAGACATGAATACGCGACGAAAAGAGATTTGGTGTTAAAATACAGTTATCATTATCTTCGACCAATGTGTGTTGCCAGCGATGACCTACGAAACTGAGACATAGCCATTGACGATACACCTTTTGTACAAGCTCACCCGAAGAGCAATTGAAAGGGCTATGCTCGGAGTGTCACTTCGCGATCGAATTTGCAACGACGAGATCCGAAGGAGGACCAGGGTCACGGACAGCACAAAAAGTAGCCAAGCTTGGCAGTAGGCAGGACCGATGGCCCATGGCGCATGCAAGTCCTCGAATTGCATACTGGGAGACGCAGCGTGGGTAGGCCGCCACAAGATGGACTGACGACAAGTCACGTCAAGACCTATGTCTAGCAGTAGGCGTCAATCGGCTTAAATGATCATTATCGAACTGGGGCCTGTCTTCTCGAGGTCCTCGGCCCCAATCAGTGGCTCATTTACCATTCCGGACGCCATTTATGTACCCAGACTTAAAAAGTCAAGGGCTAGGAGTCAGTTTCAAAATAGAGTGAAAGGTGCTGCTGTCCAGCAGCTGAGTTCGTAGCGGGAAACGGTGATGGACGTCCAGCTAATCGCATCCTGCAAGCGAAACTTAACTACTACATCCTAGGTATGGATGGACGCCCTGCTCTGACCATGGCTAAGAGGTTAATTAATACGCTTAGCTTACTAAAGCGCTTAGCCATAGCTACATATTTTTAACGTTCAGACATGCCTGGATAGTACATTTTGACGGCTTAGCAGTGCTCGTAAGCGGTACTGCCACCGGTGTGCCTTCGCTTGCAGTTGTCGCAAAAAGGTTAGGTTGTGTCACGGCGATCACTGAGGGAATAGCGGTTGTGACCGCATTTTGTCCACAAAGTTGAAGCTAAGTGGAGATTGGATGTAGCCGGCGCCGACGATGCTTGTGGCCCACGCCCTATACTGCTCCGGTACTTAAATTTCTGGTCGGTAGCTTGGGCCTTGTTCTCCTAAACCAGGGCAGTGTCCCGGCTGCAGGGCAGTTCGATTGTGGACATATCGTTCATAAGCCCTACACCAGCATAGCGTGTGAAAGATTAACATATTTTATGATTACGGGGTCAAAGGGGTTACTGGTATATCCTGTGTGACATCTGCTCTCAGATCAATGTTGTATCAGTAAAAACGGCTTTAGTAGAATCACACTGGTAGTTGACGAAACTTAATAGAGAGGTCCTCATAGAAGCCTCCATTGCTCAGTCTTGGGTCTTCGTACCTGAAGGGGCTATCGCTGTCAATGAGGAGGCAGTATAATTTCAAGAGGCCATTTGGCACATCTGGGACATGGCAATGCCTAATAATTATATCTATTCGGAAAAGGAGCTAACTCCAAAAATAGATACTTTCACAGGAAAGTACAAATAGATAACTCCTAAAAACACTGTAGTATTAATTTTGAAAAGACATAAAAGATTATATGGTATGAAAAATAATATCTTACGATAATATCTACCAACGGGATTTTGGACATTTTCATGAGTGGTACACAAAAACGATTTAGTGACATTTTAAGTGTCTCCTGAAAAAATTGACAACATGGAGTTAGCGGGTTTGCTAATTAAGGTATCGTATGTCTTATTTATCTATTTACTACGTAATTTAACTACTTACTTCTATACTAATATTATAAAGAGGAAATATTCGATTGTTTGTTTGTTGGCTTACAATTCTTACAATCATCACCTAGCTGTAGAATAATTTAAAAACAATTTAAACATTTAAAAAAAAATGTTGAAACCTGAGTACTGAAGTACCTATGCAGTTTTTATTTTTACTAAAATCGGTGACTAAGAACAGATCTTCGTAAGTCTTATAGTTTCAGACTTTCCCACACTGACCCATATCAATATTACACCCTGTATGGACTTTTTGTATATCAATGCCTGTATAATGTAATAATAGGATATATAAAATAATAGGATAATGTATCAGTAGGTACAAAGGTTGTGTTTGTACCAACATTGTGTTTCAAAATGTCTGTGATGAATGGATGTAGAGAAAGGACGGGCTTATCAAACCTTAGCGTACATATTTAACGCTATAGAATAGTATAGATTATACCTACCTACTATGTATTTGCTAACTTACCATTTAGTACATTTATCCAAAGGTATTTTAAACAATCCAATACGTAAACCACATCGCAACATCTCACAATTCACAACTTTGTTTCAAAAAGTTTGTAAGTTAACAATAAAAACTTTTTGTTATTTGCATTTCCGAACGCACGCAAAATGACGTTTATTTTTTTTAATGGAATGACGTCGCGCGCAATCGAGGCGTGGAGGGAAACTGAGTGAGGTTGAGGGTCGTCTATACCGGCAGAGGAAATACAATGGATAATTTTATATCTTTATATCCCTTCTATTTATACATATAAAATAATATTTTATATAAGTGTAACAATCGTAGATGGAAAACGGCCTGTCTACTCGAGTCATAATTAGGTATAGCGGAATGAATCGTCGAAGAAATCAAGCAAAGGATAAATTAATATACGTTCACAAACTCTTGGTTTAATAAGCAATAAGTTATTTTGGGACTCTTAAGTACTTTCATTAAGAATAAGTATAGTAAAGAGACCAAAAATGGACTTAATAGAAATTAAGTCCATTTTTGGTCTCTTTACTATACGTCTGTCTGTGTGTTCCAGATTATGTCTGAAATGGATGAACCGATTTTAACGGGATTTTCCGGTAAAAATCTAATATTATGAAGAGTAACTTAGGCTACGTATTTTTATGTTTTGATCCTCGCTGGTCCGGTATTTCACACACGGACACTACTACTCTTTTTGGGTCCATCGCGGTCGGTTAAAGCCTCGTTAGTAACTAAAGTGAGCAGTCTACACCACACATCTAGGCTGTATAGGAAACCACCAACCACAGAACATGGTATAAAGTTTTTTTCTATTTGTTCTGTGCAACCAAGGTCTACGGCCGATGACCGGCGCGTGCGAATAGTGCGAGGAGCAAAATATTGCACACAATATACATAAAAGGTTATGATTGTGATTCTGAGAAACTATGGAAGTATCTTTTATTGTAGTCTTGACATTATTAACACGCAGACAGGTTTAAATAATATAAAAACTGTTTTGCATTATATGCCTCGAGTGCAACTGACGTCATTAGGTACCCACATTGAAAAAAAAAAAACGTCATTTTGTGTGCGTTCCGTAATCAAAATCACAGAACACTATCTATTATCCTAACGAATCAAAATAAAGTCACAATAAAAAACTTTTACTTTGTTAACTTACTGATAACAGTAAAAGTAGAGCAAATATCTTTGATAGAGATGTCAATTTGGATTTAATCAGATAATATCAATCGCCGGGCGCCACTGGAAATCTCTGGGCGTCACTGGAAATACCTTCCAGAGACGCCGGCAACGGACTTAGGAGCGGCCGCGGAATTAAAAAAAAATAAAAGAAAAAACTAGTGTGTGCTTAAGACCGCACGGCAGAAGTGAAAACTTCATTGACCAATCCCAATCAATTTATATATTTATTTATAAGTAGTAAATAATATTTATTTTTGAATACGGGAAAGTAAAAGTTCACAGAAAATAAAAGTTAGGTTAATTTTTAATTATATTACACATACATATCGACGGTGGAAAGGAGAAGCGAATGAAACGCCATTTGGCCAATTGTTCAGCAGAGCTGTTTAAAGTTTAAATTTTAACAAAAATTATCATAACTTCTTTAGTAATGGATTTTTTTCAAATTTTGTCAGTAGATTCAGTTTTTTGTGCTGTACATTTTGTATTTAATATAAATTAATTAAAGTGAATAAATTAAGAAAAACGTGGCGCTTCATGTATATGACATTTTGAGTAAGCAGGGAAAAACACTTCATAGGCCTTCAAGAAAAGAAACTTGAAAGGACAAATTAATTCATTCACCATATCTCCGTAAAAATGGAGGGAAAAAATATTTTAAATAGCAAACCAAATTAAAAACATTGAAGGATAAATGCTTCAATTCACTTCGATGAAAAATAAACAATATGAAAGATACTTTTATGTACGATGTCTGTTATATTTTTAGATCGCTAAAATAATTTATTGATCTTATGCGATTATGAAGTTTGATAGGGATTTAGGTAATTGCTCTTGTTTATTTCGATAAATAATCTCCTTCTTGAAATTGTTGAAGATTTGTTGACGATTTTGTATTGTAAATAATTATTTTTTTGATTATAAAGGACTTATAGCCTCATTTATTACACAGTAAATGATTACTCTATTAATTAATCAACAAAATATTCATTTAGAACTTTTTTATCATGACTGATAGAATGACTTTTACATACATGATTTCCCTCTGGCAAAATTATTTATGCCCGTAAAAGTAACTGATACGACATTCTTATTAAAAAGTAGGAAGGGAATAAAGAAATAAAGAAGAAATAAAGAAGAAAGAAAGAAAGAAAATAAGTTTATTTCGATCACAGAAGTGGCGTTAACAAGCTATACCTACCTACAATAAGACAAGAGTAAAAGTATAGGTACACAAGAAAATGTTAAGGTGCGTGCTAGTGCACGCCACATCTGCGTGGAAATTGGTCTCCTCTCAGCTTAATGCTGACGTGGGCGGTGCCACGTTGATCAGCGCTGATTTTCAGAGGAAGCCAGTGACACTGGAAATGGCGTCCCCAATCCCATAACTCGCCAGTGAAATAAATAATGATTCTATACCTTAACAATAATGTTCACAATAATAAAAACTAAAAGTATACACATAATATTTATATATTATATAATATATAAATATACACATATAATATATATACTATACAACGTGTTTCATATTAGTGTGGTCATATTTGACCCTCGTTACACATGCGCGTTGAGTTAACTATACGCACGGACAAAATTGCAAATACAAGTTTAGTTAAAACTTTTAAGGTGTCATGTAAATTTAATTGATTTGTTCATTTAATCGATATTTTATAAACCCAACACTACCTAGGGTCAAATTTATTCGTAAGGTTCAGTCCTCTTCGATGAATCGTAAACAACTCTTATTTCATATGCTCCTGGTACAGAATACTATTTTGTAGTAATGATAGGTTGTGGACTTTAAAACAACAAAAACTAAACGATTTCATTGTGCATGTCATCCTGGTAGATAGGTAGGTACCGTGTTCCACAATAAACACAACTAACTCACTAATATCACGATACTTAGATAAACATTGTTGAATTTAATAAAAAATACACTTCCTACCTCTAATAAACACAAAACTAAAAAGTAGGTACTAAAGTAACGGCTCGAAATGTTCGCCGCCTTGATCAATGCACAGTTGGGTCCGTCGCATCATGCTGGCAGTTACATTACACAGCATGTCTGGAGTTACACTGCTAAATGCATCAAATATTTTAGACTCCATATCTTCACGCGTGAGACATACCGCACTGTACACTTTGTTTTTGACATAGCCCCACAAAAAAAAGTCAAGTGGTGTGAGATCCGGTGACCTCGGATGCCAAGGTATGGGACCACCACGTCCGATCCACTGGTTAAACCGCTCATCTAAATACGCCCGTACATCTCTCGCATAATGTGCTGGCGCCCCGTCTTGCTGGTACATCATATTTGTGTACAATGTTACAGGCAAGTTTTCAAGTTCGGGTTCTAAGACGTTTCTAAGGAACGCGAGGTAATTTTCACCGCTTAGCGAACTCGGTAGCACGAAAGGACCAATTAAAATATCTCCGATTATTCCCGCCCAAATGTTAACACGCCACTGATGCTGAAAGTTGTTTTCTGCAGATGCGTGTGGGTTCTGATGAGTCCATACATGTTCGTTATGTTGGTTACTGATACCAGCACGAGTAAAAGATGCTTCATCGGTCCATAAAATACGGTTCGCGAAACTAGGGGATCGTTGTGCTTCCTCTCGGTACCACTGGCAAAAGTTGAGACGTGGTACGAAATCAGCCGGTGTCAGTTCTTGGGTGTGCCTGAAGTGGTACGGATGAAAAAAAAATAGTGATAATCATAATCTAAACTTAAGAAATAAGGATAAACTGGCTGTTCCTAAATTTAGGCTTCATAAAGTGAGTAATTCTTTTGCGGGGAACTTTATTCGAATGTACAATACATTGCCAACCGAAATAGCAAATTTATCTGTCAATAAATTTAAAAAACTAATAAAAAGTAAATTGTGCCATAAAGCTTATTATAGTATTAATGATTTCTTAGATGACAAGGCGGCCTGGTTGTAACACCGTAACGAATTGCTCCTTTCTAAATAACTCTGTATTAGATTTAAGATGAAATATTTTGAAAAAAGCCGAGCTGAGTTTCTTGAGGGCTCTTCTCAGTCTCGTTGCATTTTGGAACCCTCGGTAGAGTCACACCAACTTCTGACGAATCTAAATAATTTTCTGAAAATTTCAAAGATAATAAACGTTATTTTATTTTATTTTATTTTATTTGTTGACCATCTGCTTTTAGCACGCGCCATACTCTCAAATGATTCATTCCCAGAACAATTCCAGCGCGGCGAGTACTTGTTCTGGGATTGGATTGAAAATGCTCGAGAATAACTTCTTCTTGCTCTGGTGGTACAACAGATGGTCTGCCTTCTGAGCGGGAACCACGGAAAGAACCAGTGTCATGTAAACGGTTCACCATTTTTCGGAAGCACTCCACAGATGGTAACCGCCGCCGTTCACCTTCGAGTCTATTGTCCACAAATCTTTCTCGATAAAGGCGACGAGCTTCACGCAGACTGCCATCGACTGCCCCGACGCAAAGTATCATTTCATAATATTCACTATTACTTAAATACGCCATGATCGATTAACACAGATTACTACGTACGCCTAATATCAAAGTTTACTTGCAACTGAAAAGAAATTAGATAGTTGTAAGTGTTGCCCAAGTGCAATGTCTTATTTCCTTGAATTACGTCGTAATTTTGGTAAAAATCTAATAAAAGTACCAAGTAAGTAGGTACTTAGTTTTATTTATGAAAAAAAGCTAGTAGGTACCTAGTATAAAATAATTTAAGAGATAAATAATAACATAATTATTATTTACCATAAACACAGGATATTTCCCTAAGACCTATGAAATAAAATAAAATTGTTAAATGCCAGCGCGGCGTTGCTCGCATGATAGTATGCATGTAAATACATTTCGAAACCTACTTAAACCCATTTAAAAAAAAAACCGCTTCAAGATCCGTTGCGTAGTTTTCAAGAACTAAACATACATTAGAACAGACAGACGGAAAAAGCGACTTTCTTTATCCATGTAGTCTAAGATTAGTAATTTATTACCAATTGCTAAAATGAACAAATATCCAGCATAAAAAAAGCTAATAAAGTCCCCGTTTATGAAGAACATTGCGTTAACTTGCAACACCGGAATAATATGGGTTTTGCGGTAAAATTTACGTGTTGTGACGTGTACGTCTTTGATATATGCCGACATCGCTACTGATACCTAGTTTCTTCAAAGCGGCTCCAATCAAAAAAGTGGGCGGTTCTCTTTGTAATTTTTAGGGGTCCTTAAGATACATATTAGTGAAACTGACACCAACACCTCCTACTTTTTCTGATATCCTCGTTCAACCATACAAGTTGCCACTTTTAGCGATAATGTTTTATGAACTTTTATGCATCACATTATCATGACGAATCGAGAACCTAAGTACCTACTCTTTTTTAAAGTCGGTCAAAAATAACCAAACACCTTGCAGATCATTTACTTCATGGTAAATGAGTCGAAAGAGAGTTCACGATATGGTAGTGCAGTGACTGGCATCCACGATCTCTCTATCCCGAGACTGAATACCTACATACTACTATACCCACCAGCGTTCTCAACAGCTACAACATAAACTTCTACACAAACAGCAGTTGTATTTTAAATATCTGTGCGGAACCAATTTATAAAAAGTGTAAATTTAAGGAAGACAAGAACATAAATGTTTCTTCTCTTTTCTTCGACAGCAAATGCGTTGCTCCTGGTATTTGAGTAGGTTGACAACAAATTACGTGTGAGTTGTGACATTCACGACAATCACGTGATACATAAATTCATAGAAAAACTTCAAAAATAACTTTGAGTAGGCACTCTTTATTTTGACCCCAAGTTGTGATTCGGAAACTATTTTGTATGATAACTATTGATAAAGTAACTTTATCGTTTGGTTAAAATTTTGAGTAACAACGAGACTGTCCGAATCTATTTCACTGTTTGGCAAACCTACTTGAGGTCAAATCTAGAGTTCATTCTAATCATATGTTTATTTTGTAGTGCAGTCTTAGAGCTTCATTTCAATGAGCTATCGATAAAAAGGAAAATTTATCGACTACGTCATTATAAGTCAATATTTTATTAAATTAATTAAAGACCCCGCGCAATATATTATTTAGGCCCTACCCAATGCAACCTTGAGATATGACCACACTAATATGAAACACGTTGTATAGATGGTAATAAACAATATTAAATTAATTCAAGAAACACACCTTGTGCATTCATGCGGTGAGTGCAAAATGTTCTCGCCTGTAATTATCTACCAACAATTTATTGTAAAAAATTTGTAAAAAAATAATAATATATGTGTAGTCTGAGAAAGCTTTGCTAACTTTTGTAAGCAATATTTATATATGTAAGCAATAACAACTGAAACGCCATGACTGGTACTTTACTTTCGAGGAACAATACGTGTTACGACACGTTAAGATATAACCAAAGCTGGGCATTAACTCGTTAATCCGTTAATCGTTAATTAACGAAGTTAACATTTCGAGTAACGGATTAACTTTTAAGTTAATCCGTTACTCAAACTGCCCTCTACTACTACGGAGTCTCGGCTTCGATTCTCGGTTCGAATCTAATATTTTGTGATCCATAAATGTATGTTTGTAAATAATTGAAAATAATTATGTATGTATTTAGAAATACACACGTACAAATATACTCGTATATATATGTACGTTTATCAGTTGTCTAGATCCCATTGGTTTTGGTACGGAACCGTTTGTGCGAGAGTCCGGCTCGCACTTGGCAAGTTTTATTTAAATATAATATACATAATTATAATAATATCATTGTGTCTGTATGTCAATTGGTCAATTTAACTGGTTAAAGCTATAATAGCCATTCTATATCCATTTAGCAAATTAGTCTAAGGTCGTTTTATATTTCTTATTATATTCAACATTCACTTGTATAATAATTACATCCATATCCGGACTGGGGCCACTACGATATCGACGGCTATAGATTTAATAGTAAATAGTTAAATACCAAGGTTATGTGACTGGTGTGGAAAAATACAATAACACGAAAGTCTTTAAACTATTACACTTTTTTTTAAGGCCGCGCAAACCGCAGCCGCTCTTACGTCCATTGCCAAGCGTCTCTGGTACGCACGCAGAAGATATTTCCAGTCGCGGGAATCAAACCCGAGACTCCGGAGTCCAAAGCGGGTGCACTAAACCGAAGCAGTCAAATTCATGGAATAGGTATGTGGGGTGGCACCTTAACACCCGATTTATATGTATATTAACTAGGTTTTTTTTTAATTCCGCTCCTTCGTCCGTTGTCGGGCGTCTCTGGTACGCAAGCAGAAGGTATTTCCAGAGGCACCCGGCAAGAGTTTCACACTAATTACACTAAACTAAAACCAAGTTGAACTCTCATACCTTGGAAACCGTCTTCGCGAGAACGTTCGTTTCTCTGCCGAACGATGGTGGCTTGGAACGCCCTGGCTGCGCACGTGTTTCCTCCAACATAACCCTGGGTTCTTAAGCGCAGCGTGAAGAGGCACATTACTGGGTCGTCAAGTTGAGGGCCACTACTACTACACTACTATGAGAGTCGCCCACAATCGCCAGACGTCGCCACAGCTTACCATCAGGCGGGTGGCGTCAATTTGTCGAGCTAAATATAAAAAAAAGTATATGATAACCATACGTATAACTTATATCTATCTATCCATACCTACATCGTACGAGGTGTACATTTATTCGCCTAGCTTCTTGCCCTTCTTCTCGGATGTATTGTATGGTATAACCGAATGGGGCTCTACGTTACTTTATGAACAGTCAGAAGATTTCTTGGAGGGCTGGCTGTTCATAGAGGTAAGTGGGGTGACATCGGTTGATAGTGGTTGGTAAAGTTAGTGTCATAATTATAGGCTTCTTAAGTCAACTTTTGAAATCATAATCGATCAATCGAATTATGATTTGACGTGACATATGAAGGTAGACTACAGTTTATACAAAGTTAATTAAGGACTTAATAGAGACTTTTATTACTTAATCATAAACAATGGATCGTAAATCAGTATCATGTGAATCATGTTTTTTTTTTTTTTTTTTTATATTTAGGTCGACAAATTGACGCCACTCGCCTGATGGTAAGCTGAGGCGACGTCTGGCAATTGAGGGCGACTCTCACAGTACACAGGAATACTATAGAGAGTGGCCCTCAACTTGACGACCCAGTAATGTGCCTCTTCACGCTTCGCTTAAAGAGCCCAGGGTTATATGTTGGAGGAAACACGTGCGCAGGCAGGGCGTTCCAAGCCACCATCGTTCGGCAGAGAAACGATCGTTTAAAACGCTCGGTTCTCGCGAAGACGGTTTCCACGGTATGAGGGTGACATCTCTGCCCGGCACGCGTTGTTCGGGATCGGAAGGGAGAGGGTGGGATCAGGTTGAAGAGCTCTTCAGAACACTCACCGTGGTAAATACGGTAGAACGCGGCCAAGGAAGCAATTGTTCGGCGCTGGGCTAGCGGCTCAAGGCTTCCCGTTACCTCCGGACAGTCTATAATGCGAACAGCGCGTCGCTGCATAGCGTCGAGTGCGTCCAGCAAATACTTCGCGGAGCCGTCCCAAAGGTGAGAGCAGTATTCAACGCAGGGTCTAATCTGCGTTTTGTACAGCAGACACCTCTGGTGCGGTGTAAAGAATCGCTTTACCTTGTTCAGTATTCCTAGTTTCCGCGAAGCTAGCCCAATACATCTCTCAATGTATTTTGTGTTATTGAGCTCTCGACGAACCTCTATGCCAAGGATGTCTAGATTGTCCTTCATTGGTAATATTGCATTCTGAAGAGATGGGTAGGGGAAGGAAAGGGGATTTTTTCGCTGTAAATGCACACGCCTGTGTTTTGTGGGCATTGAACTCGACCAAGTTCTCGGCACCCCATTGGGAGATACTGTCGAGGTTTCGGTCGAGATCACCCACGAGATGTCGTCTCTCCTCCTCTATCACAGATCGCCCCGCCGTCGGACGAACCGAGTAACTCCCGTGCAATGTACTGTCATCTGCATAGCAATGAATGTTCCCGAGGGAAAGCATATCATTGATATGCAGAAGAAAGAGAGTTGGTGACAGTACGGACCCCTGCGGTACCCCGGCATTCACTTGCAAAAAGCGAGAAGCCTGGCCATCGCAGAGGACCCGCACTCGGCGCTCGTTTAAAAAACTGGCAATCCAGCTGCACAGTTGAGGAGGTAGACCATATGCCGGAAGCTTGGAAAGGAGCGAAGCATGCCAGACCCTATCGAAAGCTTTGGCGATGTCCAGGCTAATAGCCAAGGACTCGCCGAACTTTTCCATAGCCTCACCCCATACGTGCGTGACGAATGCCAGGAGGTCACCCGTTGATCGTTTTGGCCTGAAGCCATATTGCCGATCATTGATTAGCGAGTGATCCTCCAGGTATCGCATGAGCTGCTTATTAATAAGAAGCTCGAGCACCTTGCAAATGACTGAGGTGACAGCTATGGGTCGATAGTTGCCTGGATCGGAGCGATCCCCTTTCTTGGGGATCGGTTGTACGTTCGCCTCCTTCCAGGCCTCCGGCACGAGGCCTGTAGAGTATGACAGGCGGTACAGACGCGTTAATACTGGAGACAACTCAGCAGCACATTTTCGTAGCACCACCTCCGGAATGCCGTCAGGGCCACTGGCTTTCCGCGTGTCGAGTGACCGCAGCACTGCCCGTACATCACATTGCCTGATAACAATATCAGGCATAGTGTGGCCACAGTTGGCGATGGCGGGGGGCTGCAGGCCACGGTCATCGACCCGGGAATTAGCCGCAAAGAGGTCTGCGAGCATGTCCGCCTTCTCTTGGGCTTTGTGAGCCAGTGATCCATCAGGAAAACGCAGTGGTGGCAGCGAGGGTTGACAAAAATTTGACTTTACGGCTTTGGCCAGTTGCCAGTATCCACGGCTGCCCGTGGGATGGGATGTGAGCTCCTGACCAAGCCGCGCGACGCGCTGGGCATCCGCTCTCTTGAAGGCCCTCTTGCTGAACCTAGTGGCCCGATTGTACGCTGCTTTGAGGCGGTTCACGTTCGGGTCACGTGCCGCCCGAGCCCTGACCCAGGCGCGATATGCCGACTGTTTTTTCTGGACAGCCTCGGCACATTCACGCCCGAACCAGGGGCGAGCTTTGCGGATGCTGGCGACATCAGTGAAAGGGATATAATATTCTATCCCTAGACTGATCTCGCCAGCAATGGCAGCAGCGCTATCCGAAGGCGCCTTCCCTACAAAGCAGCGCTGGCTCCACGGGACGGACGCAAAGTAATCGCGGAGACCGTCCCAGTCTGCCGACGAGTAGTGCCATAGTCGTCGAGTCATTTGTTCAGCACGAGCAGGCGGTGGCACTTGGAAGCTGGCGTGCACCACACAGTGGTCGGATGTGCCCAGTGGGGCGCGTACCGACACACTGTACTCGGCTGGGCGACTCGTCAGCAGTAGATCCAGCAAGGCGGGCGTGTGGTCTGACCTGTCAGGTATCCGGGTGATCCCCCGTACCATCTGGGTCAGCCCGTGGGAGAGAGTGAATGCATGGGCGGTTCGTCCCGCATGATCGGTCCTAAGGGACCCCAGCCACTCAACGTGATGACCGTTAAAGTCCCCCAGGAAAACCAGGTCAGCGTTCGGGAACCGCACCTGCGCATCGTCAACCATCTCGCTGAGGTATTCGAAAAGCCTTGTTGTCCCAGTGTCCCCTGTGTGGGAGCGGTAGACGCACACGTAGATCTGGCTCATGGAGCCATGATCCACGTGCAGCCAAAGGACGGAGTAGGAGGGGTTCTCCAGACAGCGCAACCGGCGGCAGCAAACATCCGCCCTAACGAACACGCACACCCCGGCTTTATCGCGGAATTGTTCCTCAATGATATAGCCCGGGTAACAGAGGTACGACGTGTCGTCAGGGCGGCGTATCTGTGTCTCCGTTAGGAACATCACAGGAGGCCGTGCCGACTCCAGGTGATGGTGGACGGTATCGAGGTTTGCATGGAGTCCGCGGATATTCGCGAACTCCACCTCAAACGAAGTCAACTTTGTGGGGTTTCTAGGGGCCGCTGTGTACCGTCTATTCTCTTGTTGCACTGTCATTGTGAAATATGGGGAAGCGTGAAGACAGGGCGATATTTGGTGCGGCAGTAAGTGACAAAGTGCAGAGGCTAGCTTCGTCTAGAACCGTGTGGTTAGGTCGGAGCCGACCCGCCGGACGGAAGGGCTCCCAAACCCCCCTGATGCAAGGCCGCCGCTACCCCACACCGGTTACCACCCGGAGCGGCGACCCCACAACAGGATTATGTACAACATGTGGGGCAGCCTACAGGGGTGGTTGGTCCCAGGCGGGCCCCATGACTATGTTGCGGGCGGCCGCGGCAACGCCGTTGCTAAGGGTCTCCCTGGCCGGCGAATCGACCCACACCACCCACACTAGACTCCGCTTCGCCCCCACTGGACCCCTGCCTGCCGCACCATACACCGCCCCGGGCCCGGCAGTGCAGCTGCTGAACCCCTAACGCAACCCAGCCTGGGCTGGGTTACTTGGGGGGCTTTAGCACAGCTGCACGGTGGTACCCCCCCGGACCAACACTGTTGTACCACCTGGTATCCACGTAGGGGCCAAAGCCACCACATGGGTACCGTAATATACGAACCTCGTCCGTTAATCAGCAGGTGCGCCACTAGCAGGTGAGGTCGCTGGGGCCCGATAGATGTAAGAAGGGCCCCTTTGCACCCAAAAGTGTGTTTCATAAGAGCTGACTCGTCATAAAAATAAAAACAGTAAGTTTTTAGGAATGTGTAGTCACACAGTGTTACAGTAATCGCGATAATGCAATAAAAAATGTTTGAAACGTTTTAGTTTTTAAATGGTTAGTGATGGTAAATAGTCGATAAATTTAAATTCGATATCGATAAAAGGTGGTGTAAAATTCGGAGACAAAAACAAAGTAAATACAAGTTTACCAGAGGCGGAAATAAATATCCTTTTTCAAAGCATACGTTGCTAGCTTGAAAACGTTACATCTTCTATTGTATAAAAATGTGTCACAGTGTTTGAGGTTGCATTTTACGGCATCCAAACACACAAAAAATCATGAATTTATCTCCGAAGGTCAAAGTTCGCCAGTCCGTCCAAGTGTCCAATGTAATATAACCATTACCTATGGCATTTATACATATTTGCTAGAGCTTTATCCACCTGTTAGCAGGTAAACCACGTGCAGACGAAGGGCTTAGCGATATCCTTAGGCCTCAACTTCACATTTATGATATCAGTAAGATTTTTCTAGTAGAAACTGATTTGAACAGTACTTCGATTTGACCAGGTCATCTTGCATTTGAAGAATTCATTGTTTAAAAGAAAACTAATAAAAGTATATCGTCAATAGAATACAACTCAACATTTTTTTTTGTTAATCTCAAGACGAATTTGAATAAAAAAATTGTAGTAAACATAATTTAATTTCCAATTCGAAAGCATTGAGCAATTAAGTTAATCGATAGGTACTTGTAATCGATTCACAACACTATTCGCAACGGTATTTGCTGCATTAGGTACCTTGTATGACAGAGATAGTAAAATGAAATACACAATTGAAGAAGTGAGAGAAAATACCGGTTCCTCAACTACAAAGTACTTTCACAGGTTGATTTTTATTTAATTTAATTAATATAGGTACTGCCTTTAATGGTAGGTACTTCAATGTACTTATGAAAAACTAAGTAGTAGGCGGCCGCGTCTCCGAGCGTAAATGAATTGTCTCGTCCACACGGGAATCTATTATCGTGATAAAATCTAGACTTATATCTGTCTAGGAACTCAATCTATCCCTGTATCAAAATTTATTAGGTACTAGATCGGTTCGAATAGTCCGAGACGCCCAGGACTTTAATTGTCTGTGCCATAGCGGCTGGCACGTAAGATTTTGTTGCCTTTCATATAAACATTTCATTGCAAGGCAACGGGTTTAAATTATTTTTCAAAATTACAATATAGCTGCTACTTTTTATATAATTATTTCGGCCATTTTGGACATAACCCATTATAAATGTGCCCGGTGACGGCACCTTAGGCTTGCCCCCTATTACGTGGGACTAAAAATACTGCCAAATGGTGGGTGTGTTATGCACCTCTGCCTACCCCTTCAGGGATATAGACGTGATATGTATGTGTGTGTGTAGATCAGTTCAACAGATTTTATGTGATATCAGAAGAAATAGGAAAACTTTAAAAAGTACCTAGCCCTATTTTTTAATTTCCACGGCCGCTCCTACGTCCATTGCCGAGCGCCTCTGGTGAGCATACAGAGAATTTCCAGTGGCAAAAGTAGGCTAAGATTCTATTTGAATCGGCATCGGGAAAAGTCTACTTCAGTGGGAAAGAGGTGTGATTTTATGTAGATAGGTATGCATGTATGCAAATAAAGTGACATTTAATTTCCATTAATGTAAATTCAAAGTTTATATGCTATAAAACGACATAACAGAATTATCATTATATAAGTGTTACGATTATTAATTATTCGGAATTGATTCCCTCAAGGCTTGGAATACTACTGTCTGTCTATAAATACCTAACATACTTTCACAAATATGACGCAATTGACATAATACCCAAAGGAGTGGTCGACAAGGCATAATGATGCGAAGTTCTAGAACTTCTAGTTCAATCAAAAATGCGCATATATTGTTTTTTGCGCAATTTTTGATTTGTAGCTGTCCGCTCTCCGCTGTCCTTCAACAAGTTTAAACGTGGTGATAATGTACCTACTCTTTGTCCTTCAAGATTAGCACAACCAGTATCCAATGCATCCAAAAATTCATGATTCGATTTCGATTCATTCGATTCGATTTATTTAATCGATGTTATTGGTTAAGGGTTGACTATATAGACTACTTGACTTATGGACATAAATAAATTGTGGACGATTTGCTCCCAGGACAATCTCTTCGTGTAGTCAACATTGTTTACATAGACCTTTTGATTGAGAAGAGAAAAGCACATTATGAACATTTTGCTTTGTAGACAATCCGATCCTAATACGAAGTGACTTAAGAACCTAGGTATCTCAATGGGTCAGGGAAAAACTTCTTTCGTTTTAGTAGCTCTATTATTCCCTATTCTGTGCTAATGGTGAGTTGTTGCAATATTTTTTTATATCTTTTTCTTGGCTTTAAGTACCTATGTTATTGGAAAAGCTATTATTATGCGTTGGTGATTGAATTTGAATCGTTATCTTTACACAAATCGTACCTTAGTTGATAATCTTTTCACACTTTGAAGGGTTCCGTAGTTTAAGTTGCGGAACCTTACTGTTTCGTCATATCTGTCCGTCCTTGCCTACGTCAACATGTCTGTCCTTCCAAACAGTGAGTCCTAGAATATGAAACTTTGCATGAATATGTGTATTTTATTTACTACTAAAGGACGCCCGCGGCTTCACAAACAAATTTTATACAAAACCTTCCTCGAGAACCACTCTATCCATTGGTGAAAACCATGAAAATCCGTTGCGTATCTATTTATATATATCATAGAAATGGGGAATGTAATTTTTGTCCCCCCTTAGCTCTCGAGAACTGCTTATGTTCCAATGATGGTTGACCCCTCTATGGATAGCCCTCGATCTGGAGGCAAGCCAAAAAATTTGACCTAGCCCTAAGGGGTCAAAAGTTATAGGCCAAAAACTATGGCGTGGAGCGGCGCGAAGCACGGCGCAAGACACCGTACTAGTTTTTAAAGATTTTAAGCATACATACGGACGGAGCGACTTTGTTTAAAAGTACTACTATAGGTAATATATGTTATGATTATGATGATGTTGATAAAGTGCTAAAAGAAAAAAACAATTTTTTGGGGTACTTCCCCTACACGTAACCTGAGGATGATCTCTGTTAATTCAGGAGTTATAGAGGCTAATACGACACGTACTTGGCCGGTTTTACGTAAGAGGTGATAAACACTTTATGACCGAATTTAACGAGTAACGAAAGTTTAATTTCTTCTTAGTACTTAACCGATAAACAAACTACGTAATATTATGATTACGTGTGTCCTCCTCAAGATGCAAAAAACGTATACCTAAGTGACACCATAGAATTAGTAAAAACTTCCTTTCAAAATATTTATGAGCACGACCGCACCTTTCGATTTTCACTCTGACGTAATAGTTCCTACTCTGTCCAGGGAAGGCTGGTTGGTAGGCTGTGGTCCTTCCAGAAGCAAGAAAGGAAGACGACTTCTACCGACGACATGGGTACTAACCGATGCGGGATAGAACCCGATACTCGACCCTCAAAGATCTCACGACTAACGACTTTGCCAAGTATCTGTGGAAAATTGGTGTGGTTTGACTGAGGCGATCGAGGAACACAGTGGTAGTTTAATGGGTCCAACCCTAGCTGACAGAGCTGGGAGTCCCACACAAAGATGTCCCGTTTCCCCAATTAAAAAAATACTTCGAGTCCCTGTTGAACCGTTATGAAATAGTTTTCACACATTTAAAACCAATGGGAACCATCAATATAAAAAGGAGCCTATCCAGGTATACTAACTCCAACATCTCCGAGTTCCACCGAGCACCCTGTGATTGACAGACGAGGCTCTACCAAATATACCCCGAGTCACACATATCGATAAAATACGGTTTTATATACAGAGTGTCACAAAACTCAACGATAATCTGGGACCGGATGAAAAGCCAAGTTATATTCTTGACAGACTGTCAGCGTCACTAAATATCTCATTCTATCACTTTTATTCATCACACACACTCGAGACCCCGATCTGTTAATACAAAAAAGTATCAATTATTATTTTTGAAATGAGTGAGCTCATTTCAAAAATAATAATTGATACTTTGCAAAAAATAAGAAATATTTTTTTTAATAGCAATAAAAGTGGCTAGTGTTGCACTATTTTGAAATCTTGATTAAATGCGCCATCTTCTGAAATCACTTGCCAAGGGTAGTGTAGTACTTTTTTTTTTCAAAATGATGTGTCAAAGTTAACTAACAATATTTTTGTGAACCATGACTCACTAAAACTTAACTTATTTTATTAAATTAACAATGTTTTTGCATTAATTTGTAGTTGCGATTAATAGCATCGTTAATGAAGATTACGAAATTAAAAAAATCACAGCGGAATTAGGATATTGGTGAAGACAGGACTTAACAATGCGACCAAGGGTGTTGAATTTCAACTTTTTTGAAAAAATGTCTATTATCGCTGAACTGAGTGATATGGTTTTTTTTTCCCAGAACTGGTGTAACTTGGCCTTTCATCCGGTACCAAATTATCGTTGAGCACAGAAACGACAATAGCGTTGAACCGTCAAAAGACTGGCGAAATGTCGAAATGTGGGTGTACCTACGTATTAAATGCCTCTGTTAACCACTTCGGGAATACAGACAGAATTTTCTGTGTACATGTGAGAAAAAGATAACAAGCCTGTCATTCTAATGCCACCAAAATATAAGCATAGCGTGTGAAACTGACCACTCTCACTGCCATTGTTTAAAATGGCCGACACGTTCTGTTTAGTACGGTTGTTTAGTTGTAAGTAATGGACCAAAGGGGCATCAAAAAATTTGATAAGTGATCGGTTAAAAGGGCAGACATACATAAATCACACCTTGGGGGGGGGGGGGGCTAAGGTAAGTCTATAACCGCACTGTAATTCAAACCAACGCAACGGACAAGGCTCAAGCTTCAAGGCATCTTGTTAACTCAGATAAAACAACTTTCTGCTCGGATTCGAAAACGGCAGATTCGGACGGTTATGAATGACCCTGCAGGACAATCTATAATCCGAATAGCTGCATGGCGGCGACTGCATCTAGTAAGTATGTAAGTATTTCGCGAAATCGTCCCAGAGGTGAGAGCAGCCTCTGGTGCGGTGTGAAGACTTATTCAGTTTCCGCAAAGCCAGCCTAATACACCGCCCTATATAGTTTTTATTGTTGAGCTCTTGACGAACGTCTATGCCAAGGATTTCTAGATTGTCCTTCACCGGTAATATTGCATTCTGAAGAGAGGGATTCCATTCCATTCTAAGGGAATGGATTTTTTTTTACATCGTTGACACTCATTTTATTAAATGAACGGACACATTTCCTACATCATGTATGCTTAGTATAGATTGTACCGTAAGACGGAAGGTAAAGTGATGTCTGAGAACAAAGCAAGCTTATTTTTAACTCTTTTATGTAATAGTTTTGTCCGTCATAACAATAGGTATAATTTGACCAGTCACGTGGCACTGAAGTGAAAACTATATTATTGTAAGGTTGTCATAACCTCATAGCGACGTGACGGTATTCTTTGTAAACGACAAGTCATAAGCGTCAGCGGGTTAAAGCATAACTAATACGTCAAAAAATATATTACTAATTAGTCAGTGTTTATTTATTAGGAAGTCAGGAAAGGACCCGCCTAGCAAGAGACAGGAACACATGGAAATCTTTAGAGGAGGCCTATGTCGAGAGACAAGCTGTTTCACACAAACCAGTTGCCGATCAAGTTAAAATAGATTAAATCGAATTAAATAATAGTTTTTAGTAAGTAGGCATGTATTTATATATAATGTAAAGAAAGAAACGGCAATTAAGGCTATTTTATTTTATTTTACCTATTTTATTTATTTATTATTTATTAGGTAGTAACCTACAGTAAAGAAAAACTTATACATAAACTAAGAACTATAGAAGAAAATAAAACTAGGTATAATAAACTATAGGTATATATAGCTGATCACCGCGGCTACGCTAGCGTGATATAGTTTTCACTTTCCCGATTCCCGTGGGAACCCATTACTGGGATAAAAAGCATATCATATCTTACTTAGGGATAATGTAGCTACATATTAGTGAAAGAAGTTTCAAATTTGGTTCAGTAGATACGGAGCCGTATTCAATTCAAACAAACAAATAATCAAATCTTTCCTCTTTATAATACTCGTATTAGCATTAACATAGCATAGCATAGCATAGCATGTGCCCAGTGACGGCAATAGGCTTGCCCCCTATTACGTGGGACTAAAATACTGGCAAATTGTGGGTGTGTAATGCGCCTCTGCCTACCCCTTCAGGGATATAGGCGTGATATGTGTGTGTGTGTGTGTGATTAACATAGCATACAGATGAACAAATCTGAGTATATTGCAAAGCAATGAGTTTGCTTAAACTATTAAAATAGAAATTATAAATAAATCACAAACACTGAAGTCATCGGCCGGACTCGACACACGGCCTTTCCCTAATAAGAGGAATGCTCTGATCACTAAGCTACCAATACCGACAACACCCAATCTTTGCTTCATATTATAATTTCTAGATCGCGCTATTAAATCTGGGTAGTTGATACTTGTGGTTCTGCTGGCGTGGAATAGCTTTTTTGATTTCAATAGAAAAATATAAAAGTTGACGTCATTATTCATTTCAATCATTCATTAAGAAAATTATTTCAGCAACCTCTTAACCAATAATAGAGGATATCAATAGCAATTACAATATAATTATCTACTAACAGTTGTCATTGAATTATATTGGACATAATGTAGTGGCACAATATCCTATACTATCGCAATTAGAACCAGTTAATCAAATCATTAGAAAGCCGTTATCAAAATACTGGTTCAAATTGATCACCATTGGTCTAAATAAAAATTCAAAGTCTATACGTATCACTTGATTGGCGGCCTGGCATATAAACGAACGACCTCCACATTCGCCGTTCTCTTATGAAATAAACCACCTGTAATTGCGTAAGATGCACCTTTCCCACAACCTCACGACTGAAGTACCTGTCATTTGCAACCTGTATACGCAAAACTATTAAATAACATACATAACTCTTAATAATACGAAAGAAGGTTTGATTCTCAAAAGAAAACTATTAAAACACATTTAACATGACACGTTGCATCTTTGTTAAACGACTGCAAAGAAAAAATTTAAGGAAATGCAAAGGACTTTCACTGCCAAGCAGTAAACTTGTTTTTTAATGAGTGTACAAACCCAATTATTATTGTTATGGAGGTGTTAATACTGTTATTACATTTTTTATCATTACTTTTGAAGATAATGGCGGTCATTTTGTTTTATGATGAATTGATGAAAGTAAAAGGGTTTGGGAATTATGTACCTACCTACTTATATTTAAATTGCTATGTACCAAAAGGTACTTAGACTAACAGAAGGTAGGTATACCTATATTATATTCAAATAGTGAAAAAATAAACCAAGAACCGCCACCTTTCGATGACTTATTCAATCAATGAAATCGCCAATAAAAATCCGCCACGTGACACGTGATCCTAACTTTGATCGTAAGTTGCTAGCAAATGACACTGAAAGGATTCAAAATCACAGACATTATAATTAAATGTAGCCTTAATAACCGTCTTTCAAGCTCAACTTGTCAACCATCAGGACTTCTAAATATAAATTACGCAAACTTAGTTTATTTTTAAACGAAGCTCTCTTAGTAACGACAATGTCATTTATTTTCAGTTTGTTAGTCCTGAAGGAATGTTCTGAACGCAGCTAATTATAGCAGTCACGATCTTTCTTGTTACTTTTAACTCACGCATGAAGTTAATCTCACACTGAAAAGTATAAATACAAGACGAATTATACATCATTAGCTCGCGACTTCGTCCGCGTGGTAGGTAACGTGGCATTTGCGACATTTTTCAATGCGACTCCGTTCCAATTGATCATAGCCTGATGTTATTTTATACCTATAGGCTATATAATTAAATAATTATTCAAATGGGTCAAGTAGTTTCAAAGCATATCCTAGTTATGACATTTGGACAGTTATTTAAAAAAAAACTGTTAATTTGAATTGACAGTCTACTACACTACGCTATAGCGTTATATTACTGAAGTACAAACACCATTTCTCAAGGCCAGTAAATGTAACCACAGACTGACAAAAAAGTTAGAATACCGTCAGCAACTGACAGACAAACATGTGTCAGGCAAATTACGCAACGGGCTGATGCGCTCTGATTCACGCTCTAGTGGTACGTGACGTTTATCATTCAGCCAGCCCCTACTATAAGTGAAAATCGACGAAAATACGAAGTAATCGAGTGATAACCGATCCAGTCACGGTTATCACTCGATTAGTTCGATTTTGATAAATTTTAACTGTAACAACACATAAATACCAAAGATTTACATTTAGTCGTGTGTGTGGTTTTGTTTTTTTTTATTGCCAAAATTGGCAGACACGTTTTGTGACTGTTAAATCAAATTACCTTTTTTTACTAAATGTCAAAACAATAAACCTCGTAGAATTTCGTATGAAATACTAAACTGTCATGTTTTAGTATCTCGTACAAAATTCTACGAAACTTATTTGTAGATACCACTATCGAATCAGTAACTATAAAATTTTCAAATTAATACTTAAATACGAGAAAGATTATAAGTTTGAATATAGTTTACGAATTTCCATGGCATAATTAATTATTATAATTTAGGATTTAATAAATACTCTTAAATAGACCGGCCGTGGTCACAGGCTGACTGGTCATACTGGTCAAAGGTGTGCCATGCTTCCACCCTGGATCTGTACTTGCAAGGGCAAGATTTATTAAATTGTCTAACACTTTGATTCGTAAATTAAAACAATAGTGTCGCAACGTATTGATACATCCATGGTAGGGGCCAAGTCAGTGTTACTCAATAACAAATGGAGTAATGAGAAACAGGAGAGAAGCACCGTTATATTTTCCCGATAATAACTTTTTTCGTTATTAAGTAGTTGTTTAATTTCCACTTTCTATGTGAGCCCAATATGGATATAAAATAGTTTACTATCTACTTAGAATCTTCAACTATTACTGTATTGATCGATATGATTAGGTGTAATGTGGGATTCCGACTAAGAACTGAATGAGTGATGTATGAAAGAAAGATAAAGTATGAGGAATAAAAGTGCGAGGGTAATACGAGAAGAAATGGAATGAGCATTAGGTTTAATATAGACTCCACTTAAGTGGGAGGTAGATAGAAGAAAAATAAACTATCACTTTATCACGCTACATCAAAATTGGTAGAACCGTCTTCACGTGATGCTCGAAAAAAATTTAACTTTAGATGTTTGTTAGTCTTCGACACGCGATGAACTAGATACAACCCTAATACAAAGTAGCTTTCATCAGAATAAAACATATCTAGGCTACTTTATGTCCCGGCAATATGTTCCCGTGTAATTTAGGGTAATAGGTTCCGCGGGTATCATTTGGTAACATCTAAAAGTAGCGAAATGTTGAGATTCACTGTCTAAAACAACCTTCAACTACATACTTAGTATGCATTCACCGTTTACAGATGGCTCCATGATTGCTTCTGACTACATCACTCGCTTGTAACTGTGTATCGATTACCAACCCACAATCGATTAAAAGGGAAGGTTGTTGAAAAAAAAATTCTAACTTATTGCTCCGGTAGTGTCAGTTGGGGTTGGGGCACAGATAAAAGAAATGGGATCGTTGTACATTACGGCTATTATGAACATTCGGGTATTTTACGCGATTATTGAGATATATACATTATCTCTTTATTACCCCTGTTACAAGAGCCGTGGTCACGGGTGGACTGGCTTCAGATCATCGTCGTCTTCGTGATGTGTTTGTAATGTCTCAACATAGTCGGTTACCGCTAGACCACGAGCCCCACTATAATTAAATATATATATATTATGTAGTTTAAATAAGTATTAAGAAAATATTTTCAATTAAGTAAATCTACTAAGTTCTTTAAATTCATGCACAAAAGAATTTGGGCCTTCATGGCACTGCTCCCCCTATCAGTTAATTATTATAAATTATTGTTACTATCGAAAAGTGGGCGTATAATATGCCTCTGACTATATATTTAGGGAAGCAGGCGTGAGCATAATAATACGAGTACAAATTGTTGTTGTAAGATTGAGAACCACATGTAGACCTTCAATGTTCATATTATTGTTTAGTTATAGCCGGCACATCAACTCACTGACAAGGATTCGAATGATTGCAAAAGGGTTAGAAAGGTCGATTCACACAATGACATATCTGTGAAGCGTCCGACACAATTCCGTTCAGTATCAGTGATTTATCAGTGAAAAATATTCTTTCATACATTTTCTATGAATGCGTCCCCACATGTCAGTGTAAATGTTGGGTTTTCCAGTCTAACTGCGATTTGGCTGAACTTCGATATTTTCCGTGAAGCGACTGCCATCTGACCTCCACAACCCATGGGCGATATCGAAGTTGTGTAGTTAGACCGGTCAGATTTTTTATTTAGGGCTCCAACTACCCCTAACGACTGTCATAGATGCTTATATGACAACCGGGACCGACGGCGTATGGTGCTCTCCGAGGCGCGAATGTGTCTCAATGTCTTAAGAAATGGTCACCCATCCTAAGACCGGCCTGACTGGATGTTGCTTAACCTTTGTAATGTGTTAACATAGTCGGTTACCACTAGACCACGAGCACCACAACTGTTGTAAATATAAAAATAAACGAAACTTAATAAAAGGGTACACTACGGTACCTATAGCGCGGAAAGTGAAAGTAGCTTACCTCGAAGTTGGCTCGGTCCTGCACAATCATTACTTTTTTAAAGAAAATCTGGGGCATTGTCACCTTCGACCCCAGTTTGGGATAAAAAAAAACACTGAGATAACTTTGAATTCACTATGGATAATATTAGACTTATCTGAATAGGTACGACACTATGATTCAACACTACAACGAATGTTCTTAATTCAAACTTTTTGCACAAATTAGCCTTGTTTTTTGTGTGTCTTGAGTTTTGAGTGTCAAGGTCAGTTTCGAATTTAGAAAAAAAACACCTTTTTTTTTAATCGCGATTCATTCACATCTCACATCACACTGAGACCACTTTCAATTAGTTTTGTTATGTTTTCAAATAATACAATATTTTCTATGAAAATTCGATAGAAATTGAATAGATTTTCGCGAATGTGTTCTTCTCGATCTTATATACAACTAACCAAAGCAACAAGCATAATGTTTATAACGTTGACTTGACTAGGACTGTGCTAGGGCTGTCGCAATGGAAACCACTAATCTTCGGATATTACATTTTAGTCTTTATTTTTAAATGTGTACTGTTTAAATTTGTTAAATTTTTTTAATTCGGCCTACGAGTACTAAGTTATTTGTTTGAATGTGCAATACACGTTCAATTATTGATTGTATAGATTGACGACAGTATAGCTACATGACTTATGAAATAAAAGTAATAAAACACTGAGAAAAGTATACGTTGGTAATTAAGGTACAGTGTTAGTAGTACCTACTTAAAAGCAAGAAGTGCGTCTAAAACAAGGTAAATTGTTTGGGAATTTTGTTTAAAGTCTTTTTTTCATAGTGCTCCGTTTTCTTCGCTAATAGGCCCTACCGTAGGATTCCTACGTAATTGATTGGTGTCGAGCCTATTTAGGTACCGATTCTTGGAAACTTTTATGTTTGCCAGAGCCGAGAGCCTCGTCTGTTGATCTCTGCAGGTGTATGTACCTACCACCTGCAGGTTGCAGATACCTTTTACAACTTCGAGAAACGACGACAGTTCTTCTTTAAATCGGCCGCCCGCGCGCCGCACCGATGTCGTTTATCTATCTGTTGCCTTGCCTGTTGCCTTCATAAGGATCTAGTGTCCGAAATTCAAAATTATATTATTTTTTTAAATTGTATTTAATTTGTAACACAGAAGACGGAAAAGGAGGTTGGTAATGAGCCGTTTCTAACTGAACTGAATGTGTCATGTGAATGAAAAAGGAAATTTAATTAACTAAAACAATGTTTGTTATTCGTAGGTAGGTCTATATGTACTGATAGATATCAGTACATATAGACCTACTAGTGGTCGCCGGCGACTTCGTCCGCATGGTAATTTGGATTTTTTCCCGTTCCCGTCGCGCCGCGTCATATTTTGAACAATTCACACAATATCTTTATAAATTGTTGCCTATGTGTTATTCTGATGTATAAGCTATATTATTGTAAAGTTTCATTAAAATCCATTTAGTACTTTTTACGTGAAAGAGTAACAAACATCCATCCGTTTATAATATTAGTAGGACTTATTTTATACAAATAGGTAGAAATAAGACTTTATCATCGATATACCTATAGGAACGTATGTAGTGAGCGAGCCTATTGCAGTTTTTGAGCACCAGAGCCTCTCTGGTGGCCCTGGAGGTTCAGTTTTTTTTAATAAAAAAATACCGCCTTACCGTCCAGTGAGTGCCTGAAAGAATGATCCCAGGACGTGTGGGGTTTGCCGTCTCTCAAGGAAACCCATTTAGCACCCATAAATACTTATTATCTATTTAGATATTGTAATATCTATTATGACGCATTCTCTTAGTTATTTAGTAACCCAAATGTATGATTAATACCAATTTATTTACAAACAAAACCTTTACAAACAGCGTTTACAAAACTTTGTTTTAGAATTACAATAGGTAGATGTTGATTCATTCATTGTGAAAAACAAAAATATGTTGGAGTATTTTTTTAACGAAAGGCTGTCGAGAGTACGTACCGTGCTCCATATTTCTACTATACTCCTTCAGCTAAGCTAAAAATGCTTCCATACATTTCACACCTGACCTTACCGCTAGGGGCGCTGGTGTGAAATGTATGGGGAATACGAAAACGAATTTCGAGCAAATTAACGTAAGGAACTGATACTAGACACACAGTTTTCTTGCGGTTTTTACAGATAGATTCAGCTCATCAAACTCGGATGGCAGGTAAAAGAGTTAGGTAGGTGCCTATCTCATCATATAAACTGAGGCAATCATTAAATTACCGTTATGTATAAAACCTGCGTCCGTTAATCTAGTTCAAAAAAACAACTACCGCTTAAAAACCTGACCAAGCAGCCAAGCTATATCTATCAGTAAATAAAAACTCTTAAGAAAACTTGTTTCGCTTCCTGTTCTGTAGATTTAAATCGATAAAATCTCAACATAGTTGCATAATACGACGCGGGTTGAATGGACCCACTAACACTGCATAATTAAACACTCTGAACAGAAATCTGGGATTGAAACTCCTCAAAAAAAGTCAACACCAAAACTGAATACACTTAGAATTACGTATACATATCTATCGTGTTCATGAGGCTGTATTTGCTCTATTGACCTCGTGCAGGATGCAGGCAGAGGTGTATTACACACCCACAACTTGCCATTAGTTTCATTAATCCCACATAAGAGGGGGGAAGCGCATTTACATAACCAGGTTAGCTTCGTAAAATTCACCTAAGTATATACAAGGTAGACCTATGCTTACATCGCATTGTCCCCATATAAAGTTATCGATCGTATGACAATCCACATTGTGTTCCTAATTCGGTAAAGCATTTATCTACATTATTTCAACAACCTTTATGTTGTTACATGCATTTACATTAGGCTTATATTAGGCTTCGAACCTTCGAACAAACCAACAAATAAGGAACGCGATTTGAATGCATTATAAAGTCCACCTTTGTATGTTTTGGCACTTTATGAAGTAGGTATATTCCTATAAAGTCCACCTTTGTATGTGTTTGCACTTTATGAAGTAGGTATATTCTTATAAAGTCCACCTTTGTATGTTTTTGCACTTTATGAAGTATGTATATTCCTATAAAGTCCACCTTTGTATGTTTTGGCACTTTATGAAGTAGATATATTCCTATAAAGTCCACCTTTGTATGTTTTGGCACTTTATGAAGTAGGTATATTCCTATAAAGTCCACCTTTGTATGTTTTTGCACTTTATGAAGTAGGTATATTCCTATAAAGTCCACCTTTGTATGTTTTGGCACTTTATGAAGTAGGTATATTCCTATAAAGTCCACCTTTGTATGTTTTTGCACTTTATGAAGTAGGTATATTCCTACATACACACACACATATCACGCCTATATCTCCGAAGGGGTAGGCAGAGGTGCATTACACACCTACAATTTGCCAGGGTTTTAGTGCCACGTAATAGGGGGCAAGCCTATTGCCGTCACCGGGCACATTTATAATGGGTTATGTTTAAAATGGCCGAATGAATTTAATAAAAAGTAGCAGCTATATTGTAATTTTGAAAAAAATAATATACCCGTTGCCTTGCGATGGAATAGAATAGAATAGAAATAGAAATATACTTTATTGTACATCAATATACAAATTAAATAAATATAAACTAAATCTTCATTCAGTAGTACAAATGGCGGCTTTATCACCAAGACTGATCTCTTACAGGCAACCTTTGGATGGACATAACAGATCGAAGTGAAATGAAAAGTGGATAGCTATTGGCGAAAGAAAATAATATACAAAAGTATATGAAAAATACACAATACAGATAAAGAATGTTAATTAAAGGCAACAAAATCTTACGCGCCAGCCGCTATGGAACAGCCAATTAAAGTCCTGGGCGTCTTAGATTATATTTCTACATAGGTACTTAATACATTATCATCAGTATCACGCATATACATATCCCTGAACACACTTCGCAAGTGTTTTTGTTGGTGCTATGGACAGCACTGTTAACATTCCTCGGACAGAACTCTCATTGGAGGATTCTCAAATCAGCCAATAAAAGACCACCCAGTACAACAGCCAGGGACATTATGTTACATCGTACATCGTAGGACAACCGGGACCGACGGCTTATCGTGCTCCCCGAGATTAGGAAGGCTCTCAATGTCTTAGGATATGCTCACCCATCCTAAGCCTGGCGAGATGTTGCCTAGGAAGGTTCTGCGACTTGTATTTTGTGTCAGACACAGTGAACGGTTTTTAATGACCTGGTTGCTTGAATCCTACAAAACTATATCGTCACATTAGTACCTACGTTCCCGGTACGTTTAAGTTTAGACTATAGTACTAACATTGAATAGGGTTTCCCAAGGAAAATACATTGACGTACTATTTAGGGCACTAAAAATTTGCATAGAATGTCAGTCAGCCAGCCTGTACCTACACTATTTTGACGCCTTGCAGACCATAGATTAGGTTTACGAGCCAAAAGTATTGTTTAAGAGAAAGTATTCTTACCGCATGTCATGAATGTAAAGTGCCTAGGAAGTGACAGGTGACTGGTTCAGTCAAGGAAATCTAGAGACTCTACAAAACTTCTTTAGTGTTGAATAAGTAGCAATCAATCATGATCCTCTGAGAATTTTCCCAATTCAGTTTGGTTCGGCATTCCAGTCTAACTGCGAAGCGGGTGAACTTGGATATTTTCCGTGAAGCGACTGCAATAAGGATGTTCGTATGGCAACCGCGACCGGCTTGACGTGCTCTCCGAGGCTCGGACGGATCGTGACGTCTTAAAAAATTATCACCCATCCTTTAACCGAGCTGGCTATTATTGCTTGACTTTTGCAATGAATACTTGTTTTATGAATAAAGTTATAAAATTACTCCAGGACTGGTCGCTAACTGACGCTGATTCTAATCAAACCCAAACACAACGTAACTGCTGCACATTGTTGATGAGTTCCCTCGACTGGCTTTCGCCTCCCTCATCAGATCGACTCCAAACCTTCAATAAATGGTAATCCTTTATAATACCTAATGACAAAATTTACAAACTCACTAGTCGCCCTTACAATTTTTGAACTATTTCTCCGGGATCCGATCATCAGATCCTGGTTTCCTTAAGGTGCGTCCAAATATAGCGCGGCAGTGCGCGCGGCAACCGCGCTGTAGTTGGACGGTTGCCGCGCGCGGCAGCTGCGAGCGCGCAAACATTGCTCAGTATCGTTCGTCGGTAATCGTGTCTGGATGTGTTTGCGCTTCACAAAAATGGACAATGAAACATCAATTAGACTAATTGACTTATATGGCATATTTAATTATAAGGAGTTGTGGAATCTTCAACATAAAGAATATTTTAATAAAAATAAACGCGAAGACCTTTGGGACGAAATAGCCCTAATAGCCGCGGCGTGTCTCGCATATTGCCGCACAAACATTCGTCGGATTGTCCTAACTAGAGCGCGGCAGAATTGTGTCCTGGCCATGCCGCGTGTTGCTGCCGCGCTCTTGCCGCGCAATATTTGGACGCACCTTTATAATGGGACCCACCTTGGAAATATCTCCTTTCCAACAAAAAAAAGTATTAAAATTTGTTCATAAACAACATAGTTTGTAGTTTGTTTAATTTTTTCTTAATTTTATTTTCCTGTTCCTTGTACTCGTATATATTCATGAATATAACAAAAAAACGACCAAGTAATCCGCGAACAAACATAAAAATAATATACGGTTGGATTTAGAAACCTCTTTTTTTAAGTAAGTTAAAAAGATTCTAAATGTAATTATAAGTGAAATTTTAATTGGTCTGAGTTTAGAGCATAAAATAAACTCGATTGCAAACTCAATTGCAATTTCAAAAGTGGTTGTAGACCGAGCGCTTCTACGAAGGAGACGCTTCTACGATTCTACATAGAACCAATAGAACGTCTGCGTCGCGTCCGTCAAATGGATAGGATAAGACGTAATAAACTTCCTTTTAAAACAAATGCCTGTTGCTGTTTTCCAGGCACCGTATACAGGAGAAAATCAGTTACTATTCTGTCTCTGATGAAATATGACTTTCTCAATTTCCAACTGCCAAGGCCCGTACGTAGGTACTATACCCTATTTTGTGACCTACATAGTACATACCCACAATCTCTATCGTCTATTTGGCATGTAGTACCTGGTAAATAATCTGTAATTGCATGCACATGTGGAGCTATTCGGTGCGCTTAATAACGATGACTAAGTCAATAAGTCATCACTACATGTGTTGTTATTACAGCTTCAGAGTTCAGCAATGGATTAACAATGATTCATCTGCTTACTTTTCTAGTGAACTAATATAAATATTTTTGTTAGAGATGTAGACGGTTCATTTCTACGTCTAAACATAATGATGACGTTGTTTCAAAGTCTTGGGGACCGAAACCAAGTTCACCGGAAAGTTCAGCAGGCTGATAAAAGAGCTCTATTACCGACACTAGACTCGGTCATAATAAGGGGCTGGGTTTCATAAAATTAGTATAATTTTACGGACTCCGCAAACGTTGTATTGTCACAGAGTGAGCCACCCTTTTATCACTTGTCTTACACTTAGCTTAGTGGTTTAAAAAATAGTTTACAACCAATTTTCAGACCTACAAATTTTTTGAAAAATAAGTTTAAGCCGTTTCTGAGGAGTTGGCATCAAACACTGTGATGGGTATGTTACACGTCCTATTAGATTTTTTTCTAGTTAAAATATAGACCAATTTGATGTTATTCAGAACTCACTAATAAAAATATGTAGCATTCGAGTGACAGAATTTTAGAAATGGGTCAGGTAATTTTGGAGTAAATCCGTTATAAACATACAGAAATACAAATTCTTGACCAAGCGAGCGAAGCGTCTACATTTCGAGATTGGACAATTTTGCTTTCGTCCGTCTGTCAGTCTGTATTTGTTCCGAGCTAGCAGCCAGTTTTTATCCGATCTTCACGAAACTTGGCACAAGTGTTCCTTGATTTAATAAAATTATTTCGACGTGAGCTTTTTTGGTTTGAGGGGAAAATGGGGTACACACACATATCACGTCTATATCCCCGAAGGGGTAGGCAGAGGTGCACCACACACCCACAATTTGTCAGTATTTTTAGTCCCACGTAATAGGGGGCAAGCCTATTGCCGTCATCGGGCACATTTATAATGGGTTATGTCCAAAATGGCCGAATTAATTTAATAAAAAGTAGCAGCTATATTGTAATTTTGAAAAACTAATTTGAAACCCGTTGCCTGGCGATGAAATGTTGATAAAAGCACAGATCACAGATATAAAAATACTATAATAAAAGGCAACAAAATCTTACGTGCCAGCCGCTAAGGCACAGCCAATTAAAGTCCTGGGCGTCTCGGACTAAATGGGGGTAAATATGGTCAATAACGTTTTAATGTTTTTCAGGGCTAGCGGTAAGCTTTATTATCCGATCTTCACGAAACTTGGCACAAGTATTCCTTTAAACAATAGAATTTAGGAATTTTCCCTAAAAATAATATTTTTGTTGCAGTTTTTTTACTGGGACCAATTGACCCAAAAAAATTATGATCGCGAGGTCTACTCTTCAACCATAGGGTACCACTAGTTTTAGAAATGTTCAATTTAACTCATGAACAAAAGCTTTTGTGTTTTTATAAAGATGTAAGTAGGTATATACCTAGGAAAGTACCTCGGGCTGGCAGCTCCGTCTATATTCACGTGGGGCAGGTGTTCTCGTATAAATAGGCAAATGAAACAGTTACGTTCGTTTATTCTCGGAATTTATACGTAACCATTTTCAAGAGCTACCGGATGCGATTCCATTGCTATTATAATTCCAGCCGTGCATTTTCCCGCGCAGAAGCTTTCCCTCTCCCGAACCAGCAGTATGAGCATGACGGTAGGAAGAGTTTGTCGAAAACCAATGATAAGTATCTGTTGATTAGGTCACGTCCTCGACATTTTCTGCGATATCATTGGACAAACTCTTCTGATGCCATGTTCATGCTGCTGGGGGTATTAAATAATGCTTTGTATTTTCCCTAGCTCTAGTAGGTACCAACTATTTAGTATTTCCAAAAAAGGAGGAGATTCTCAATTCGAGTGTATGTTTTTTTAATGTTCTCATTTAATAACTTGGGAACCTAATTTCATGGACCAGAAGGCTGGCTATTTCCTGGCCCAAAGAATAAGTATCGCCATCCAACGTGGCAACACTACCAGCATTCTGGGAACCTTCCCAGTCGGCAATGACGGGGAGGATTTTTTAAACGATATTTTGTAATGTAAATATTTTTAGTATATAATTATGTATTTAGTAATTCTTATTGTAAATAAACAAATAAGTGCTTTAATAATTACATGGAGGATTTATCAGTTACTTCGGCCTTTTTTTTTTGTAGTTCCGCGGCCCGAGGCCGCAGCCGCTCTAACGTCCGTTGCCGGGCGTCTCTGGGTACAAGCAGAACGTATTTTCAGTGGCGCCCGGCGGACTTTGACCACCTCTGTGGTCTCTGCGGAGGTTGGGTCGGGATGAGAATCCCTCGTCGTTGGGGTAGCGTTTTATCCCGCGTCAGTGAGTGAATCTGGTTGCGTGCTATGGGGCAAAAGCCCCGCAGCACGCAACCCTTCTAGCCTGCTTCTGTAAGGACGACGGGTGGCGATCCCGCCGTCCTCCGGCCCCGATCATGGAGGTCGATGGTCTTGGGCGTAGATGAGTCTGCGGCGCCCTCGCCGCTGACTACGGAACTCGGCGGAGAGGGTACGCTCCCTCTCCCTCTCGGCCGCCTCCTTCACGAGCATGACTTGCTCGCAGAAGGACACGGCCGCGTTCTACCTACTCTCACTGGAGACCATGGCTTGAAGCATGGTCTCCAGCGAAAGTGTATCCACGCCCAGACCCACTACGAGGTCCCGGCGCTGACTCGCCTACGCTGAGTACTCCACCAACGTGTGGAGTGCGGTGTCGTCGTCGGAAACCTCGCAGTGTTGACACCGGGGTGTGACCTCACGACGGATGCGAAACAGATAGCTACCGAAGCATCCAACCTCCAACCAGCCCGGTAACGATCTGCGTCGCACGATACGTGAGGTCACCATGCTGCCTCTGCAGCCAATCGTCCATGATCGGTCTCACCGCCGCGATGATGGTGGTACCCCAGTTAGGTTGCTCAAGTCGCACCCTCCATAACTCCATGAGATCCTGGCGGAGTTGGGACCGCTGGTCATAGATTTCTCGAGACGTAGGCCTGTGGTCCCGCTCCAGCGCCTCCTTGCGCCATTAGAACAATGACGCAAGGGCTCTCGCTTCCAGGTCCCATGGAGAGGTCCCGGCTAGGAGACATGCAGCCTCTCCGGAGATCGTGCGGTAGCCCCTTATTGTTTTGACGGCCAAGTCCTCAATGGTCTGTTAATGAGGGTTGAGTTGTTGGCCGTCAACTTCGCCGCCCATACGGGAGCCCCGTATAGGGCCATACTCCGCATGATCCCCAGGTATAGTCTCCTGCAGGAAGCGTTGGGTCCCTTTGAGTTGGGCATCAGTCGCGAAAGCGCGACCGATGCCTGTGGTACCTTGGGGACCAAACTTCGGAAATGTGGTCCGAAGTTCCATCGGCTATCAAGTACGATCCCTAGATACTTCATCGAGGGTTTGATGTCGATGCTAACGCCTCCCACATTTATGCTGGAACCTTCAGGTGGACTGTTCCGAGGTCTGTGAAAACACAGAACCTCGGACTTGTGCAAGGCCATCTCCAGTCCCAGCCGCCGTATCTGACCCACGACTTGAGCAACACCCGTCGTGACCTTGGGTGCTGCCTCCTGGTACGTTGCACCCCGCGCCGTGACGAGGGTATCGTCGGCGTAGCACGTCACGCCGACGCCCTCAGGCAACGCACCCCGCAGCACCCAGTCGTAGCCGATGTTCCACAGAAGCGGCCCCAGGACCGACCCCTGTGGAACACCGCACGACACATCCCGCCGAGCTGTCCCGAGCCAGCTGGGGAAAGCTATGGCCCTCTCCGAGAGATAGGCCCCGACAATACGACGGAGGTAGAGAGGCGTTTCGTGATACACGAGCGCCTCCCTAACGCAGCTCCATGGCAAGGTGTTGAACGCGTTGGCGATGTCAAGAGACACCGCCACCACCACCTTGCCCTGCGAGACTGCTTCCTCCGTCAGGCTCTTCACGCGCATGATCGCGCTCACGGTGGAGCGTCCCCGACGGAAACCGTACTGGTTGTCCGCCAGGTCTGGCCCCACCGTCGAGAGATGCTCGACGAGGCGTTCCGCGATAATTCGCTCAAAGAGCTTACACACATCGTCGAGTAAGTTACTTTGGCCTTGTAAAAAAATGTGCTAAGTAATTTATTAATGTAATAATACTTATCACATTTCTATTTAAGTAGGTAACTATATAATTATTGTTAACAAGATTTTCTTCAATTGTATTATGTTCTACGCGACATTTTTCTTTGAATTTCATTGTCATAAGGATTTAGTTGCCTAAAATTACAAACCAAACAAAAACATAATCAGCGATATTGGTACCTGTAAACCAATATCGCTGATTATTTTCGCGTGATAACCACGTTTAAAAAAATAAAATTAAGAGCACTTACGTAATTTAAAGTGCGAGTGAGAGTCGAAATCGTGCACGACGGGTTCCGTATCATTATTTATACAACAAGGCACTGTGCTACGCGGCGGCACTGAAAGTGGCGGACGGACGAAGCCTCCTCGTAGGGGGCTTCCTAAAGGCGCAGGTGCACCTCCTTCGTGCCCGGGAAACCAGATGTTTCCGGTGCATGGTGGTGGGGCACTTAGGAGAGCAGTGTACAGCGGAAGTCACCGTGGGCGATCGGTGCTTCCGCTGCAGCCGGCCCGGTCACAAGGCAAGTGCCTGTGACGCCCCGCCTCGCTGCTTTAGATGCGAGGCGGAGGGCAAGACCGCGGATCACCGGGTCGGCAGCACAACCTGCGCCGCCTCGAGGCCAAAACCTCGTCCGTCCGCTGAGAGCGGTGGGGGTGCCGCCCTTGCGCGGCCAGTTGTTTCGCGGCGAGATGCGGTTATGGACGTCAATTAATGTCTGACGCCCGTATCCGTATCCTGCAAGTGAATTTGAACCACTGCCGTGCTGCTCAGGATCTTCTGTACCAGAGCATCCGGCAGTGGTCCATAAACTTGGCCGTGGTCGCCGAGCCGTACTACGTCCACCCGGGAAGCCCGGTGGACGAGGACGGCTCGGCCTGTTGTATCTTTGGGGGGTCCGCCGCAGACAACTCGCGCCTTGCGATCATTGCAAGGGGCCGCGGGTGTGTTGCGGCGGATTATGATGGGTTGGCAGTCGTGGCCACCTACATCTCGCCGAACATTGACGAGTCTCAGTTTGAGCTATGGCTCACTGAGCTCGACGTCGTCATCGCTGCGTGCCGTCCTCGCCCTGTCCTGCTCCTGGGAGACTTCAACGCCTGGAGTGAGGCGTGGGGCTCCCGGGAAACTAGGGACAAGGGGAGGCTTCTTGAGGACTGGACCAGAACACGTGGTGTGGAGGTCCTCAACCGGGAGAATGTCGCCACCTATTGGCGGATCATCGGTACATCCGGTTCGATGTCGTCCCCCCACCTGACCTCCCACAGCCGGTGGCAAATCCCCCGGATCCGCGTTGGGCACTTCACCATCTGGATCGGGAGGCTCTCCTGGAGGCATCCATCGTGCAGGCCTGGATTCCGGCGCCGGACCGGCCTGCCGATGTGGATGCCGAGGCGGAGTGGTTCAGGAGAGCCATGTCGCAAATCTGTGATGCGGCGATGCCTAGGGTTACACCCAGACCGGTCAGGAAGCAGGTGTACTGGTGGTCGCCGGAGATTGCAGAGCTGCGCGCAGCATGCATCTCCGCCCGCCGCCGGTACACCAGGTTTCGCCGGAGGCGTCGCCGCCCAGACGACGCGGCAGCCCGAGAGGCGGAGCTTTTTCAGGCATACAGGGAGGCTAAAGGTAATCTCCAGGAGACGATAAAGCGGGCCAAGACGGCGGCCCGCGAGGAGCTCCTGGAGACCCTGCAGCAGAACCCATGGGGGCGCCCGTACCTACAGGTCAGGGAGAAACTCCGACCTAGGGCGCCCCCACTGACCCAGAGTCTCCAGCCGCAGCAGCTGGAGCGGGTCATGGGCTCCCTGTTTCCGACGAGCGCGGAGGAGCACGTCCCTCCGCGCATGGCTCCGTCTCTGCCCGACGCGGATAGCACCAGCGAAGACGACGTACCCGAAGTCAGGGTGGGGGAGCTAGGTGCGGCAGTACTCCGGCTTAAACGCCGGAAAATCACTGCCCCCGGACCCGACGGCATTCCTGGCCGTGCATGGGTCCTGGCCCTCGAAGAACTCGGGCCTCGACTGATGGGGCTCTTTAGCGCATGCCTCGAAAGGGGCCAGTTTCCCAAGGTGTGGAGGACGGGGAAACTGGTCCTGATCCGTAAGGCGGGGCGGCCGGTGGACTCACCGTCCGGATATCGGCCGATCGTGTTGCTCGACGAGGTGTGTAAGCTCTTTGAGCGAATTATCGCGGAACGCCTCGTCGAGCATCTCACGAGTGTGGGGCCAGACGTGGCGGATAACCAGTTCGGTTTCCGTCGGGGACGCTCCACCGTGAGCGCGATCATGCGCGTGAAGAGCCTGACGGAGGAAGCAGTCTCGCAGGGCAAGGTGGTGGTGGCGGTGTCTCTTGACATCGCCAACGCGTTCAACACCTTGCCATGGAGCTGCGTTAGGGAGGCGCTCGTGTATCACGAAACGCCTCTCTACCTCCCTCGTATTGTCGGGGCCTATCTCTCGGAGAGGGCCATAGCTTTCCCCAGCTGGCTCGGGCCAGCTCGGCGAGATGTGTCGTGCGGTGTTCCGCAGGGGTCGGTCCTGGGGCCGCTTCTGTGGAACATCGGCTACGACTGGGTGCTGCGGGGTGCGTTGCCTAGGGGTGTCGGCGTAACGTGCTACGCCGACGATACCCTCGTCACGGCGCGGGGTGCAACGTACCAGGAGGCAGCACTCAAGGTCACGACGGGTGTTGCTCGAGTCGTGGGTCGGATACGGCAGCTGGGACTGGAGGTGGCCTTGCACAAGTCCGAGGTTCTGTGTTTTCACAGACCTCGGAACGGTCCACCAGAAGGTTCCAGCATAAATGTGGGAGGCGTTAGCATCGGCATCAAGCCCTCGATGAAGTACCTAGGGATCGTACTTATTAGCCGATGGAACTTCGGACCACATTTCCGAAGTTTGGTCCCCAAGGTGACGCAGGCATCAGTCGCGCTTTCGCGACTGATGCCCAACCTAAAGGGACCCAACGCCTCCTGCAGGAGACTGTACCTGGGGATCGTGCGGAGTATGGCCCTATACGGGGGGTGGGCGGATAGGTTGGCGGTCAAGGGGAACGTGACTCTGTTAAACAGACCACTTAGAACCTTGGCCGTCAGAACCGTACGGGGGTACCGCACGATCTCCGGAGAGGCTGCATGTCTTCTAGCCGGGACCCCTCCATGGGACCTGGAAGCGAGAGCCCTTGCGTCATTGTTCCAATGGCGCAAGGAGGCGCTGGAGCGGGACCACAGGCCTGCGTCTCGAGAAATCGAGGACCAGCGGTCCCAACTCCGCCAGGATCTCATGGAGTCATGGAGGGTGCGACTTGAGCAACCCAAGGGGGGTGCCATCTTCATCGCGGCGGTGAGACCGATCGTGGACGATTGGCTGCAGAGGCAGCATGGTGACCTCACGTACCGTGCGACGCAGATGGTTGCCGGGCATGGATGCTTCGGTAGCTATCTGTTTCGCATGCACCGTGAGGTCACACCCCGGTGTCAACACTGCGAGGTTTCCGACGACGACACCGCACTCCACACGTTGGTGGAGTGCTCAGCGTGGGCGAGTCAGCGCCGGGACCTCGTAGTGGGTCTGGGCGTGGATACCCTCTCGCTGGGGACCATGCTTCAAGCCATGGTATCCAGCGGGAGTAGGTGGAACGCGGCCGTGTCCTTCTGCGAGCAAGTCATGCTCGCGAAGGAGGCGGCCGGGAGGGAGAGGGAGCGTACCCTCCCCGCCGAGTTCCGTAGTCGGCGGCCAGGCCGCCCCAGACTACGCGACTACGCCCAAGACTATCGTCCTCCATGATCGGGGCCTGAGGACGGCGGGATCGCCACCCACCGTCCTTACAGAAGCAGGCTAGAAGGGTTGCGTGCTGCGGGGCCTTTGCCCCATAGCACGCAACCAGATTCACTCACTGACGCGGGATAGAACCCGACCCCAATGACGCGGGATTCTCGTCCCGACCAAACACCCGCAGAGACCACAGAGGTGGTCAAAGTCCGCCGGGCGCCACTGGATATACCCTCTGCTAGTAACCAGGGACGCCCGGCAACGGACGTTAGTGCGGCCGCGGCCTTGGGCCGCGGAATTAAAAAAAAAAAAAAAAAAGGCACTGTTCTAATATTGAATTAAAAAAGCGCAGATAAAATATTTATTGTTTAGCGGTAACAAACCTCCAACTGATCTTGATTAATATACCACTCAGCCGTCCCTGGGATAAATACGTCCCAAAAACAAATTTATACCGAACCCTCGGAGAAATTTCTTTATTTTTTTTATTTCGGATTTCACTTCTACCTGGCCTAAAAGTTTTATAGATTATTGCTATCGAGTTTTGAAATAGATAAGTTTCATAAATACACGCCCAGCTACTTTTCAGTGTTTTTATTTTCGCTGTAGCTATTATATTTTAAGCTGTTACAAATGTTTTTATCATCAAGCGCGGGAAGTATTTCCGCGACTTTTCGCGCCAGTGGGGGGGCTGACGTATCACACTGTAATAGCCATGGTAGCCCGGACAGCAGAGTGAATATACTACAATCACGCCTCTTTCTAATTGGGGTAGAACAATGGAATCCCACTTGCTACGATCCTGGTATACTCACTTCTTTCGCTTAGTTAATTTCAACAAATCTCTATATATAAAAATGAATCCCTATTTCCCTTGGTCACGACATCACGCGTGAACGGCTGGACCGATTTGGCTAAATTGGGTCCTAAAATATTCGTGGAGGTTCAGGGAAGGTTCATAAGCAAAATTTCAGGCGGTACGAAGTTCGCCGGGACCACTAGTATTTTATTAATAAACCAATATTTTAGGACATTCATTTTTGAAAAAAACTCACTTGTACACCATTCCACAAAGTACAAGTGAGTTTTTTTCAAAAATGTATTACTATAAGTTCCACCAAGTGCCGACAATCGAAAGCATAAATTACATTTAGGACATTCATTCTCACACAACGTCATCTAGCCCAAACTAAGCTATAAGCTTGTGCTATAGGATCTAGACAACTGATAAACATACTTATAGTATATTTCTAAATCTATATACTTACTAGCTGAGCCGGCAAACGTTGTTTTGCCATATATATTATTTCTAGGAAATATTTTTTTAGTTCAATAATAATAACTATCTACTATAAGTGTGCGGGGATTTACTTATAATCGAAAGCGTTTTAGACAATGAAATCGCGATGGAAAAAGGGGTTGATCGTAGAGGGTTGAAAATTCAGGGTTGTATGTATTTTCTATGTTGTATCATAAAAAAATAATCTAAAAATAAAATAAAAATTTAGGGGTTACCCTTAACATTTAGGGGGATGAAAAAAAGATGTTGTCTGATTCTCAGACCTACCCAATATGCACACAAAATTTCATGAGAATCGGTCAAGCTGTTTCGGAGGAGTTTAACTACAAACACCGCGACACGAGAATTTTATATATTAGACTAGTGGTCACCCGCGACTTCGTCCGCGTGGTAATTTGGATTTTTTCCCGTTCCCGTAGTATCGCGCACTCGGTTTGTCATCGTCGCTTCCTACTTACTTGATACTTATCGTCATATTTTGAACAATGCACACAATATCTTTATAAATTGTAGCCTATGTGTTATTCTGATGTATAAGCTATATTATTGTAAAGTTTCATTAAATCAATCATGGTCTCAACTTCCTTTTCTCGTGCTACTGGCAGTCTCCTTGGTCGCTGACGGATGGGTGATTAAAATCCATTCAGTAGTTTTTACGTGAAATAGTAACAAACATCCATCCATACATACTCACAAACTTTCGCGTTTATAATATTAGTAGGATAATAAATCTGTAGAAGTGAAAATTCTGTACATTGAAAATATCAAAAAAATAAATAGCAGGGACCGACACCGAACCCAAAAATGTGATTATTTTTTTTTTGTCTGTCTGTCTGTTTGTTCAGGCATCACGCAATAACTACCGGTTCGATTACGATGAAACTTGGTATAATTATTCTTTAATATCCTGGGCACCTACTGGGTTACTTTTTATCTCGGAAAAGTATATACAATAAAAACAAACTTAATTTTGCGATTCGATCCCTAGACCCGATTACTGTACCAACCTCAAATAATAAGTTTGTCGTAGGTTACGTCACTCGCAGTGGAGTTAATTTAGGGGCGCTGCACACGGCTAAGATACTATAATATTTTATCTTAAGATACAATATCGCTCGCCATACAATTCAATGGACTATCACACACGACGAAGATAATAAATAATATTTCATATTTTCGTATCTTAAGATGAATTTTTATGGTATAATAGAGAATATAATAGAAGATATAATAGAGAAACTGTTGTAGGGGGCTTTATGAACGCAATAAAACCCAAAACAATGGTTTTTAGAACTTTTGTCTGTTTGTCTGAATGTTTGAACACGCTAATCTCAGAAGCGGCTTAATCGATTTGAATTTTTGATTTGAATTTGCGGTTTTCAGTAATGCGTTGTGGTTTATTCAACTTAACATTTAAGGTTTGGTTTTCAGTCGGTTCATAAATAAAAAAGTTACCTATGTAGATTTATAGTAACACGCAGGCGGAGCTGCGGGCAACTGCTAGTACATAATAATATATAATACACATAGAAAACACCCAAACTCCGAAATAAACATTTATGGATCACACAAATATTTAATTCGACCCGGGAATCGAACTCAAGACTCCGGAGTCGAAAGCCGATGCACTACCGACCACGCCACCGAAGCAGTTATATACTATATGGTCAGGTGACAGACAGACTGACAGTTTAGTTATAGGGCCCCGTTTATACCCTTTGGGTGGGTATCTGTGGGTAAAAATAGTAGGTAGGTATATAAAGTTAGTGTAAATTTACATACCTAGACACCTAGTTACCTATTGTACCGCGTAATTTATAGCGCGTAATGTTATGGTAATGTTTAACCAATGTACAACGACTCCATTATAATTATTACTTCACACTTTTGCTAGTTTTATTAACAATAATGAATTAAAAAACTCACATTTAAATCGTAGCCATTGGTAATCCATGATCTCCTGGTCAGGAAGTTGTATTTTTTTGTCCATCTTGCTAAAAATCCACCACTTTTTCGTTTAGAATGGCGAATCACTACGTACCGATCCATTGTCACAAAACAATCATTAAATATTGTTCATATTACACTACAATATTTCTAACACGATATTCCAAGTCTACGAGCTTGTTATAACTAAAACAGAAATACCAATAAACAGACTTCGTCCATCTACATAAAAAAATCGAAGTGTTACATAAAAAAATCGAACTGAATAATATTATAATTAAAAACACATTTGATTTACAACTAGATATAAGGTCGCGAACGCTTGCGTCTTGATTAGAAAGTTATTAAAAAAAAGTAAATTTGAATTAAGAACGCGGAAAAGTAAAATTTAAATTTTTCGTACCGTCTGACGTCCGGTTGAACGTCTTGCAACCGTCGTCCTTTGGCTAAACTAGTGCGGTTAATAATATCATTGCATGGAACAAATTGTCGCCTTATTCGTATTACGGTATGTTGGAACGAATACAGATGCGTGATTAGAATGATGTGGTCGTAGAATTTGACTGTCCCTCCAATAAAATCGGACAATGGGCGAACAATACGCGCCGCGATTGTCAACTGTGATTGTAGTCACATACATACGTCATGTTTTGTCTGTAATTCTCCTAACCCAAATACCGAAACAAGGACGTTTGTTATGCTGCTGCTTGTGTGGGAACTGAACCTCAATAAAGACCGACTTTAGGCTGTTGTCCTCAATCGGTTCTTTTATAATTCAGGTTGGGTAGATTCTTGGAGTTGAAATGTAGAATGAACTAGTTTAGGGAAAATGAAAGTTAGATAGTTACCTACCTAGTGGTATTCCGTTATAAATGGTGTCAACTCCAATAGGCTATATGTAGTAGAGGAGAAAGAATCCGGGCTATCATTGGGATAGGTGAACCAGTCGTGCCACATCGCAAAGGTTACAATTTGAGGGTTAAGTTAAGAACACGTCTCATTTCCTATTCGACGGTTGTTTAAACACAACACAAAATCACGTTGTAATACCCAAAAGGGTAAACAGAGGCGTTCAGTACGCCGGTGGGACTCGGTGGGACCTGGTTGGTCCCACCGAGTCCACCGAGTACGGATGAAAGTTGGGCGTATAATACGAGTATGCATCTCCATTATCTTCTCTCGGAAACGCGCATAACTTTATCAATGTATGTACACACACACACATATTACGCCCACTTATGTCCCCGAAGGGGTAGGCAGATGTGCATTACACACTCACAATTTGCCAGTATTTTAGTCCCACATAATAGGGGGCAAGCCTATTGCCGTCCCCGGGCACTCTAGAAAGTGGGTTATGTCCAAAATGGCCGAATGAATTGAATAAAAGTTACAGCTATATTATAATTTCGAAAAAAAATTTAAACTGGCGATGAAATGTTGATGAAAGACAACAAAATCTTACGTGCCAGCCGCTGTGGCACAGCCAATTAAAGTCCTGGGCGTCACGGACTAAATCTAGACTACATAAAGGTTTTAAATAAATATTTTTATTACCTATGTATTACTAGTATAGTATTCTTATATCTCTGCTATTACGTAGTAATAATAACTCAATGGCTATACCTAACTAACGGACACACAATATGGCCCGCGTGAAATGTAAATAAGAAAACAGAAGAGTTACAGTACTTATTTATGTATGGACAGACATACATCGTGCATAAGTATATCCCCGAAGGGATAGGCAGAGTTGCATAACAAACCCATAGGTACTTATGTTTGGATAATAAAAAAACGCCCATCTTCCTCATAATCATAATCTCAAATGTTTATAATTTATTTATTTATTTCACATCTACATCTATTATTATCTACCAATTATTCAGGGCAACCCCTAATGCACCAGAGTAGGCTATCTTATAAAACTGTTTCTATTGTTGTAAAGACAAAACAGTTACGTTAGGCACTGAAAAATATATTTTCTTTGTAAATGCCGTAGGTATACGAGTATATACCTACTTACTTACTTTCATAATATGCTTAGTGAAAGCTTTCAATTACAAACAGACAATTGTATTTATCTGCATAGATTATATTATAGATTGGTTTATATTTCCGCCGTTATTCCTGTAATAATCTGAACTATTAATCGAAGAAATGGAGTGATACGGGTGCCACTAACACGATTCCCATCCACCCACCTACTTTCCTGTGCATAAGGGCCCAGACCGCGCACGGACAAAGTCGATTTTGAGCGACAGCAGCGCTAAAGTTGCCCAAATCATCCGACGGGCGGGTGAATGACCCAGAGAGACCGCGATTTTGAAAATGTTTTGCGACAAACGTTCCACGTTGAGTTATTGTTATTGAAGTTGAATATTTACAGCATAACAAAAATGTTGAATTATTGGAAATAAACGACTGCCTATTTGTAAAATATTCCAAGAGTAGTTTTCGTTATAAAATGATCCTAATTACTAGATAAATAAATAAGAGTAGTTTGAAACACAATTTTTATGATTTTCTATTTATAATAAACAATCAAGAGCAGGTCCGGACTGACCTTTTTGTATTCTACTTACCTAAAATTCCAACTACGAGTATGTATTTATTTGTAATTTTACTACCAAAGTTTATTCTTATTTCGTAAAATTTTCATTCAATAAAATAATTGCAAATTCAGTAGGAAGTACGGTCGAAATAACATCACGCCTTTCCTCGCTAGTGTTTATCTCTACGCAAGGAAATGTGCCTATTGCGTAAACTCAAATACTTTTTGCTTACGATCACCTCGCAATCTAAAAAATCTTCTAGGGTTGTACAAAAAATTGTCAATAAATGAAACACAAGTATAAAAATGGTTCATATAATTAAATAAGTAAACAATAACAAAATATGAGTCGCCACCTAAAAAGCGTGCTAGGGTTGTACAAAAATTAGTTATAAACAAACATGAAATTTATAAATTATTCATATACTTAATTAAACGAAAGTAAACAATAACAAAATATGAGTTTAAGAGTTTCTAATGTTTTTTTTCATTTTAATGATTACTGATCAAATTCTGATTTCTACTAATTTGATGATAAAATCAATTGCTATTGCAAAACCTATCAGAATGAAAATGTTACCAGCTGCCCGATTCACGTAATAAAAACCGTAGCGTAGTGACTTAAAAATGTCACTTCGCACACTTTTTAACCGACTTAAAAAAAGAAGAAGATTCTCAATTCGCTGTATTTTTTGAACCGATTTTGATGATTCTTTTTTTTATTTGAAAGCTGGTGCATCCCGTGTGGTCACATTTTAATTTCATTAGGATCGGACCTTGGGTTTACACCAGGTAACTCTTCAAAATCGTATAGGAATTGTATAGAAATTGAGCTATTGGAAGATTTATGACAATCCAAGACTAGATAAGTAAGTGCGTTAAAAACAGAAAACCAAAAGGCGATTTCTAAGTTTCTAAGTTACAACGACTTTTGAACTGGCGTGTTTACGTGAATCGACCGGCTGGGTAGTTAAGTTACCTCAGTCTCTTTCAAAATCATTAGACGTTCTTCTCTTTCAAAACACGTAAAGCTCTTTCTTTCCTCTCTTTCATAGCCTCTATGACATTGGGCGGGTCACGAATAGGCATGCTTCGTGACTGCCGAGGATCAACTAATTCTGGAAGGAGGCAATCGTAATAAAATCTAACTAATTTCATCTCCATTTTCTCCTTCCAAAATTTGTCGTCCTTTTCTATAATATAAACTTTCATAGGTACAGTAGCACCAAACCAGATGCCAAGCATGCAAACGTTTCTTTTAGTTATATGTAGCTGTCCCTGAATTTGGAAATACCAGTAATGATTTTTATTTATGACATAACCCTTGGAAGCCTTGTCCTTAACCCAAAAGGTATGTTTGGCCATTGCTTCATCAAGAGTCATGCCAGCTAAAGAATGTGGGCACTTAATTTCAATTAAACCGTTTGCATAAATGCCATCTGGTGTAGTACCAAGAAATTCATATTGATCGTCGACGAACAAACCGCAACCTTGTATACTAATATTCTCTTGAATTTCTAACTGTCTAATTGCAGTTTCTTCGTTTTCGATACCGTACCGTACAGCAGGCAAACTGGAGATATTACTACCATAAACGATTTTACAAACAAAAGCAGCACAACTTGTGCTCTCTCGTTTTTTACAAACTTCCCCGAACGATGATGAGGTTAGTAATTTTCTCCTTGTACTCATCCACTCAGCACTACTTCTTTGCAAATGGGTCGACCTTTCAAGCTCCTCTCTTTCAGCACAAGACAACTTTAAATCAACTAAAAAAGATGACTTGGCTTTCTCATATAATTCTGGACTCAGATCAGGTTTTTCGCAGTTTGGTCCATAGTGAGCGTCTTTCGATACAGCGCTGTGGCTTTTTTTCAATCTTAATTTAGGTTTAGCAATTAAACGGTTTCTACGATTACTATTTTCCACTTTCGCGATCAAAGGATTAGGACTAGATTTAAATATGACTTCATGAGTTTTACTATGAATCGATCCCGTATTAAAAGACACAACAGCAGCTGCGCATCGGCCCGCATAAGAACCACGGGAAGAATAATTTACACGCTTACCCCCAACTAATTTGGCAATTACTCCGTTAAAACTTTCAACTATATTACTTGTGCAATTATGAATTAAACTTCTAGAATGATATGACAGTCTTTTACTTAAAATTTCTACTGCGTCCATTAATCCGCATCCAACAATTGCTGGAAGTAACCCAACAGGTTCTATTCGACGAGTGTCAGGTCTACAAAAATACTCCTTGCAATGTTGGTGATTACCAAATACGTGTTGTGGACCATTTAGGATATCTTCACTAAGATTTTTTTATTTTTTCTTCGAGTGACTGATTTTGATCCCCCCAATATTTAATCGCGCATTTTACACCCGTTCTTAAACGCAAATACCTTTCTTTTAGGAATTTCCGCAATTCGCAAGGATTCTTAGTGTCTTTCGACAATTTCTCCAAGCTATTGCAGTAGTTTCGTAAAAGATGATTTTTGCATTCAATTTTCTCTACTATTAAATTATCGTACGGACGCGAGTCTAATATTTTTTTATAAGTACTGGAATCGCCGTCTGCTACAAATTTATTATAAATTACACCGTGATCAACAAAGGAACGTTTAAACCCCTCAACTATAATGGTCGATTCCATCCCGGTAGATGATCCTGAATAATTCTTGAAACAATGGTGTTCCGGGGGCTGACTGTTGTTCTTTGCGGCTCGTGCACAGACTACGCAGTATTTATTTTTAACTCCAAAAAACAATACTTTATTAGTTTTAATGCCAATTATCGCAGCTGCGCCGGATAAGGCGGAAAAATTCTTACCATAAGATCTCTTGCTCCAACAACCGTCAACAGCAACAGATATTAATGGTGTACCATTTTTATCAACACTACCTATAGACACTGCGTACTCCGCTTCTTCCTTGACAGCTTCTGCCATGGAATGTGCTGCTGTCTTTTCCCACCAATCGCAAACCGTATTATTAATTTCATTGTACAATGAAGGTGACATGATTGGTAGGGCTACTGCGGCACTTAATGTTTTTAACTGAGAGTAGCTCCCACCAGATGATATGATACCAGACACAATTTGATGATTCACTTCCATGCTACCTTCTTTCTTTTCAACCAAACACACAGTAAATTTCATATTACACATACTACATTTTATGATGAGTTTTGAGTCCAGACCAACTTTTACTTCACCTATTATACTGAGGTAACTTAACTTACAATCCATTGGACCGTGGTCCCCTATGGCCTGAAGAGCTTTAAAAAAAAAGAAATATCCACTACTCTACGCCCAACTTCCACTTCATCCACCTTTCCCTCTTGACGGTTGTCAATAACTAGTACCTGTAAAGAAAGATAATGGCTTGATTTTTTTTATAAAAAATAATTCAAAAGGTATGGGCCAAATTTCTTCAAACATAGCTAAGAACTCCCTTAGAATACATCTTTGAAACACATAACACTAGATCAAAATCTTAAACGTTTTTATCAGTCTTCGTCAATTATGAAAATGAATAAATAAACATAATAAAAAACTGGTTGCTTGTAAAGTCGGTTTAGGACGATAATTTTACCGGATAATGTCATAATATTATTCTCCATCGCTTGTACTGCGCTCTCGCTTGACCCTAGCGTGACATAATGTGACACTTTTTTGTGCGTGTTGCCGGTGTTCATCGATTTATAAGACGTTATCACGTCATAAATTTAATAAATCCGACTATATGCATAAAAACTCAAAAGGTAAAAAGAAAACAAGTCTACGGTCTTGAATTATGTTACATTAAAATAAATAAGAACACTATTGTAATAAATCGAATTCAACAGTTGAGACCCATTGAAATCCTCACAGGCTCGAAGATATTCCTGACTAGCTAAATATTTCTTTAGAAATAGGCCCCGACTGCTAAATACGCTATATTACAATGGTGTTGTTATTTATTTTTATTAAATATTTTTATTACACATTTTCATTTTTTAATCTGTCGGGTTTTAACATTTTTATTGTTTATTTATTTATATTCATAACTGACGAAGACAAATTATAAAAGTGCAAAAGAATTCATACAATATTATGTTCGTGATGAACAGAAATTATAAATTTCCTTTACGCTATACGTATTGGTTTTTTATGGCGTCACTTATTCTATGTCACTCGGGCTTAGAAGACAATTCTAATGATAATAAAAACATTAAAATCGGTTCAATAATTTTGAACTTATCGTGCCACAAAGATATATTACTTAGTATACATACATACATACGTACACCAGTCGCGTAAAATATAATATTTTACAAAAAAAAATCTTGATTTTGGTAAAATACGAGATTTGAACGTGAATTTTCTTTTGAGAAAGTAATTGAGAAGTATGTGTTTGTCTCACAATGAAAATAATAAATATTGCAAAAAAAAAACTGTAGGTACTGAGATTTTGTCTTCGCCCATCACTAACTAGTTTGTTTATTTATGTAACAAGTCTACAAGAATTACGTATAACAACTTACCTCTATACAGCGCGTAGCAGTGTTGCTCGGAGTCTCAGCCTGAAGGTTTTCTTCATTTTCAGTACTGGAAATATTATTCATCAATATCCACTTTTTATTTATTTTGTAATTTTTGTACAACCCTACGCCAGGCACGGCGCGCCTCTTTGGCGGTAGGTATGTCGACAAAGCCGCGCGCGCGCCTGTGCAATTTCTGATAGGAAACATACCTACTTCCACTTCCACATATTTAGACATGATGAACATGAAAACTAATAATACTGTAACTAATAATAGTGTAAGCAAACTCATTGCTTTGAAATACATAAATATATGAAAACTAATACTATATTATGTAATAAAATTTATTATTATGAAAATTGTTCCTATAGAAATTGACTTTATTACTTATATAGATATTGAAATTACGTAATTATTACCTACTGGACATTGTAATTTTTCTTCTTAGACTGACATACCTAATTGTGTACCTATCTAATTACATGTCAAATCAATATTTACATGCTGTTGTAGGTATATGTCTGAATCAGGCGATCTAAATCATTGTACCTATTTGCTTTGTAATGTACCTACCCTGTTCAAAATGCAAATAGATTATATTATTATTACTACTAAGACATGATAAGCATACACACAAATAAAAGTTATAAAACTAGGATTTTTACTTGACACTAACACAAATCTAGTAATTTTTTTCTAGGTATTTAGGACAAGACGTAGTCAAGTAGGCAGGTAAATAAATAAGTAGGGAGGAACTTACATTTTATTCCGAGATCTTTTGGCTTTCACGTTTTTATAATGCGTACTAAATTTTCTTTTCGCTGGCATGGCACTCAGCAAATTATCCTGCGAAAAGAGACCCTCGATTACCAATTACGTTTATGATACCTATTGCCTTTATCATGTTGAAAAATCTATGTATGTCGTGCAGAGAACTATATACCCCGCCAGTTCATATCTCGAGAAAATAAGGTGGGCAGGGCTTTGATTGTTTCAAGCCTGAATTGATACCTACTTTACAAGGTTCATAAAATGACCTACGCAACAAAGTAAATAATTTTGTATTTCTTACGATTTATATCTAGTTCCATCATGGTTTTCTTTCAGACTTTTATTATATCGGTACTTTCTACTTACTGAAAGTAAATTAGTTATAAAAATATTGTACTTACAGTTTTTCACAAAAAACACAAATTCACAACACGTAATTTTGCTGTAGCATCCGACAGGCGTGGAGTCACTTTGAAATTCTATGGCGCACTGGCGATTAGTAGCGACAACCGTGCTATCGGGACGCGCTAGAATTTCCATACATTTTTCTATGGAGAATTTACGTAAAACATATCTAGATTTTAGGGCTTTAAAAGGGGAAGTTTTTGTTTGTAAAGGTACAAAAAAAAGTACCACGTTATATTTATTGGTTTTTTCAGTGTTCAAAAAGTGTTTCTTTTTATCAATTTGTGTTTTCGCATTTTTTCTCAATTTTGTGCGTTTGTTGACATTTATTATATAACAAATACAGGGTTTTAAGAGTTAAAATTAGCACTAACATAATTTTTGGTCTTTCATTTTAATATATACAAATTATCGTTGTTATTAATCATATGTAAATAGGTTAAATATGAACAATCGTAACACTCTTTTCGGTGATTTTCACGATCTGGGCCCATAAGCCAAAGTTAACAACCCGCGAGCGCCGCGCCGAGATACCTATGTACCTATAGAGAATATAGGTACAAAATTAAGTACCTACATTACATGAGACAGCATTCTGTACTATTATTCTGTGTGATGACGCTGTGTAAAAAATATTTAAGTATTAGGTATTTAGTAGCTGACGACTGTGGTGTGGCTTCCACCGACTGAAATAGTTTTATGGTTCCCATCTCCCACAATAGGAAAACATTCCTGGGAGTAAAGTAGCCTAAGATAATCAGCTATCGGGTAGTGAAAAGCTATTTCAGAGATTAGCTGGAACAAATGGACATAATAACTTAGAAACAACAATTTCATAAATAGGTACGGTTGGTACCCACCAAGTAAATTCCCACTAACCCCTTTTTTATTTTCCACCCCTCCCCCATTGCCGGGGGGGCGTCTTCCTCAGGTGCGCGGCGGCGCTATTCGTCTTGAATAACTTTAGACGCGCCGTTATGTGTGTTAAGGGGTGAATTAGCACATCTGGCGATGGCGTGTTGACTAGTCAAATAACACATTTAACCTAGAAATTGCAAAACTAAGTAATTGGTCATGAAATCGTAATTTTCGACTATGTAATTCGTTGCCTGTCGCCTTAAGTCGACGATTATCAGTAAGCTAAGCCTGGATGTGGAACTCCTCTTGGCGAAACGCATTACTGCCATGCCATAACTGTATATCAAACTTAACTTTATATTCTTGTCACCTAACTTAAAACGAGATTGGAAAAAAAGTCCTTCTAACATGGTTTTTTTTTTCGTGAACAGCGTGAGTCGTACAGGGGCTCGGTCCTACAATGACGTCCTGTATAGGTATATGCTTAGATCTTCCAAACTACGCCACGGATTTTGATGCGGTTTTCACCAATGGATATAGTGAGGATGCTCGAGGATGGTTTTTGAGTAAAGCGGGCGAAGCCGCGGGCGTCCGCTAGTATGTAATTAAAATGAGAACGAGAAAGAATCTCCATCTTGTTCTCAACGTCGCCGTCGTTGCAGACACGAAGCTAACAATATGCAATAACATGTCTCACGGAACGTTGAATTTTAAAATATATTTCAATAAATGACAGTAACTTATTTTATCCGAAAGCGGTATGGCCATAAGACCATAGGTGCCCTAGAAGGGGCAAATTAAAAAAGTTAAAATGTCAAATCGCGTTATCGATAGCGATGGGTTTCAAAAAGTAAAATCAAAGCGTTTGTCTAAAAATAATAAATTGACAAAAATACCACCGAAAAACACACAGTTTATTAACCTTGATGTGCCTGTAGACTGTGAAAAAGCGATTCAGTGAGTGTTCGAGAGAAACCTACTTTTTACAAGTGATTTTGAGGTTAAGTATCTGAAGTAAACTTATTGTTTTTATTTCTTTTCAGGCGAATACAAAGTGCTAAAGAGGATTTACGGGTGTCTCATTACTTGGAAGGGTGTTTTAACTCTGTGAGTAGTGTTTTACAAGGTAGAAATGTTGTAGAAATAGTTTGTTTTGGATTGGGAAAAATCTCTGAATGTAATATTGCCAAATACCAATTAGCATTTTTACTCTGTTTAAAAGAGAGATTTTTACCTCTAAAAGTCTTAACTCACGACCCTGTGTTCTACAAGGGAGAATGTGAAGTATTAAATAGGCTAGGTTGTGAAGTTATAACTGAAAACAGTGAAGGAAGTTATGTAATATCAAATGACAGTCCAAGCATTATTTATTTACCACACTGTCCAAAGCAATTGACTAACAATTTTCTGTGGAGCAACTGGGGTTGTAATTTAGAGAACTGTGTACTTATATGTAACAGTTTTAACTCTTTAATTGACAACCATCCCAGTAGGATACTATCTGAGACAGTTCCATACATCTATAAAATATCTCCTTACATATCTGAAACTAGTATCGAAAATAATTTCAAATTCACTGATATTTTTAATGATACGTCGATTCATTGCTTTCTCAAAGATAATTTAAAAAAAATAGACTCAACTCTTTGGTTGAAAAGCAATAAACCAAGCTATGAAAACTCTGAAGAAGAGTTTATTACCTCTCATATGATTCAGAAGTTGAACATTTAATTTCTTTGAAGGTATAAATGGCGTCGATTACAACAAAACCTACCCTTGTGACACTCAGGCAGTTACTGTCTGAGTTACGTAAGCAAAGCTCTTCTAAAAAGCTTTCCGAGAATCAAATGGCTCAGTATATTTTCAATCAGTACAGAAAATATCAAACTACAGATAAGCAGCTGTGCAAAGCGATAGATGAAATGCATTTTAGAGCTAAATCATACTGTGACTATTTACAAACTTCAAGACTATACAAGGAAATCAATTCTGAGTTTAAAGGAAAAGGAGAAAGGACGGTTGAAGAGACAGCTAGAATGGTTGGATTCAAAATGCCTCATGATCCTAAGCCATGAACGCACAGTCATAGTTTGCAGTTGTTGTTAATTTGTAAATAAATGTATCATTTTTTAGTTTATATTAGTTTTTATTCTGAATATAGGTACCAATCATAATAATTTCCTTTAGGCTATACGCCTGTAGTGCAGAGAGCCAGGACATACCTAAAATCAGTCCAGATTACAAAATCGCAATTGTTTCTCTACTTTTTAAGATGCCTGATAACGGACTAGGCTAGTCTCCTATTCGTAATCACCATTTAAAGCCCATAGCCCAAGCATAGGCATCACACAAAGAGGGGGGAATTTAGCCTACATATACCACGCTGGCAGGATGGGTTGGTATTGGGTGCAGTGTTGAGTTTTCCTTCTCTTTATAATTCTATTCGTAATACGAAGGACCAACGAAATGATTGGCATTATGGTGTGTAATTCGCCTCTGCCTTCCTCTGAGTTATAGGCGTGATTGTATGTATGTGTTTTGGAGCTGCATAGGGTCAACATTATCTCATTTTTAGGGTTCCGTCCCTAAGGGGTAAAACAGGAACCCTATTACTGAGACTTCGCTGTTTGTCTGTTTGTCTGTTTTGGGCTGAATCTCATGATCCATCATAGTTAGAACTTAGAAAGTTGAAATTTTCAAAGATGATGTATTTCTGTTGCCTCTATAACAACAAACACTAAAAACAGAATATAATAAATATTTAAGGGGGCTCCCATACAACAAACGTGATTATTTTGCCGTTTTCGGACGTTGTGCGCCAGTCCGACTCGCACATACAACTAGGTAAATAATACTTCATGAATATTGTGAATAATAATATAATATGTTCAACAATTTAGACACCCTGATAGACCAGAAGACTTCAATAATAATTACTTGCATTACAGAAATGGCAATTAAAAAGAAGATACTTAGGTATGTATTTAATTTAAAAAATATTTTCAATTTCAGTCTTGCGTTTTAAATAAGTAATACAACAGTTACATAGGTATTATTCATATGTTTTAACAATTAATATTAATAAAGTTCTCAATATTATAATACCTATCTATAGAAATAGGTAAAATAGGTAAATATGTACTGTTAATATGTACTACAAGAAATACAAAAACAGTAAAAGGCATTAAGATAAATTTAAATAAACTAATTTAAGCAATGAAGCTAGGGAATGATTGAGCCGTTTAGAAAAGTTCGATATTTAAATTTTAGCGCGAATAATCTCATTTTTTTTATTTACAATTTTTTATTGCTTATATTCTCTTTCGATTATCTTGGCTATGGTCTGCAGTTGCATGTTGCTTGTCCCTTCGTAGATGGTACCGATCTTGGCGTCGCGGAAGAACTTCTCTTGTGGGAAATCTCTCGTGAAACCGACTCCGCCCATGAAGTCAATGCATTTTGATGTCAGGGTTTGTGCGATTTCTATAAAATAGTTTCGATGTCAGCTTTCGACAAAAAATATTAAGTGCGTAATTGTCTATGTATAAAAGTTAAAATTATTTGAGTGAGTGTGAATACTCATACCGAATAAAATATGGAGTTTAATTGCTAGCGGATGGATAGCTACATCTGCTGACGCTAAAATTAGATGCTAATCCTCTGGTCGACTTAACCAAACTAATTTTTTTATTAATCGACCAGGAATTTTTTTTGGTCAATGTTCAGAAATTTGTGTAAATAAGAAAATAATTAAAACTATCATGTTTCATGAAATAGATACAGACGACATCGAAGTTTTAGTAATAGGGTTCCCGTTTTACCCTTTGTATACGGAACCTTAAAAACAATATTACCATAGAGTAAAATGTACTCATCAACATCATGTTCGTACCTGAAGCATAATATTTAGCCATGGCAGCTTCCTTGACGAATTCTATGCCGTTTTCCTTCAATCTTGCAGCGTTATAGGTTAACAAACGAGCTGCTTCTAATTGAGTCTGGAGGTGAGCGATTTGGTAGCTGATACCCTGAAATATTTTGTAAAAAATGTAGAAATTATTTAAAACATAACTGCTTCCTTTGATTAACACTAGATGTCGCTAAATCGACTTCTTAAATCGTATGCTGATTAACCTTCTTCACGATCTTTTAGCGTTGTCCAAATTCATTTTCATTGAGATTTCAAATATGAGGATTACAGCTTGAAGCACACATTTACACTTATGTGACAGTCAGCAAAATTTTCTGATAACGGCTATCATAGTCACACCAACGTCTTAGTGGCCCAAGGCAACCTCACCTGGAAGTGGTGCACCTGTCGAACTAGTCGGATCTGGTAAACCTAAACGTTCCCGGTTAGCGGCAATAGGACAGTCTTGGACCGGACTCGAACCAGATACGGTTTCCTTTCTGGGAACAACGTACTGCTACCAAGACTCCACTTGCCATCATATCATTGCGCGACTTACGGTGTCAGTTCAGAGCCATCTAACGGGCAGTTAAAGAACTAATCACTAGTGGTACTGTGAACCATAGACTTCTGGAGCGGCTTTGTTTAGAAAATTTATTCTTCAATTTTCTTTATTACTCTTTCATTTGTCATCCAATCCAAAAAATATAATTCAAATGTTATTCATTGTAAGCAAGGAGTGTGTGTGTAAAGTTTTATGCAAATCGATTGATAAATACGGCCTCAAACATGATCTGACAGAACCCGTAGATGGGTACAGACGAAAGAAATTCTCCCCAGTCTGCAAGTTGAAACGGAGCCTCCGGTCGCTTCGCTCCCTCAGTCAACTATGATACGTAGTGTTTTATGTTGGAAATTCGTACATATTAGACCTACACAATAATATAATATAACGTACCTGGAAAGAATAAATACTCTTGCCAAATTGTTTCCTGTCAAGTGTATAAGGTATGGTGGCGTCCATACATCCCTGACACAGACCGATCATCTGTGACGCGATGCCGATACGACCCTCATTCAAAAACCCTGCTGCATATTTGTAACTGGAATATGAAAAAAAAACATCATTAATAATTTTACCTACTACTAGCTAATGCCTCCGTTGTGCCTAAGCCTATTTAACAACACCAGTTTCTCGTGCGTGTTACCGACTTAGGCAATAAAAATAGCGTATTAATAATGTCAGTGTAAGTAGTCAATCTGAAGTTCTAGAATCTAGCTAGACGATATTTGTACCGAATACCGGTTTGTATTGATGTGAAAGTGTGAAAGGCAGAGTTCCATTCACAGGGTTATTATACTTAGCTCAACATATCACGCTACGACCACTAGAGGTGGAAAAACAACGAAAAATGTCACAATAGCTGTAAAACATAATTGGGAACGCTTTTGTGGCCACAGATGGCTCCAGAAACGGCTGGTTCAGAGCAGATATTTTGTAGGTTACGAGCACCAAACTTATCCTTATTGGCGGGTGAGATATCCTATTCGCAATCAAAGTCACGGGGACGTGCTATTCTTTTATGTCCAAGAATTTACCTACCCTTTGCCGTACTCCCCGAGGATGTTAGCTTCAGGAACGCGAACGTTATCAAAGTGAACCATACACGTCCCGGATGCGCGGATGCCGAGCTTGTTCTCTGGCTTAGCGACAGACAGACCCGGGGTTTCACGGTCTACTATAAAGCAGGTGATTCCTTTGTAGCCCTGGAATCAGAGAAGTTTGGGTGTGAGGGCCCAGACTGCAGAGTTTGCATAGGTATGTAACATCCATCGGTCCTGGCTGTTATGGCAAGTTCGGATTTCAAATAGGTTATAAGTGCCCAATAACGGCAATAGGCGGGAGGGACCCACAAAACTAGTGGCAAAATATTGGTATGCTATGCACCTTTACCTATCTGTAATATTACTAAGGTGTATAAAATAATACAGATACTTCCCTACCATAATAAGCTAGTTTAAATGTACTTAATTAAACAATTAGGTATTTCATAAACACAACCTACCTTGGATGGATCAGCATTAGCCATGACCAGGAAAACTCCAGCGACGTCCGAGTTGGAGATCCACATCTTGGATCCGTTGATGACGTAATGGTCGCCATCTTTCTTCGCTACCGTCTTCAAAGCGAAGGCGTCAGAACCTGCAGTCGGTTCTGTGAGGCAGAAACTGCCGGCCTGGAGAGAGACGATAAATTATTCTAAGCAATGAAGTCTGGTAACTCTTCAGGGTTCCGTAAGTTCATGTCTCAGAACCCGTTTCGTCGTGTTCGTCCGTCTGTCCATCTTCGGTATTCCTTCCAAACGGTCAGTGCTAAAAAGCTGAGACTTTGCATGGATATTGTACGAGTATTTATCTACGTAGAACAAATGCTAAAATAAAATTAAGAAACATATTTTACAGCAACTGGTACCGGCAGTTCTCCTTACATCATCACACACACTCTAAAAGATTTTTAACTCTTTTACTTACATATTCCGTGCAAAGTTTCGTCAAATATTTCATCTTCTGCTCTTCCGTACCGAGTTTCATGAACAGTGAGTTGACTAGGGTATTGTGGATGTCCACGTATGCGGCGACTGCTGGGTCCACCCGAGACAATTCTTCGACAACAAGCATCATTGTGAGGAAACCACAACCTGAACCGGAGTATTCTGTTGGGGTTTCTATACCCATTAGCTGGAGAAATTTGAAGATGCTTAATTTTTGAGTGCATAGGGATTACGCCAATTTCTCAGGGTCGGTTCAAGCCAACTTCACCTTCAAGTCGTCAATCAACTGACGACGCTCTGGTAGACATAGTTGCCATAGTTTCCTAGGATAACGGTGCCATCATAAAAATAGTGGCTGTCAGCGCACCAGCACCTGACAACGCGCGGCCGCCCTGGGGAACGGAACGTTGCTTGCTAGCCGGTCCGGCCCCCACTTACTTACATTCATACGGTCATCTAACATCAAAACGTGAGACATTGAACACCGCCCGTCACACTCACGTCTTTGTAATTAATTGTAATTTAGTGAAGAACCAATATACCACGACCAGTAAAATACATTCCACTCTTATTTACCACCAACCTCAAGGTCAACATATGGTCCTTTGAACCGGATGTACTTGAGGTCCTAAAACAGCGGTTAATGACGTCATAAGAACACTTTCTATGTAAACTACAATGTCAATCGGTGAAGGCGCCGTTATCATAGAAACCAAAGCTTTAGCCCTATTGGGCTAAAGCTTTGGTATCTATTATTATTATATATTATTATATTTTGTTGCCCACTCCACGTGGGCAACAAATTCTTGAGGAAGTGGCCTAAATAATTGGGCACCCAGTGAAGCTGCCATTCGTTATCCAGTTGTCAGCAGATAGACCATGTGCAGGCTAGTATTGAACCTACTCTGTTAGTGCCATTTCTAAAGATTTCCATTTCTAAGAATGTACTTACGCCATTGTCGAAAAGCATCTTTCTTATACCATCATCGATACGATGTTCGTCTTCCATTTTTTTGACCAGCGGAGCGATCTGTTCTGTTGCTAGTTTTCTGACTGTAATGAGAACAAAACATGATAAGTGCCTATTCCAGGAAGTTACATTTCAGTTAGGCCACGAAATCGGGTCCTAAGGAAAGGGGCCCTAATAACGTCTCCAAGGTTCACAAGACATCCTCACCTAAATGCCATGCACATACTGACATACGGACAAGAAACTGTTGTGGTAAATATCCGTAAATTAGTGCCGGGTAACTGCAATAAACTCACTCCTTAACTTTTTAATTAGGTGGAATCTAAAAGAGTGACTAGCGAAATGGTCCTTCAAGATTCAAGATTTCAAGGTCAAGATGCTTTGGGTTATTGGGTTCTGAAGACTACCTCTGTGTTTACCATAATAACCTCAATGGGTAATTAGATCACAGATCAGAGATTTGTATACCTACATACGTTGCGTATCTATACGTAACGTAACAGCAGACTGGAACTTTTCCATATTCTGTGGCCGGTTTAATTAGACCATCATTTACTAAATTGACAAACCTCTACAAAAAAAAATATTGTTAATGAGTGTGTGTTGGTGTTAATTCTAAGTTTATTATTCAATTCAATCATTCGGCACCTATATATATACTAGGTATACTTATTGGTTATTTATGATAAAAATTACACAACAAGATATACAAACCTACCTACTTCCATAAGCACCTAGGTAGTTAAAAATGCAAGATAATAATACAGCTTGATGTCAAAAATTACATCGATGATAACGTGGACGTGGCGACCGATATCAAAGCATGGTAGCTTATATATATATATATATATATATATAGCTATCATTTAGCTGTTTGTATTTGCGAAAACGGCTGAACCAATAATCTCGTATAATTTTTCATACATACATATAGCTTATTCCCCTGATTAAATCATAATTTTAGTCCAGTAATATATGTAACGTTTGGGTATTGAGACTCAAGTACGTGAGTTTGAAGTAGGTAGACTATAATTTACATAATTTGAAAGTGATCTTATGATACCTACTGTTTTGTAATCATTTTGTCCATGTCCCGATGGCTCTCTACTCTACATAAGCAGATGTTGGCAGTAGCACACAATGCCGATATAACAGTTAATTTAGGTTCTCCGTTAGGTATTATAATGATTGTGTAATGAATTCAATCTGCAGAAGTGCATTGTACGACTGTCCGTGTAAGTGTTTAATGATTCTTTTAAATACGCAAAACAGTAATATTTATCTATCTAAGTTAAAAGTAAATACAGTTGTTACTTGTTACCCCAAAAATAAAGACATATATGGGCGTGTCGATATTTAGGAATGTACTTACTTGTTTCTTTCATTTGAATTTCGTCTTCTGTGAGCATAGTGAGAGCACGAGGGGGGACAGCTTCCGTACTGTAAGATTTCTGTACTTTGGCGGATAGAACCGGTGCACGCCATTGCTCTAAGACCTGTACGTAAAAATTTAATTCGATTCAATTTTATTTTATACGAACGAAACATTATCCTTGCCTAGTAACATTGATTATTTATAAAAAGATTTCGATTGGAATGTTATCTCTATGGGCAAAGTTTAAAAATCGAATTTGAAGTCCGAATTCAAATTTACTTTTATAGATGCACTGGTCATCTCACCTTACTGCCAACGCGACGCAATGGGAACATTGTATCTTTTTTAATTTGTTTTTCTAATAAAGTTATTTGTGACGCGCAATTTGCCTGTTGCACGGCTGCGCTCAGCGGTCTCTGAGTCAAACTGGTATATGTATTATTTATTATTCAAGTCTGTTATCTCTCTCGCACTAAGATAACGTGTTTCGACCAATTACTGATGAATGGTGTGGTATATTACGACTATTACGTATGAATATTATTACTGACTATGTCCTTGACAACAATCTACGAAACAATTGAAATGGGTGTGTGCTCTTGACTTATTTACACTAGGTAGGTAACTGATAAAACAATACTTTGACTACTTACTTTTGGTATCTAAATATATCTAATAGGTATAGGTACTTATCTAAAAAAATATAACCTATTTTTAGAATTTGTAGATAGTAAGGTATAAAATATGTACCTAGGTTACCTACTAGATTAGGTACCTATGCTTATTTTTATTACTTAAGTACCTAATAATAAAAGTCATGGTCAAGGTCATTGGCTGACCACGGCCAGTGTAACTTGGTCAAAACGTCAGGCACAAAAGGGACTTATGTAACTACCTGTGTATAGGCATGCATGAGGATAGATTGGTTTGCGCTCTAAATGGTGACAGGTTGGATACGGTTAATGATGTTAAGTTTTTGGGGGTAGGTACATTTGGACACTTTTCTGCACTGATAGTGTGAACTTGAAAGCTTAGAAGCGAATTTACATTCAGCATGTTTTGTTTTAAAAAGCTTAAGGGATGTAGTGGGGTAGGTACCTATTATACCTACTCGTACTTAATTCCTATATTATAATATTAGTGGTCTGACAATTGCACAGCGAAAGAATCATTTTCTAATGGTTATTTATGTACTTACTTAATTTAGTATTTTTATAATATTACTTGACAAAATTGTAAAATTTTGACATTCATATGTGCTCTTTATGTGCCTAAACTGAATAAATGAAATTGATTCTTTGATTCTTTGATTCTTTGATTCTTTGTTACGATATTATTGTAGACTTAGGGCGTGTAGAATTCAGATATCTTGGGTGAAGTAAATAGATTACTTATAAGTAGATACCTAATAGGTAGGTACTGCTAATACATAGATATGTCTGTAGATAAAAATAGCAAAGAGTAAATAATCACACACAGCGTGGGACCTACAAAACTACGGACAAATGTGGGTGTGGTCATTCACCTACTCGTTCGGCGAATTCAGCGTCATTACTTATTATAACATGATGATGATTACAAGTATTAGGTACCTACTCATCAGTTTCTTAGATCATTTAAAAAAACATACATTTATTTCACCATACCAACATATTTATAAGTGTATAAAAGTCAAACCCTTCTTGGACCAGTGAAATTTCATAATAAAATTTTATTTCATTAATTTTACTTACTTCTTATATGCAAAAAAAACAATAAAATCATAGACACTGATTAGCGGAAATGTATAATTCCGTATAACGAAACGTATTAACTTCAGGCTTCCGGCCTATGCCGTTAGGTTGGTGTGCTTGGTTTTCTAGAATCATGGAGAAACTGTCAAAAATGTTGCCATTTGTAGAAACCTGCGCAATAATTGAGGTAAAATGTACAAAATCGACAAAGACTCTATAACCGTTTCCCGGTAACCCTTGCTTGATCCATAATCTTCTATCAGATAGATAGATCTATGTCTTCTATCTATCTATATGAACATTTAAATAAAAATGAATTGCCGTTCATTTGTCTCACTAAAACTCCGTATTGGGTGGACTGATTTGACTAATTTTTTCCTTATAATATTCCAAGAAGTCCAGGGTAGGTTTAAAATATAATCAGGCAGTACCTACGAAGTTCACTGGGACTCGGGACAGCTAGTGAATAATAAATAATATAAACAATAATTTTGTACTTACATTTATTTGAACTTTTCGAAAAACGGAATAGACCCAAAACTTTATCAATCGATAATAATTATTCAACAAGTGAAGCCAACTAGCACGAAGCGGCAGTGATGAAGAGGTGCGCCGTGGCGTAGGTAAAATACTTTTAACAAATTTTTTTAAGACTTAAAACTAAAACCCTACATCCACTCGTTTTTAATTAGTAGCCGCACGCCTCTGTTATTGGCGCTCTATTTAGTGTGTAAGTGTAAGTTAGTAATTGTAGTTTTAGTTACCTTACTATTAGTCCTACTACTAGTACTTAATATTTTGTTATAAAACGTTGCAGTCCATAATTCCATAGCTCCCTTCCCAATACAATTTTTTGAGCGGAGTGAGCCGAAGGCGAACGGAGCTCCCATACAGCAACTCCAATGCGATTAAATGTAACGCTGTATCTCAGTAACTACTTGGCGGATTCTAGAAATTTTTGAAGTAAATTAAACTAGATTTAAGTGCAAAAAATGTGACGGAGTCAGAAATACAAAAAATAGGCGCCAAAAAATATTTATTTGAGGAACCAAAATTTACATGTTAAACCTATGGAAGAAATTTCGCGCGCTTTTTGTATCTTTCAAAATATTATCTCAAAATAAATATAAATAAATATAAACTCATGAAATTTTTAAATGACTTATTACTGGGCTGCTACGCAGGGTGACGCCAGCGTAGCAGCACCTAGTAATTTTTAATACAGTAGCTGTGATACAGTACCCTAGTTTGAGTGGAGCTCTATAACAGTAGCATAGCAACACTGTTCATGTTCCTGTCACCTGTCAATTGTAGTAATGGCATGGTTCAATTCATTACGCGAATTTTCTCGAAATCTGTTTTAGGGGCCATCTGACCGCTTGCACGTTATTTATTTCTTAGCAAATTGTAACTTAAATCAAACTGAATTGTTAGGATAACCTATATTGTGAGTGCCGTGTCATCAAATTTAAATAACGCGAGTTGTATTTTAGTTGCTTGAACTAACTAGATTTTAAGACCTTGTGTTCATCAACAGACATAAGAAAGAAATGGCTAAATGGGGTGAAGGGGATCCTAGATGGATAGTGGAAGAGCGGCCGGACGCTACAAATGTTAACAATTGGCATTGGACGGAAAAGAATGCTGGACCTTGGTCGAGAGAAAGACTGAAAGAACTCCTCATTAATTTTAAGATAGCTAAAAATGGAGTGGACTGTAAGATTACGGAGGTGGAGAAGTTGGAAGGCGAAGCATCAGCGAACAACAGAAAAGGGAAGTTGATATATTTTTATGAATGGGACATTAAGTTGAAATGGGAAGGAACCTTAGCTGGTGGTAAAGAGCCGGTTAAAGGCGAAGTTACAATACCGAATCTGTCGGAAGAGAATGACGTCAGTGAAGTAGATGTAAGTATACTGTTTATTTTATTTGAAAAAATCAGAGTAGTGTCTTTCATATTCACATAACCTAATGCCCAGTTCACATTATTCCAGTTAAATTCCAGTCCAGCAATCCAATCCAGTGCTGGAATACTACTGGAATAATGTGAACCGCCACTGGAATGTACCCATTCCAATGAGCATTCCAGTCCAGTGACTGGAGAGATCGTCAACTTTTTATTCCAGCTCACTCAATCCAGCGCCACTGGAATAGTGTAGACAGCCATTCCGGTTGCAATACAGTTCTAGATTGAACATTTTTTGAGTTTCTTTCTAGAAATCATTGTCACCGATGTTTTACCAATCCAGCTACTCTTCAAAGACTGGAATAAATGTAAACGATATGCTCCTCCAGCACTGGACTGGATTAGCCCACTGGATCACTGGACTGGAATAATGTGAACCGGGCATTATGCATGATTGAATGGTTGCTCGGAAGAAACATTATTAACAACATAAGTAACCAACAATGTTTATAAATTGTATCCACATGCATACAATCACACCTTCCTCAAGAAGTAGGCAGAGACATAATATAATACACCTACTTTTCATTAGTGACCTATTGGCCCCACGCAAGCCTATTCTGCTCACTGGGACCCTTAAAATTTGCCAGTTTCATTGCTGAAGAATGTGTGTAGATATGACATTCATTTTGTTGTGGTTTTCAACCACAGATAGTAGTGAGGTATATTGTAGAGATAACTGTACCAACTATATTTCTCATAGATATCAAAAATTCTAAAAATTATTTTTGTAGTCCAATTCAAAATATGTTTGTTTACGAAATGGTCTATCTATTGCTATGCCAGTTTTCATCCAAATATGCTGGAATGGTTTAGGATGAAAACATTTTATAATATCAGATTCTCCAATGACAGTTTCAGCTGTTTGGGAAATTATAATTTATAAACTTAATACTTACTTACATTTTGCCATAAGTGCAATTAGTATAGACATTAAATGAGACTCACACTGTTTAGGACAAACACCTTGAAATAAATAAATAAAAAAAAGTTATTGTATGTATTTCTATTTAATTACAGTAATACTAATTTCCAGATATCCGTCACAATTAAAGGCAGTGGTGACGAACCCCAGAGAGTAAAGGCATTCATGCACAATATCGGTCGTGATGAAATTCGGAAACAACTCACAGAATACATTCGCAGTCTCAAAGAAGAATTCTCTCAAGGACTTATTTTGCCTAAAAAAGGTGAAACGTCTGTCAAACCAGATAATATCTCAATGATCACCAGCGGTTTCAACAAGAAGGTCAATATGGAGCCGGTTATATCACCAAAAGCTGAGGTCGGATGCAAGTTAGATACAAAGTCAATTGAGATATCCGAGAAGTTTCAATGTCGTGCTCAAGAGTTTTACGATGCTATGACTCGAATAGAAATGGTTACCGCATTCACACAGGTATGTTTTAGAGAATTTTTAGAACTAATTTACCATTATTAACTAAACTAAGTAGGTAGTTTAAATGCAATTTAAACATTAGTAAATTAATAATATAAAATGGCCCCAATCTGCATTTGAAATGTATGCTCTTGATTACTTAAGCATCATGCTAAAGAATATGTATGCATCATGTTAAATATAGTGAGATTTATATCCCAAATTTAGAGAAATGTTAAAAAATATTATTATACTAGTGCACCTATGCTATATTATTGTATTTTTTTTTCGATATTGTTAGCATTGTTGAGTCTGTTGTAATTTTTATTGTTATTTAATTCTATATTGTTGAGATGAGATTATTAAAAAATTATGAATTGTTTATGCATATTTTATTTGATCCAAATTAGATTAGGTAACATTTGTCCAGGGCATAATTAAATTATTGGAAGTTGTCAAAAAATATTTTTTTTCGGTAATTTCCTTTGGCAAGTCTATATTATATGAACCATAGACACTGTCTTATTTTTTTTGGGTTAATATTATGGCTTAAACCACAGGCAAATAGTGATAGGCTTCATAAATATTTCAGGGGCATGTGAAAATGGAAGTTGAAAAAGGTGGTAAATTTGCCCTATTTGGGGGTAATATAACAGGCGAATTCAGGGAGTTGGTCCCTCCTAAGAAGATAGTACAGTACTGGCGATACAAACAGTGGCCCGAGCAACATTATTCTGAAGTTACCTTTAAAATTGAGGAGAAAGTAAGTCACTTAATATTATAGTATAATATAGAGCGCTTAGTCCTCACAATTAAATACTAAAAAAAGGCAGTCGTAGTAACGTATTCTAAGACTATAATGGTTCCATACTACAATCAATTGGTTGACCAAGCTCTTAGAGGCTGGTGAGCAAAGCGAGCGAGATTCAAAGTCTCTGGGAGCTTGACAACCTTACCTTATGCCTTACTTAAATTTTATTGATTTGGGTGATACTAGAAACAGAGGGACAATACTATATCTATTAGGCTTTTTTTTTATTCCGCTAATCTCATGGCAGTCGGGGTCGAGAAAGCTATTTTCTATAATTGGTGCAGAGTATGCGACTGCTGTCCATAAGGTCAATTTCCAGGTGTGATACACAAAATAATGTTTGTTTTGGAGCTAGGGTGTTTTCTATTGTACTTAGAAATATTTAAGTATGTTTGTCAGTCATCTAGATCCCATAGCACAAACTAATATATCTTAATTTGGGCTCGGCTAGATGATGTTGTGTGAGAATGTCCAAACATATTTATTAATTATTATTATATTATATTATCCAAATATATATTCTTTATTGTACACACATTGGTAATTTATGAACAATATGCACAAAGGTGTGCCTTAGTCAATCAATGACTTTACTTCCATTTAACATGAGAGAGAGGAGACGCAATCACCGCGTTACACACTAACTTATAAGAGAAAATACAAATACAAAAAAAAAAAAAATATGTAACATACAATCTAACTAAATAAATACCCAAAAAAAAACACATACTTTTTCAGGCCGACCACACAATAGTGACAGTGAAACAAGAGTTGGTGCCTACTGCCGAGGTGGATCAGACCCGGGACAACTGGAAGCGATACTACTTCGATAGCATCAAACGCGCCTTTGGATTTGGGGCATTCTTGTGATTTGCACTCTATAAGACTCAAATATTAGGTAGGTTTATATACTTTACTAGCGGACACCCACATGACAAATTATAATACACAAAAACCTTCCTCGAGAACTACTTTGTCCATTGGTGAAAACCGCATGATAATCCGTTGCATAGTTTTAAAGATAATACTATGTTATGATAAGCCAATTCATGTGCAAAAATCTATATATTTAATACGACAATTTGTCTGTCTGTCTGTCTGTCCGTCTGTCGCGTTTTTCAATTTACATACATTTGCATGAAATATTAAAATATTCTTTTTTTTTTAATATATTTGAGGCGATACAAAGTTCGCCGTGATAACTAGTTTCTTTAATTGTTACTTTTACCTTTCTTTTAATGTGAGCCTAAATAAAAAAACAAACAGTACATAATATTGCATGGTCGGTCTTCTATGTATTTGTATAGATTTCTGTCAAAGTCATTCCGAACGTGATGGCAGCAGATCGACTAATTTACAATACGTTTGTTTTAATAGTATTTAAGGTATTTCTTTGTCTGCTATTACACAATTTAATACACTTAATAAGCCAATTCATGTGCAAAAATCTATATATTTAATACGACAATTTGTCTGTCTGTCTGTCTGTCCGTCTGTCGCGTTTTTCAATTTACATACATTTGCATGAAATATTAAAATATTCTTTTTTTTTTATATATTTGAGGCGATACAAAGTTCGCCGTGATAACTAGTTTCTTTAATTGTTACTTTTACCTTTCTTTTAATGTGAGCCTAAATAAAAAAACAAACAGTACATAATATTGCATGGTCGGTCTTCTATGTATTTGTATAGATTTCTGTCAAAGTCATTCCGAACGTGATGGCAGCAGATCGACTAATTTACAATACGTTTGTTTTAATAGTATTTAAGGTATTTCTTTGTCTGCTATTACACAATTTAATACACTTAATAAGCCAATTCATGTGCAAAAATCTATATATTTAATACGACAATTTGTCTGTCTGTCTGTCTGTCCGTCTGTCGCGTTTTTCAATTTACATACATTTGCATGAAATATTAAAATATTCTTTTTTTTTTATATATTTGAGGCGATACAAAGTTCGCCGTGATAACTAGTTTCTTTAATTGTTACTTTTACCTTTCTTTTAATGTGAGCCTAAATAAAAAAACAAACAGTACATAATATTGCATGGTCGGTCTTCTATGTAGGTATTTGTATAGATTTCTGTCAAAGTCATTCCGAACGTGATGGCAGCAGATCGACTAATTTACAATACGTTTGTTTTAATAGTATTTAAGGTATTTCTTTGTCTGCTATTACACAATTTAATACACTTAATAAGCCAATTCATGTGCAAAAATCTATATATTTAATACGACAATTTGTCTGTCTGTCTGTCTGTCCGTCTGTCGCGTTTTTCAATTTACATACATTTGCATGAAATATTAAAATATTCTTTTTTTTTTATATATTTGAGGCGATACAAAGTTCGCCGTGATAACTAGTTTCTTTAATTGTTACTTTTACCTTTCTTTTAATGTGAGCCTAAATAAAAAAACAAACAGTACATAATATTGCATGGTCGGTCTTCTATGTATTTGTATAGATTTCTGTCAAAGTCATTCCGAACGTGATGGCAGCAGATCGACTAATTTACAATACGTTTGTTTTAATAGTATTTAAGGTATTTCTTTGTCTGCTATTACACAATTTAATACACTTAATATAATTTATTATTATTTATAAATTTTCGGTTTTCGCTACACTTAACCTGGCACCCTCTGCTAATCTTTGGTTGCGATATTGCATACTTTTAGAAATGTTAATTTTAAATTATTGTTATATATTATATCGTAACTGTTTGTTTGTAAATCTAATCAAATAAAATAAAATACTTTTGACAACCAGCGAGATCGACACCGAGACTCAAATGATTGCCACCAACTCGTACAATTTTCAGCTGCGGTCTAGAGTTTTTAGACAGGGTATACACAATGACACACACACATGTCAGTCGACACTGCGGTTGCTGCATGCTGCACTGTTAGGAAGGACACCTTTAATTTTTCTCAAATATTTTACTATATGAACTTGTAGGGGCCTGTACGCACCCCTATTTTCTTTTGGGGTTCGTTTTTTAACAAATTTATATAAGACCAACTTTCAGGTACTTACACCATATCCAATTTAAAAATGAACTATCAAAATTCTGTAAATGTTATGTGAAATAAAAAGAACATCCTCCATTTTATTGCGTCGCACATAGGAGTATTTCACATAAAAAACCGGACAATATTATTTTATATTTTATTTTACTATTTTATGAAATAAAAATCAATAATACATCATAATTCAGGCATTTATTTAAAAAGAAAATCAATTAAAAAAAAGTTAGAAATCTAAGAAAGTATAGGAGTATTTACTCTTAAAATAGGATTTTTTTCAAGAGGATAATCATGAGGAGGCCGAATCAAACAGAATAACTGTCTCCAAGTTCACAGGTGATTTGGTCCTCATCATCTTCGTCGTCGGAACTGTCACAATTCGGTGTTTTCGCGCGAAGCATACTAATAGCTTCCTGGGAAAAAGAAAACAAAAAATAAGCTTTGTCAATATATTATCTTCCCCATATAGTTTGAAGTACTATAATAAAATATGGGGTACGTTGGGGGGACTTTTTATTCATGTTTCTACCTCCTTAGAGTCTACACTTTATGCCCACATAAAAATTTTGAGGCGACAAGACGCGACACAAACAAAAACACTAATGTATTCCAAATTTCTTTAAAAACGAGTCAAAAAAGTGCCGCTGTTTATTGATGGCTATACAAGTAGAAAATTTGGAAGAAACCTAATAAAATATAATTCACTATATAGTACTAACCTTCTATAACCATGTCCGAATAGTTAATTTCCTGTTGTTTACTACACGAAGCCATTTTAGCACAGAGAACTGATCAACACAAACGAGAGCGCCGAGAACAAAGACACGCGTACAATACGATGACTGGGTTCCGACTGACGTTGTGGCACATGCGCGGGAGTTGAGGGTTGGGGCGTTTGCCTTTTGATAAACCGGTTATCGTAGGTAAAGAAACATGTATTTTGGGTGCGTTTGGATTAACATCACTATTTTCAATGTTGTCCGGCTTTTTATGTTAAAAATATTATTTATTTGTTTCAGGTTCAATTTTATTAACCGTAATTCAGTTTCTTAATGCCACTCGCCTATCGGACATATTTGTGAAAGCAAGATTTTTCATTATTATTACCTATGTAAACTTACATAAATATTGCATCTGTGATGTCTAATAAACTTACGCTGTTATAATCGCGCGGGAAAACGGGCGTGAATTCAGTGTTGCCCACTAAAATATTGTGTTACCAGTGGTAAAAATTTATTCTTTTAATTTTGTGTGCATCAAGTATTCAGTTTTAAATTGTTGTGTGGTTTGTTTTATAATTAGTTGCGTATTTATTAGTTAATTATACTCGGTTATTAATTGCTCATAATTATACATTTGACTACTTGTGAGATCTTAAGTTTTAAATAGTTTTTTTTTTTAATTTGATGCATATAAGCTAATTGGTTACTGTCATCCTTTATTCAGAGTTATACAGATTATGTATTAGGTATACATGCGACATACATACTTTTATGTAACCTCATTCCTATTCACGAGTTATTTACGAGTAGAAAGTTTGTTGCTTTATGAGTTTATTTGATACTGGCAATATTGTTGAATATCTCGATTGGTTTTTCTGATAACATTCGATATTCAAATAAATAAAAAATAATATTAAAATTTGTTTGGCATTAAATTCTATTCTATATTTAAATGTTAATATTCTAAACAACCAGTACAGCGACTTTTGGAATGAGATCCCATTGAATAATATTCTCGTACCTAATTCCCAGGGAACACAATCGGAATAAAAAATATCTGAACTAATTCAGGAAATTTTTCATCTAAATCTGTTCAACGTTTTACGCTATATTGAGTAAAAGCATCCCTACTGGTACTCAATCCTGATTTGCCAAAACGTTGTTGATAGTATTTTGAATTCACGTCCGTATCTCAAGGCTTAGTATTGACGAATTAAGGATCTTGTTAGCTGTTACGATTTCGCCTAGAACAATAATATTGTTGGCAAAACAGATAGTTCAAAAACTAGTAAAAAATGTAGAATTTCTATGAAAATACTACCATTTTTGATTTAATTTGTAACATGGCAATACTCATGCTGTTGTATGCTATTTTTTAACAATTTCGTAGCTGTACCTAGAAAGCATTTATTTAATTTAAATAACGTTTGAACTGAGTTCCTAAGCGTAATGTTAAAATAAAATAAACCTATCCATGAATTTTAAATATGATTTTGAAATACTTTATTCTAGGAATGAACAGGTACCGTAAATATGTTGTTAATAGATTTTTTATCAAACTTGATTTCAAATCATAACCGAATAAAAAAATAAGGTATGTTATTCTGTTTTTTTTTTTCACCTAAAGGTCGGCAAACGTTTCATTATCATAATGCCAGTGATGTATTTCATGAAATCTGTATTGCCAATTGCTTATTTTTGTAAGTAGCTGATTTATGTGACAACATTTTTTGATTTATGGAATCTTCCAATAAATTATGTTAGACACACATAACGTGATGCGTTTTATTTCTATCGTATTAATATTTGGGTAAACATTACCAAATACCTGTAGATTCATTATAGCTCAGCCAGCTTTTATCAAGAGCTTCGACATCGCCAATGGGTTGCGGAGCTGATAGCAGTCGCTTCACGGTAAATATCGAAGTTCAGTCGCATTGCAGTTAGACCCCAACAGGTTTGGGACGCAGACCTCAACTGGTTTTGGAAGAGGCTCACTGGTTTTGGAAGAGGCTCACTGGTTTTGGAAGAGGCTCACTGGTTTAGGAAGAGGCTCACTGGTTTAGTGGGTGTTCATGATGCGATTTTATAAGACAGATATTTGAAAGATTTACAGTAGTATGGGACGAGAATGTCGTCGATTGTGGTCGATATAGAAGTCTTAGGGAAATATTTATATCTGTCGTTGTTTATAGAAACGGAAATAACCGCCAGTAGACTAATGGTAGTTATTTTAACGTCTAGGTCTAGACAGATTATTTAGTAATTAGCATTCCCACTGACACTGAAGACTTGTTTTTGCTGTTACTGTTTTACTTACCTCTGGAACTCTGAACATATGAAAATGAGGGATCTGTTTTTAAGTTATTAGTCACAAAGATAAGATATCTATTGTTTTTGTGTTTTATATAAATTTCGGAAAACGGACACTCAATTAGGTATCCTGCGTCCACACGCTCGTCGAATAGCCAGGGAAATGGCGAGGAACATCGTGTGGACACGGACACGTTACTCGCCTCGTCGGGATTTGTCGGCTTTTAAGAGCAAGTCAAAGGAACGCAAAAATACACAAAAAAAATTCAAATAAAACTAAAAAATTAAATATAAATAATAGTTAAAAAAAACACGGTTTTATAGAGAATCCAACTAAAAAGTAGAAAATAAATTTAGTGAATGCATAAGTTTTTTTTTTTTTTGCTGTACCAAAAAAGTCGAGTTCAAGTTGAAAAGTGCGGACAGACAGACAGGACCGGACTATAAGACTTCTCTTACATAGTATACTTATACAGTATAGTAAGAAGTCTAAAAAGCGTGAGGTGCATAGTGTCAATAGTTATAAATATTTAATTGACAGATGTGAGTAGAAGAATTATCATTTTGATACTCTATAAAAGCGTGTTTTTTTTAACTATTATTTATTTTTTATTTTCATTTTATTTTTTTAATTTTCAATCGAATTATTGCATTGTCATCGATCTTTGACAGGTGTGCAAAGTTTGAATTAAATCTGATCGTTCGAGGCGTCCCGGGTTTTGCCCCAGGGCGCTGGCGGACTTTTGCCAACTACACGGCCTGTTAGGTTAGGTTAGGTTGGGTCGGAATTTATGTTCACTTGACATTCAATTCTTTTTTATAATAACACCACCCGGCCGTCTCTGAAAATCAGCGCTGTCTGTCTTGCACTACGCAGATAGCATTACGCTGAGAGACACTTGTTTATTTTAGTAATTACAATTTCTTTTTTTTTTAGTGTTTATGTGCCATATGTTGTCTATTTTTTTTACCATGTTTATTGTGGAGTAATAAATTAGTTCTTTCTTTCTTCTTTCTTTCTTTATCCCATCGGTGAGCTGTAACCCAACGTAATCCTTTTTATTACTGTGCAAAATACGGTCGCTGAGCAGAAAGAATTTCGGTCATTGACCCTCACTACCTCTCTTGTCACTCGCGCACAATTATCTTTCCGTCTCGCTTTGGCGCCGCCGCTGTGTAAGTGAAAAAAAAAGAGCTTTACAAGATAAATAAATATTTACTTTAAAACAAATATCCAGCTAAGCTTAAACTTTAATTTAGTTCATAATTAAAGCGTATAATTTTTATTATTTACACAACGCAAAATAAGAGTTATCATTGTAGCACTGACCCCAGATATGCGGACAGTTTATCTGAATTCATTAACAGTCATTCTGGAACATTGTTGTGAACATGAAGTTGCTGTGGTTATTTTGTGCATTACAAGTGGTAAGTGTTTCATAAATTCTTCAAAAACAGTCCAAATAGCCAAGATCCCTGTACATACCTAACTATTGAAGGTATGAGTAAGGGTAGGTTACCTATTGAACAAAATACAGGCACCAAAAACAGAGTTTCCTATTACGTGTGTACAATGTAACTATTGTGGAAAAATACAGGTCTTTTGTGCAATTTGATTGACATTTTTCTTTTCAGGTTTTTGGACAAACAGATTTCGGTAACGCTTATTTAAAACGCTCCGAACTGGTATGTAATTTATTTACAATTTTTATGATTTAAAAATTTCAAATATGAGAATTTAATACTTTGACCTTCGATATTAATATTTATGTAATCGCGCAAATATAATTATAGGTTCTCAGTTCCTTGTTTGTTATCCAAAGTAAATATGGCACTGAAATTTAGCATTGCCATCCAAAGTGGCAATGACGGAAGTTTGTTTGTTGTGTTGTATTTAGGTTATTCATAAAATTAATTCCATATTTGAAAAAAAATATGTGAGATTTTTATTTTCCAATGAGGTTTGTGGACTAGGTATTCCAAGACCGCTTTTCAACCATATAGGTACTTAATTGGCTAGCTGTTTACCGCGTCCTGCCCGCGTTATTTAATTTTCTCGATCCCGATTACCACGTGAACACATTACCGGAATAAATAGTAGCCTATGTTACTCAGGATATGTAATGTAACTACATTAATTACAGTGAAAAAAAATTCAAAATCGGTGCAGTATTTACGGAGTCGATTCAATTGAAACAAACAAACAATAAAATCATTCCTCTTTATAATATTACTAGCGGACGCCCGTGGCCTCGCCTTTGAGAACCACTCTATCCATTGGTGAAAACCGCATCAAAATCCGTTGCGTAGTTTTTAAGATCTAAGCATAGGTAGGTACATAGGGACGGGCAGGCTTTGTTTTATACTCATCATTCACCGAGCCTTTTCCCAACTCAGTTGGGGTCGGATTTTTGATTTAGGACTCCAACTACCCCTAACGACTGCCATAGATGTTGTATGACAACCAGGACCGACGGCTTAACGTGCTCTCCGAGGTACGAAGGGGTCTCAATGTCTTATGAAATGGTCACCCATCCTAAGACCGGCCTGAGTCGATGTTGCTTAACCTTTGCAATGTGTTAACATTGTCAGTTACCTCTAGACCACGAGCCCCATCTTTGTTTCATACTATGTTATGTTACAAGTTCGGCACAATAATTTTCTGCTTCAATCAGTGTCGTAGCTGGAACTGTATCAACACAAATCTCGGCTTCCCTGACACGTTGCCTCTTAGACAAGACGCAGAAGAATCACTCAGGCGTGTTCTACCTCAAGAAGCTTGGCAGAATGTGTTGGGCACAGTCTTGGATACCTGCTACTGTAACAGGACCCGGCGGTACACAAACACTTGTCCTGGTCAAGCGTTGTTGCATTGTGTTGTGGATCAGATGATTAATGTAAGCTACCTACCAATAATATTTATATACTTAATACAACAATTTGTCTGCCTGTCTGTCCGTCCGTCGCGTTTTTCAATTTACATACATTTGCATGAAATATTAATTTTTTATTTGAGGCCATACATAGTTCGTCGAGATAACTAGTATGTTATTAATATTTCTTCTGTGCCACACACGTATTTCACTAAATTCCGACTAAACGACTGGCTCGATTTTAATGAAATGAAATGTGTTAGTAGTAGTAGATGGTGTTGCTGTGGCGGTACGAAAGTAGCCGGGCCAGTAGAGCGTTTTACGGAACCCTAAAAAATATAGGACCTTAGGTAATCAAGCAACGTGGCGTTTTTATTTTATTAACTTATGTTCTGGAATCAGAATTGCCCCGAAGATTTCTGGAGGAAAGATGATGCTTGCGCGCCAATTTCATCACTTGCTGGCCTTAAGTTCATGTTTACGCAAAGGTGAGAAAATAATAATCTATACAGTACCCGGCTGTACCCGGTGATAAATATTGAACATCGACCTTTGGAAAGAGACAATCGGCTAATTTCGGCTTCGTAGAGCGTTATCTCTGTCGCACGAAATACAAATAGTCCGGTATCTATTAGGAGCTGTTAAAACAATTATGATTTGCTTCTTTTAATAATTATTTTTATTCTTTGTATAAAATACACCAATTTTTCTATAAGTGTTGGCTTTAGGTTCGGGTAAAATAAAAAAAAACATGTTCTGGAACGACTGACAAAACTTCACATAGGTAGTGTGCGACAGAGATAACGCTCTACGAAGCCGAAATTAGCCGATTGTCTCTTTCCAAAGGTCGATGTGCAATATTTATCGCCGGGTACTGTACCTATAAATACCTACCTACCTACTAATATTATAAAGAGGAAAGATTTGATTGTTAGTATATTTGCAATAGGCTCCGTATCTACTGAACCTCTTTTGAAATTTCACTAATTAATATGTAGCTACATTATCCTTGAGTAACACGGGCTACTTTTTCTCCCGTTAATGTGTTACCACGGGAATCGGGAACGAGATAACTATATCACGCGGGCGAACCCGTTTTGGACATAGGTACTCACAGAACGTCATCTAGCCCAAACTAAACCAATAGTCTATGGGATATTAGCTGATATGAGTTTTTTTTCAGCATATGTTATGCGTAGGTACATTTCGTCTGGTCCCACCTACAAAATTGCTTCGAACAAGTACTAGTTAAGGAACATTTCCTATCTCAGTAATCTCTTCTATTCTTTCAACATTTTGTATATGATATAATATGTATGTATGGTGTACAAAACTATTTCCTAAGTGTGTATGTCTGTATTTATGTATTAGTATTGTATGTGACGTATTTATTATTATCTCCCTCTTAGTTATGATTTGACGTGTGTTTGCTCCTCTTCTCTCTTAGGTGTAATCTTTTTGCTCTATTACTCTAGGTCTGCTGGATGAGAAGTCATTATTGACTTAAGCACGCCTTTGTACATGTTGTTAATTATAAGTTACCGAGATATGCATGCTTTGAGGAAGTATTAATATATATATATATATATATATATATATATATATATATATAGACGAGTATGTATAATATTCCCCGTAATACCGGGTGCCTATTGCCGCTTACTTGGAACTTTTCTTTTTGTTGTCCGTTGATCGGCAGGTGTAGCACTTGCCATTACGCGAGACCGACCACTATTACCTGAGACAAATCAACTTCCTACTGGCAAATAGAGGGCTTATGTTATACCTCTGCCTACCCCTTTGGGGAGATAGACTGGGTTATAAATATAAATAACTAAATATATATTTTTGGACATTTCCACACGTCATCTAGCCCTAATTAAGCTTGTCCTTTGGGAGACACGATTGATACATAGAAAACACTCAAACTCCGACACGAAATCAAATCTAGGACCTCAGGAATAGCAGTCGTAATGCAAATTTGTTATGTAGGTGATGTTATGTTTGTATTGTACTTATTGCAGCCGTTACAATGATATGGAGAAGAATTTACGAAAGGAACGTCGACCTAAATGGTTTATGAAAGATGTAAGTTTGTTTGTGCCTTATATCTTAGTAGGTACCTTATTTTTTAATCCACGGCCCTTGGCCGTTGCCGCCCCTATACATCCAGCCGAGCGCCTCCGGTTAACACTGAGAGAATACCCAGTGGCGCCCGGCGGACCTTGGCCACTTGTGTGGCCGCTGCGTGATGGTCGGGTGTTACCCCGCATCTTTGGGGTCGGGTTTTATCCCGCGTCGGTGAGAGAAGGCGTGCGTAGGGTGAAGCCCCACAGCACGCAGCCCTTCTAGCCTGCTTCTGTAAGGACGGTGGGTTGCTAATCCATCGTCGTCAGGCCCCGATCACCTACTAGTCGCTTGCAACTTTGTTCGCGTTAAATTATAATTAATACTAAAAATACCCTCGCCTTACATGCTTTAGACTACGGAAGCTCTTGTATTTTCCCGTTTTTGTAATGTTTTTCTTTGGTCGCTGTGTGATGTTATATTTATAGCCTATAGCCTTCCTCGATAAATGGGCTATTTAACACGAAAGTAATTTTTAATTAGAACTAGCGGTTTCTGAGGATTAACGCGTTCAACCAATCAAACAAATTCTTCAGCTTTATAATACCTATATATTTATTAGTCATTATCATCAACTGAGCATTTTCCCCAGTTGGAGTCGGCTTTCCAGTCTAAATGCTCACGGCTGAACTTCAATATATTCTGTGGAGCGCCTGCCATCGGACCTCCACAACCCATGGGCGATAGTTCTGTTGTTAGACCGGTCAGATTTTAGGGCACCAAATACACGTAACGACAGCCATAGATGTTCATTTGATAACCGGGACCGATATGGCTAACGTGCTCTCCGAGGCACGAATAAATATACCTACTGGTGAAGATTACATTTTTTTTTATTTAGTTGGTCAGAACGTTCCCCCTGAATCTTGATTAAGTTATAACGATTCATAATAACATGTACAATTTTTCCAGTATTTCGATCAAAAGTGCTGCGACCTGCCTCCGATGTTCAATTCATCCCTGATGTCCAGATGTGGCTTTTCGACTTTGCTCAGAACCTACTCGCGAGGGCCACAGAAAACTACCGCTGTAAGTTACGATTTTCCCTCATAACTGACGACTGTAGCTATACCACCTATACTGGATCTATTATATTATTCTACGGGAATTAATACGAATCATAGGTACCGATAGATATGCACAGTATAAACTTAAGACACACAGGTCTTTTACGCGATTATCGATATCGAGCCATTACCGCCGACTTAGCGCAAGCGACAAAAAGCTAATTTTACAGGAGGAGGTTTTTTTTAAATATTTCAGGCAATAGTTGTGCTATTGAAATGAAATTTACCCCAGAGTCATAATTTTTGACGATTACTAATTATAGGTACCAACAAAAAAATATAAAATTTTCGAGATTTGTGGTATTTTTGGCGCCTACGATAATTTCCCTGTCACTGGAAAAACCATTAAGGCGTTTGAGATAAACTATGTCCATGTCGTAGAATGTATCGTGAATTTATCTATTTTTCAATGAATATTCCTACATTTGATAGTATTTTAACAGGCGAACCTAAATTTATTTAATTGAAATAATAAATAAAAATGTATTCGAATATTTATTATGTTAAATTTTACATGTTTAAGGTATGACAAGTGACAAAATAGGGCGCTCCCACTGACCTAATCTCCAGCCGGATCTGCTGGAGGGAGTCTTGGGCTCTCTGTTTCCGACGAGCACGCGTGTGGGCCCAGACCTGGCGGACAACCAGTACGGTTTCCGTCGGGGACGGTCCACCGTGAGCGCGATCATGCGCGTGAAGACCCTGGCGGAGGAAGTCTCGCAGGGCGAGGTGGTGTTGGCGGTGTCTCTTGACGTCGCCAACACCACCTTACCCTGGAGTTGCGTTAGGGAGGAACTGGTATATCACGAAGTGCCTCTCTACCTCCGTCATATTGTCGAGGCATATTTATCAGAGAGGGCTATAACTTACCCTAGCTGGCTCGGGCCAGCTCGGCGAGATGTGTCGTGCGGTGTTTCTCAGAGGTCGGTCCTAAGACCTCTCCTGTGGAACATCGGATACGACTGGGTGTTGCGGGGTGCGTTGCCTGAGTGCGTCAGCGTAACTTGTTACGCCGACGATACCCTCGTCACGGCGCGGGGAGCAACGCACCAGGAGGCAACACTCAAGGTCACGACTGGGGTTGCTGAAGTCGTGGGTCGGATACGACGGCTGGGATTGGACGTGGCACTGAATAAGTCCAACCAAGACTCTGTGTTTTCACGGAACTCGGTGCGGGTCACCTCCAGGATATAGCATAAATGTAGGGAGCATCGGCATCGAGCCCACAATGAAGTATCTGGGGCTCGTACTCGATAGCTGGTGGAACTTCATACCACACTTCCGAAGTTTGGTCCCCAAAGTGACGGGGGCGACAGCCACGCTCTCGCGACTAATTTTTTTTTTTTTTATTATTATTTGGTTCGCCAAATTGACGCCGCCCGCCTGGTGGTAAGTCGTGACGACGTCTAGCGATTGTGGGCCACTCTCACAGCACACATTACTATTGAGAGTGGCCCTCAACTTGACGACCTACTGATGTGCCTCTTCACGCTCCGCTTAAAGAACCCAGGATTATATGTGGGAGGAAACACGTGCACAGGCAGGGCGTTCCAGGCCACTATCGTTCGGCAGAGAAACGAACGTTTAAAACGTTCGGTTCTCGCGAACATGCTATCCACTGTGTGGGGGTGGCATCTCTGCCCGGCACGAGTCGTTCGGGATCGGAAGGAAGAGGGTGGGATCAGATTGAAGAGCTCTTCAGAACACTCGCCGTGGTAAATACGGTAGAATGCGGCCAAGGAAGCTATTGTTCGGCGCTGAACTAGCGGCTCAAGGCTTCCCGTTACCTCCGGACAATCTATAATACGGATAGCCCGTCGCTGCATAGCGTCGAGAGCGTCCAGCAGATACTTCGCGGAGCCGTCCCAGAGGTGAGAGCAGTATTCGACGCAGGGTCTAATCTGCGTCTTGTACAGCAGACACCTCTGGTCCGGTGTAAAGAATCTCTTTACCTTATTCAGTATTCCTAGTTTCCGCGAAGCTAGCCCTATACATCTTTCGATGTAGTTTTTATTATTGAGCTCTCGACGAACGTCTATGCCAAGGATATCAAGGTTGTCCTTCATTGGTAATAATGCATTCTGAAGAGAGGGTAGGGGAAGGAAAGGGGATTTCTTCGCAGTAAATGCACACGCCTGTGTTTTGCGGGCATTGAACTCGACCAGGTTCTCGGTACCCCATTGAGAGATACTGTCGAGGTTACGGTCGAGATCAGCCACGAGTCGTCGTCTCTCCTCCTCAATCTCAGATCGCCCCGCCGTCGGACGAACCGAGTAACTCCCGTGCAGTGTGCTGTCATCTGCATAGCAATGAATGTTCCCGAGGGATAGCATATCATTGATATGCAGAAGAAAGAGAGTTGGTGATAGTACGGACCCCTGCGGTACCCCGGCATTCACTTGCAAGAAGCGAGAAGCCTGGCCATCGCAGAGGACCCGCACTCGGCGCTCGTTTAAAAAGCTGGCAATCCAGCTGCACAGTTGAGGAGGTAGACCATATGCCGGAAGCTTGGAAAGGAGCGAAGCATGCCAGACCCTATCGAAGGCTTTGGCGATGTCCAGGCTAATAGCCAAGGACTCGCCGTGCCTTTCCATAGCCCCACCCCAGACATGCGTTACGAATGCCAGAAGATCACCCGTTGATCGCTTTGGCCTGAAGCCGTATTGTCGATCATTAATTAGCGAGTGATCCTCTAGGAATTGCATGAGCTGCTTATTTATAAGGAGCTCAAGCACCTTGCAAATGACTGAGGTGACAGCTATGGGTCGATAGTTGCCTGGATCGAACCGATCCCCTTTCTTGGGGATCGGTTGTACGTTCGCCTCCTTCCAGACCTCCGGCACGAGCCCTGAAGAGTATGACAGGCGGTACAGACGCGTTAATACTGGAGACAACTCAGCTGCACATTTTCGTAGCACCACCGCCGGAATGCCGTCAGGGCTACTGGCTTTCCGCGTGTCGAGTGACCGCAGCACTGCCCGTACATCACATTGCCTGATAACAATATCAGGCATTGTGTGGCCACAGTTGGCGATGGCGGGGGGCTGCAGGCCACGGTCGTCGACCCGGGAATTAGCCGCAAAGAGGTCTGCGAGCATATCCGCTTTCTCTTGGGCTTTGTGAGCCAGTGTTCCATCTGGGTAACGCAGCGGTGGCAGCGAGGGCTGACAAAAGTTAGATTGCACGGCTTTGGCCAGTTGCCAGAATCCACGGCTGCCCGTGGGATGGGAAGTGAGCTCCTGACCAAGCCGCGCGACGCGCTGGGCATCCGCTCTCTTAAAGGCCCTCTTACTCGACTTTGTGGCCCGGTTGTACGCTGCTTTGAGGTGGCCCACGTTTGGGTCGCGCACAGCCCGGGCCCTGATCCAGGCGCGATATGCCGACTGTTTTTGTCGAACAGCTTAGGCACAATCTCGCCCGAACCAGGGACGGGCTCTGCGGATACTGGCGACATCAGTAAAAGGGATGTAATAATCCATCCCTAAACTGATCTCGCCAGCAATAGCAGAAGCACTATCCGAAGGAGCCTTTCCTACAAAGCAGCGCTGGCTCCAGGGGACGGATGCATAATAATCGCGTAGACCGTCCCAATCCGCTGACGAGTAGTGCCATAGTCGTCGTGACGTTTGTACAGGACGTGCAGGAGGTGACACCTTCATGCCAGCGTGAACAACACAGTGGTCGGAACTACCCAGTGGGGCTCCTACCGAAACACTGTACTGGGCTGGGCGACTCGTCAGCAGTAGATCCAGCAGAGCGGGCGCGTGATCTGACCTGTCTGGTATCCGGGTGATCCCGCATACCATCTGGGTCAGACCGTGGGAGAGAGCGAACGCATGGGCGGCTCTACCCGCATGATCAGTCTTGAGGGACCCCAGCCATTCAATGTGATGGCCATTGAAGTCCCCCAGAAATACTAGGTCTGATGCCCAACTTAAAGCGACCCAAGGCTTCCTGCAGGAGACTGTACCTGGTGATCGTGCGGAGCATGGCCGTGTAGGGGCTCCCGTATGGGCACCGAGACTGACAGCCAAAAACGCTGCTGTTTTACACAGATCGTTGAGGACCTTGGCCGTCAGAACAATAAGAGGGTACCGCATGATCTCCCTAGAGGCTGTATCCTAGCCGCGACCCCTCCATGGGACTTGGAAGCGAGAGCCCTTGCGTCATTGTTACAAGGAGGCGCTTGAGCGCGACCACAGACCTGCGTCTCGAGAAATCGAGGCCCAGCGGTCCCAACTCCGCCAGGATATCATGGAGACATGGCAGGTGCGACTTGAGCAACCAAAGTGGGGAACCACTGCCATCGCGGCGGTGAGACTGATCATGGAGGAGTGGCTGCAGAGACAGCACGGTGGCCTCATGTATCGTGCGACAAAGATCTTCACCGGGCACGGAAACTTGGGTGAGTATCTGTTTCGCATGCATCGTGAGATCACACCTGCGTATCAACACTGCGAGGCTTCCGGCAAAGACACGGCATTCCACACGCTGATGGAATGCTCAGCGTGGGTGAGTCACCGCCGGGACCTCGTTGTGGGCTTGGGCGTAGATACCTTCTCACTGGAGACCATGCTACGAGCCATGGTCTCTACCGGGAGCCAGTGGAACGCGGCCGTTTCCTTCGGCAAGCAGGTTATGCTCGTGAAGGAGGCGGCCGGTAGGGTGAGGGAGCGTACCCTCCCCGCTGAGTTCCGAAGTGTGCGGCAGGGGCGCCGCAGACGTGACTAGGCCCAGGACTTTCTTTCCTAGGACTGACTTTTACAGAAGCAGGCTAGAAGGGCTGCGGGCTGTGGGGCTTAACCCCACGCACGCCTTCACTCACCGACGCGGGATGAAACCCGACCCCAAAAGATACGGGATGCGGGATTCAGTGTCCACCGGAGGCGCTCGACAATGGACATAGTTTCGTTTTTCCTGCGACCCAGGGCTGCGGACTAAAAAAAAACTTGTTTCGGGTACTTTGTTTATAGTGAACGATACAATCGTCATGCACTATGTCGGTTACGATAACCAGTCGGGTTGGTTGCGATATAATTTTCAGATTTTAAATGAACTTGCGATAAATATTGATTTTGTCGCCTACGTTAATATTTAAAAAATTGTTACGGTTAAGATAAAATTAGCTTTTGCTATATCTCAAAAAATAATGAATTTAGGAAAATGTCAATAGAGTAAGATCCGTTATGGAAAGTCGATTTCGATAAAAAAAGGATTTTTGAAAAAATGTCGCTTACGCTAATTTGGCTGTCATGGCTCGATATATATACATACCTCTTTATTACTCGAAGTGGTGCCACTCCGAACACATTATTTAGTGACCACGAGGTGAGGATAATTGAACAAACCCGCACTTCAAGAAGACGACGATGAGCTGAAGCCAGTCCACCCGTGACCACGGCTCTTGTAACAGGGTCGAAACGTTGGATAATAAGAGGTATGTATAATCGCGTAAAAGACTCGTTTGTCTTAAGTTTATAATGTGTACAAAACGCGAAAGTTTATATCATACCCATTTTGTGCCTGACGTTTCAACCACGTTACACCTGCCGTGGTCACAGGCTGACAGATGTAAGTACTGACTGGCGTAGTAATATTTGTAGTTGCTATTCCTGTTAATCCCTATCTGGATAAGATAATCTCCATAAGCTATTGTACGTTAAAATACCTATCATCACTACCACAGGTAAGTCTCGTCTAGATATTTAGTTATTCACTTATAAAATATATTAATTTATTGGCATCAGAACCTTCTAGCTGTGTCTTAACGCAATTGCAACATTACGCACAGCCTGCCATAGTAGTTAGTTCCTCAACTACCGGTAGATGGCGCTCTGGCGACGTCGTAAGTCGCGATATTAACACAATGTGATCACAAAATTAGCTGTCTTGGGCTAGTTGTGTCTTGGTCAGTTGGTAGTACGTTCCTCCTGGAAAGAGAACAGTCGCTGTTTCAAGTCTCGCCCAAGACTATAGTTTTTGTGATTAGCAAAAATTAGCATACTTCACTGCCCAAAAATACTATAGCTATTAAAGGGCCCAAGTCATCCTCACATGCACATGGTGCACCTGCTGTCGACGGACGAGGTTATAGCAAATACGGTACCAATTCCTTTTCATCGTTTTGCAGGCTCCGACATTTCACCCTACGCCTTCTACTCAGAGTAGTGAATATAATGTTCGAGTTATGCTATTAAATACGACAACTACACCGGTACCGGAGGTTGTGGTAAGGACGTTTTGTATAATAGATAATAACTACACCGTGAAAGTACCACCGTTTTCAAAAAAAAAAAATTTGGACTCAGTTTGGATAACAGAACCGTTTGGAAGAAAAATGTGTTTGTTTTTCAAAGTAAGACACTTTGAAAAACAAACACATTTTTTTTATAAAATTCTTTAAATTAATGTAGTTTCTTTTTTTTAATTCCGCGGCACGAGGCCGCTGCAGACTACGTCTATTGCCGAGCGCCTCTGAATAACACTAGGAAGATTTTTTAAGGCAGTGAGCTATCACGAGTCCTCATTTGATGTCTAGAGACTACATCAATTTTAAGATTTTTTGTAAATAAAAAAATATGTTTGTTTTTCAAAGTAAGACTTCCAGACGGTTCTGTTATCGAAACTGAAACCAATTTTTTTTTTGAAAACGGTTGTACTTGCACGGTGTATATTCATATTATAAAGAGGAAATATTTGATTGTTTGAATTGAATATACTCCGAAACTACAGAACTGATTTTGAAAATACTTTCACTACCTACCTAATTTGTACTAAGCTACATTATCCCTGACTGATATAGACTAATTTTTATCCCGATAATGCGTCCTGTGGAAATTAGGAAAGAGAAAACTACGTATACGGAGCGAGTGTATGCGCTAGTGTGTAATGAATTCTCATTAATGAGTCCACTCGACGGTAGTACTTTCAGGTTTGTACTAAACGATAAATCACGTTGTAAATTACAGGATTCTGACAATACCAACCCATTAGCCTGTTGTGATATGAGTGAGTTTATCCAACCATCTTGGACATCGGAATGTGGGTTCCAAATCAGATGGCAACGTCAAAGCAGATTAGTTATTACTAATGAAACTAAAATGACTCCTAAAATTCCTATCAGTAAAAGCGGGCTTCTTGAAAGTAAGATGCTATTGCCTCATTCGGTAAGTAATAATCTTATTATTCTAAATACTCGTAATAACCGCTCCGCGCTGCTGTTTGTGTGTTTGTACACCTCTGCTTCACTCCGGCTCACTCCGGCGTGATTATACGTAGGTATGTATGTACTACGTACAGTCATAGGTAATTATTTCTACAGTTTTATTATTAGTAGATAGATATATAAATAATTTCTTGTAATATTTCTTTTGATCAGGTTGCCAGGAGATTCTATTTAACGATAAGGCCAACCGTTGTACTTATTTGTTAAGCCATGTATAAGATATTGGTGTAAAATAAAGAGTATTTTATCTTTTTAACCAATTTCAAAAAAAGTACGTTATGTTTGTTACCAAAATCTATGATGGTCTTTTTCAAAAAATATGATTTTTTGATTGGGTGAACTGATTATGGTTTTTTTTTCAATTGTATACTAAGCTGTTTCCCGAGTCGTCCCATTCCGGTAATTTGAATCCGATTTTTGTTTTAATTTTTGATGTGGTTTTAGAGTTTTCGAAACGAAAATCTCTTATACAACAGTAATGTCCGTCCGTGAACTACTTTCAACTCGAGAACGGTAAGAGCTAGAGACTCAGTGTAAACGCCAATCGACTCAGCATGTTCAAAGACCTCTAAAATGAACTTGACCTTTGACCTCTAATCTAAAGGTCAAGGTCAACACGAGGTCAAATCGAGAACGGTACTAGTTAGAGACTCAAGACCAGCTGCAATCAACTCAGCATTTTATGAAAAAACTTTCGAAAACTCTAAATATATGGCAAATTTTTGCCATATTTTTAACTTGTTTTCTTTATTTCTTTCAGTGTGAACAAGAGATTTGTGTGTTTAAAAAGCTAGGGGTTGTAGATGATGCTGGTTTAGTAAACTCTACAGCGTACTGGAACATGTTGAACAGCTTCACGGCCGCTCACCCAACGTGGGAGAGGCCAGCCGGGCGGGTTGTTGCTAAATGTTTGACAAGAACTGGATCGCTATTGTATGAAGCTGGGTGTGAAATTAATAAGTTATTGGCGTGTACTTTCGATGTGCTTACTGAGGTTTGTGCTATGATTTTTATAACTGTAGATACGTTACCTTATACTGACACTGAAAATCTGTTCCCGCGAAATGAGGTAATTTGTACTTGGTAGAACGATTAGGTCTTTTTAGAGTTTACACGGCGCGCTCTACTAACATATCTGCCCTTTATAACTCTGGAATATAATTTAGTATATTCCTGTATAGTCTGGAATATTTGTGGAATGGTGTACAAGTGAGTTTTTTTTCCAAATATGTATTACTATAAGTTCCACCAAGTGCCGACAATCGAAAGTATAGTCCATTGAAATGTTACAAATTAAGGACCGAATATTACATTTTTTAGAGGACGCAATTTTATTTTTGGGACATGTGTAGGGGGTCAATAGAAGCTTAACCTCAAGTTTGTGGGGTCGCCACCCTTGTCCCCCGGCCGTAAGGAGTGGAAACACTTTTTTCGCGATAAGCCTCACCTTGCATTCATATTTAATAAATGTATAGATGAAAATCAGTTTCCTAATCTTATGAAGTATAGTAAAATCATTCCTTTATTTAAAGCGGGAGACAAAAGTGATCCTTCAAATTTTCGACCTATTTCCATACTCCCATCCCTCACTAATTTTTGAAACAATAATATTTAATCAATTGCTTTCACATTTTACAGACAATAAGTTACTTCATAACAAACAGTTTGGTTTCACTAAAGGCAGGAACACAACGGATGCAGGAGTTGCACTTGTGAAACCTATATTTGATGCTTGGGAGGAAAAGCAGGATGCCATTGGTATATTTTGTGATCTATCAAAAGCTTTTGATTGTGTTGATCATGAGACTTTGCTACTAAAATTAGGTTATTATGGTGTTTCGAACAGCTCACTTGGCTTGCTCGAGTCTTACCTCACTGGTAGAGTACAAAAAGTAAACATTAATGGCACCGAGTCTTCTGGTGCCTCATTAGTCATGGGAGTACCCCAGGGCTCGATATTAGGACCCCTTTTATTCTTAATATACGTAAACGATCTTCCTTATTTCACTAAAAATCTTTGTGAGATAGTATTATTTGCTGATGACACATCATTATTTTTTAAAAGTGATAGACAAAAAGTAGCACTTGACGATGTAAATAATACCCTTTCGGAAATAATGCATTGGTTCACAAGTAACAACTTGCTGCTCAATGCGAAGAAAACAAAATGTGTAAAATTTACTATGCCCAATGTTAGACAGGTGGATACTCATATTACTATAAATAATGAATTAGTTCAAATAGTCAATACCACAGTTTTTCTTGGGATAACTCTAGATAGTAAACTACAATGGGGTCCTCATATCACAGCATTGGCAGGAAGACTTAGCTCAGCTGCCTATGCGGTTAGAAAGATAAGGTCTCTGACTGACGAAAGAACGGCACGATTAGTTTATTTTAGCTACTTTCATAGCGTTATGTCATATGGTCTGCTGCTGTGGGGCTCAGCTGCCGATATTGAGACAATTCATATTACAGAAACGAGCTATACGAGCAATCTATAGACTCGGACCGTGACTCGCTGAAAGAACTATTTAAAGAAATTAATATTTTAACAGTTGCTTCTTAATATGTTCACGACAACATCTTTACGGAAGAACATAGATCTCTTCAAAAAAATTCCGATAACCATAATTTTAATACAAGAAATAAAAATAAACTGGCAATGACAAAAATTTGACTTCATAAAGTTGGTAATTCGTTTGTAGGCAAATGTATAAAAATTTATAATAAAATTCCTCAGGATTTGGTTGACATGCCTGTTAATAAGTTTAAAATAGTAGTTAAAAAATGTTTGATGATGAATGGCTACTATAATGTAGACGAATATCTTAATGATAAAAATGCATGGTGACCCTAATCTTCTGTTGTATAATACAATATAAACTAATTGTAACAATGTAAACAAAACAATATTAAAAAAGAAAATGGATAATCTACCTGAGTTTCTTGCTGGTCTCTTCTCAGGAGAACCAACTTACCGAACCAGCGAAAGAATCATTTTCTAATGGTTATTTATGTAGTTACTTAATTTAGTATTTTTATAATATTACTTGACAAAATTGTAAAATTTTGACATTCATATGTGCTCTTTATGTGCTTAAACTGAATAAATGAAATTGATTCTTTGATTCTTTGATCTCGGAAACTATGCGTTTTACAAAAAATGTGTAAAGTCATAATTTGTAGCAAATTGTTTTGCCTACAAATATGTCTACTAAACTTTTTGCCATAAATTTAAAATTAAAGAAGTTATAAGCAAAAAAGTGAGAAATTTTTCAAGCACTCCCACCTAGTAACATTCATGCTGTATTATTTATGCTTTCGATTGTCGGCACTTGGTGGCACTTGGTCACACTTGTCCCAAAAATAAAATTGCGTCCTCTAAAAAATGCAAAGCTCATGTAACATTTCAATGGAATAATAACATAGATAACCTCCTAATAGATTCCGCATTACTGTAATTTTGTTCCTTACCGAGTTCACCTGTTTTGGCGGAATGCGAGGGGCGCGCGGAAACATGTAAGTGCGCTATGATTGGCTGTTTCAAGGTCAATCTTCGAATACACCGAATACTAGAGATGGGATAGGGATGAAAATGTGTCCATAAAATTTTGATACTCGCAGGTATATTATAGTTATATTTTTATAATTTTATTATATCGTTTATTCCTTAATATTCTTATTATATATATTTTTAAATACATTTATAAAAAACACAAATACATTTAAAAATATTATTTATTATTATAATTTTTATAGGAATAGGTATCAGGACTTAATCAAGAGGGACAGGTATTATCAACCCTCAGTTCCTACTTACTACCTACCACTAAGCTACGAGCCCCCATCTCTGATGATGATACATTATAATTTTATATTTTTATTCAATAGATGTAAAGTAATATAATTTATATTAAGAAAGAATTTATAAATAAATATCAAAAACTGATGTCATCGGCGGGACTATAATTTCTTTCTTAATATTTTACGTTGTTATTGGTGGGAAACCAACTCTCCCCACGAGATGTTGCATCTACCCATTTCTTTTTCCTCTCGGGGCATCCAGGAAACCTATAAAATAATATATATCTCAGTTACATTGCTAATACTAAATCACATTAGCTGCGAAAAAAATTTATAATAATGCCAACACACAAATTGGTCGCAAATAATTCGCAGCTTACCGAAATTCAACCGGGCGCAGTCGCGGGCGACAACATGTTGCTTATTTATAGGTACTACTTTTAAAGCACCTACGGCAATAATACTGCAAAATATCGATGACGTACTATATCATACCGATATATCACTATCGATTCAAGTGCTATTGTAATGTATTGTTAGAAAAGGATAGCTATTATAATTTGGCTAATGAGTGAAAGAGTAATTTCAAAAAGACATCAACGGGTTCTAAATGGTTTGTGTTTATGTTCTATTACCAACCAGAATAAATTGAACTCCGGTGCCTAGTCAATTTTATATTTACATTTATGTCTAATTTACTTACCGGTGAAATGTAATGCCATCTTTTTGGTAATTTGATGTCTTCGCCGACTTGCCATACCATTTCACGGAACAGGAAGCCATTTAAAATGTAAAATGCTCGCAAAAACATTTTTTTTAAATTATAAAATCGCACGTGGTCATAGGTCGCGAAGTTGGTTGTCACTGACGTCGTGATTTTAGGCATAGCTTTACATGCTTGCGAAATCAAGTATGAGTGGCGCGCGTTTGATGCCCTGCATGCGGAATCTATTAGGACGTTATCTATGAATAATAATAAATAATAAATAAATATGTTAGGACAATCCACACAACACCATCTAGTCTCAAACTAAGCAGAGCTTGTGATATGAGTATTAGATAAACTGATATAAATACTTATATACATTTATTTTTTTTTATTTATAATAATTGGATTTGTGTCTTTCTTTTAATTTTAAAATCTCTTTTTTTAAGCAAAGGATAACAAATAATATTAGAGGAATCGCAAAAAAAAAAATGGTTTGGAATGTATTTGATCCTTTCTAGGAGGAACGCTCATACCAACAGACCAGACACCACGACTACCGAAATTTGCATTCATATACAGAGTAGGGTAGGGTAAATGCAGCAAACGAACCTCCCCTCCCCCCTCCCCCCCATATAGAAGAAAAAGAGTTTTTCTTCAATTTGGTGTAACAAAAAAAACTGCCCAATGCGAGATCATTCCCACATCTTTTTATTTGTAGGTATGCTATAAACACATCTTGATAAGCTGCAAAATATTATAAAACATGGTAAATGTATATGAAGCGTCTAATTCTAAATTTTACATTTATGTATCTTTTAGACATTAAAAACTATATGATTACAGTATAAGGGTGTATGTACATAAAATATATGACATTGACCGTAGAAGTTATAAGAACATCTTCCAAAACCCTCCTGCCCGGAAGATATCGAATTTACAGTAACCCTAAAGGGATCCTATAGGTACACCTATAGGACCTGATAATGGATATTATCAGTATCTCGATTAAGGGTATCGCTGCAGAGTTGCCATCTGTCAGTGTACTTCATTAACAGACTTCTTTTATTTTACAGTATTGCCCTTATAGAAGAGTTGACAATGACTGCAGGTATTTATAACCTTTCGATCAATATCAACTACCTTCGTTGCTAATAACTGCTAGCCCTGACCTACTTATTATTTATGTATTTATTAAAGGGATAAATTTTAGAATTAATCTATTATAATAATATATTAGAATCTAATCTATTATAATAATATATTAGAATCTAATCTAAAAATTTTAAATTAAATTCTAGAAACAACTTTATTGAAGCATTTGAAGAAAAAATACACAAAATGCAATCAGTTTACTTAGGAAATGGATTTTTTAGTACAGTTTTTTGATTAGTAGTTAAATACTACCCTTTATTAAATAACCTTTAACTACATCTACCCATACAATAATAAGAACTAATACTATTATTATCTTACTTGGGGTAAGATGAGTAAGATAATAATATAATATAATAAGTATAAGTATGTAAGTAAGATGATAATAAATAATCCTATCAATGTAATAAACGTGAAAGTTTGTATGAATGTTTGTTACTCCTTCACGCGAAAACTACAAATATGATCATCATTCACCGAGCCTTTTCCCAACTCAGTTGGGGTCGCTTTCCAGTCTAACTGCGATTCGGCTGAACTTCGATATTTTCCGTGAAGCGACTGCCATCTGACCTTCACAACCCATGGGCGATATCGAAGTTCTGTAGTTAGACCGCGAGGATTTTTGATTTAGGGCTCAAACCACCCCTAACGACTGCCATAGATGTTAGTATGACAACCGGGACCGATGGCTTAACGTGCTCTCCGAAGCACGGCGGGGTCTCAATGTCTTAAGAAATGGTCACCCATCCTAAGACCGGCCTGAGTCGATGTTGCTTAACCTTTGCAATGTGTTAACATTGTCGGTTACCACTAGACAAAAACTACAAATATGATATACTACTTAATTGGATTTTAACTAAACTACAATATTTTGATTTGCACCTCTAGCACTAGCTCCATACAGTTACCAATAGTTTCTCATCTATTCCGCTAGAGAACGTGACGTGCTACCTATAGGAAAATCGTGACTCCTAAACTATAAACTCAAAAACGTCATCATTTTCAGATCAAACAAATGCAAAAGCGGCTGTCTAATAAGTTCTTCTAAATTAAGACTGGTGAGTAACTACTTAATTACAAATAATTTACACAAAAACGTTCCTCGAGAACCACTCTACCCATTGTTGAAAACCGCATCAAAATTCGTTGCGTAGTTTTAAAAATCTAAGCATACTAATTTGAATTGATGGAATTATCAATCCAGGATAGCAAAACATGGATCGAGATTGAATATTTGAATTGGTAGTAAGTAGATAGACCCATGTATATTGCTCATAAAAAACAATCACCAAATGTGTCAATCGAAAATCAAAACTTAAGTGAGTTAACTCTATGGTTGTCGTTTCCGTGTTTAAAAAAGAATCGTTCTAATTTTAAATTTCATTGCACTTTAATGTACCTACACAAAGACCTTATAATACAACGGACATAGGATCTAGAACAAATCGCAAGAAAATAATGTCCCGAGTCGACCTATACATTATACATAGGCATACATAGATATAAACAAATTTCATATTAAAATTTAAACCTTGATTCAACGGAATAGTGTTCACTTTTGTTTGCACTAATTTATCGCATTACGTAGCTTCTATCTGTCCGCCTGACTAATTCACCTTATGCAGCTTATACTTGAACTACGTGAACATAGAAACAATGGAGTAGGTTTATTTTGTTAAAGTCTTTTAAGGATTCCATGATATGTACCTACGTAGGCGTAATAATTAATGTAAGACTACAATAAATTCCATAATCTTATAAATTGTAATTACTTGTTTATGTTAGACGAAATAAGCTGAAAAACTAATTAACGACTGACAAAGATTTTTTTTTCGAGTCAGTTTCATAATAAGTAACTGTAGTGTATGAATAACAAAAAGGGAATTAATGAATTTAACTAATTATAATATTATAAATGCCAAACTTCTTGCGGGTGTCAAAGTTCTTCCGCTTTCATTACTATTTTCATAACGCTATGTCGCTACGTCTACTACAAGATAGCCGTGTTTCAAGTGACTGAATTAGTTGCTAAAACTGCGCATCATTAATTTATTTTTATCTTATGGTTAATTTTTGGGATACGAAATTATTGGCTACTAGCTGATCACCGTGACTCCGCCCGCGAGATATAGTTATCTCGGCCCCGATTCCCGTGGGAATACATTACCGAGAATCCAAATAAAAAGAAAATAACAGTACATACACGAAATAAAATGACATGTGTAATTATATTTATGACAAAACAATGATACCCTGTGAAAATTAAAAACATTTTTGGGCTTATCTCCTCCATTCAATCAAGGGATTCTTGTACAAGTTTCATAAAGATCGGACCTCTTTTTGTTATGTCCATAAAATGAGCCGAACAAACAAGATTGTTATTTTTTGGATCAAAATATTCTTCTCGCCGTGCTAGGGCAATAATATTTTTCCATTGTGCACAGTGTACTGGATCCCGAAGAAAACTGAAATAGATGTTGGTTCATATAACGAAAAAAAAATCATAAAGAGCCAAGGCGTCTCCACTATAATCTTTGTTCCAAATAGTTTTATCGCTATCGGTAATCCGAATAAATCTGAATGGTCATTTTGTTAGTACATTATTCAGTGAAAATGAAATGGTCTCTTTCTTTTTACTGAGCTTGGGATGAGTTCGAAAGAGACAGATAGGTACTTCGGTATTGGACTGGATTGCAATATTTACTTTTGTCTTTTAATTTATTATCGACGAAATACTGTATTTTAAGTGAAATAATAAATTGCAAATAATAAAACAAAAGCTTATTTACTGAAAATATGATACACCGTCTTCAATTTGCTTTTTTTTCGTAGTTTTTACACGTTTTTACAATACAGTACGGCATTGTGCAACGTGTTGTCGTTCAGTTGTCAAAATCAAGACTGGCGCGCGATTGTTTCTCTTTTAGCGTTTTGTTTCTCTTTTAGTTCGGACACTTTTGAGCGATGATCCGAAATCCATTGTATTTAAAATCATTGTACCTACACCACAATATTATTTTTTGTATTATTGGTCAACATACAATGGGAGGAAAATACGTTGTAAATTCTGTTTGTCATTTGCAGAAAAGTCGTCGCGAAGTATGCTTGATTCCACCATTGGTGAACATGGACTTGTTGTCTGAATGCGGATTGGCCAGTTTGTATCACGTAGAAACTGTAGTATGGCCAGTTTCGAGATCAACTAATAGGCATTGTTGGTATCATAGTGAAGACTCGGTGAGTCTGACAATAAATAGTTTAACATTTTATCTCATTACTGTCCCTACCTATCTGTTAGCTCTGTTCTCGTGATTCTGATAATTTAGGGCTCACAAAGAATAATACAATCAAAATTTCACAAGGTTTTCGAATTTAGCTTCAACTTAAGACAATAATACAAGTGACATTATTATAGGTTCTACGGAACCGATTATCATGTCACTTGTACTATTCCCTTTGACCCTTGAAAACTACTGTTTTTAAGGTTAAACAATTTACAACTAAATTATTGTATGAAGTCGATTCTTTTCAAGATGCCTGAAAATATATTTTTAATTTACTATTTCAGTGCCAAGAACCTCCATCAACAAAATGCCTTATGGATAAAATGGGAATTTTAAGCAGATATAACATAATGGATTATTTTGCTATGAAGGATCGTATACGGAATTTCACTGCGAACCAAACGGCGTGGTCTGCAATGACTGATACTTATTTAAGTTCTTTAACTAATCTAGCAATGTATCCACAGCTATGCAGCTCGCACAGAAAGCTTATGAATGTTATTGATTATATGCTAATGGTAAGTTTCGTTCTGCGCGAACTTCAGAGTTTTGTTATAGGTACCTAGCTAACCTCACATCGCTCCTGGTGTTAGAATATAGGTTCGGATTACAGAATGGTTGTTGGTTTTGTAAACAATGCCCGGAAACTGCAAAAGGCTTGCACCTCTTATGTGAGAGTCAAAAACTACTATCAAACGTGGGTTTGTAAAGCGCCTTTGTCTACCACCTCGGGGATGTTGGCGTCATTATTAAGTTCCCATGTATAATCAGGCCCACACATACATTGTCAATGGTACAATTAAAGTCAACAAAGGGGTCCCACGTGCAGGGCCGTGCACCTGTTGATAGGCGGACGAAACTCTGCTAAGAATACTCAGTGGCGAAAAACGGTAATAGGACCAACGAGGACCAACAGTGACTGGCGATATGCTGGCGTAATGAACCCCTGTGTCTACCCCATCGGAGATTTGGACGTCGTTTTCTGTATTTAAGCTGATAGATTGCGCTAACAGAATTTGAGTAACGGAAGGTGATAAAGTCACTTTGATAACGTCAAGGTGTTTTTGTCTACTGCGGCGAGGCTACTGGGGATTATTAAAATAAGAGCAAGAACACGAGGTTCGTTTTTTTTATATATTTAGGTCGACAAATTGACGCCACCCACCTGATGGTAAGCTGTGGCAACGTCTGACGATTGCGGGCGACTCTCGTATGATCTTAGTAGTTATGTAACTATTAACTTGTTTAATTTTTTACAGACGTGTCCATTATCAAAGCGCCAAGACTCGCCACAGTGCAAGCAATTCTTTAAACAAGTCGTAGATGCTCCACTTAATAGTCAAACCACCATAAAGCAACACGGCGACCTCATGGAACACTTTAGCCAATACGTTCAGAAACCGCCACTACAAAAGGTGCAGAAACAGCCAGTATCAAATGTTATGTTCGTTAAAAAGTCCGATAATATTTACGATAAGCTCATAAACTCTAAGAAAACAACAACTGCCGTTATAGATATTGAACCGGTTATAATGTCTAGATTGGATAAGCCCTTAGTACTTGCGCCAGTGTATATGAGAGTTCCCACTATAAGAAAAAATAACCCTTATTGGCTTCATGAGAGGGTACAGACTCATACTACAACGCCAGCTTCAGATATTATTTATCCATAATGAAAAGAAAAACATACTTACCTCTATCTCAATTATGAATTGAAAAAGATAAGTAAAACAACTTTATATGTAGGTATAAAACCCTTAGGGTTATAGCCAAAGTGATTATTGTTTTTTTTTGTATAGAATTAACAAAACTTTACTAATAATGTGTGCTTATATTTGCCAGTAATAATTTGAAAAAAAAAATTGTCAAATTACGATTTCAAATTCCGTTTGACATTAATGACAACTGTCACGAAGTGTTGACTACATTTAAAAATAAATAAAACAATATAAAGCGCTATGAAAAATTTAATACAATCATAATTATTTACTGTAAAAGTAACTGTTGTACTCATTATATTATATTCTTATATTATAACAGTTTAATACAATATTTTGTATAATGTCCACCAATATAAAGGTCAGTCTTAATCAAAATGTAAATTTTCTCAGAAATTTTCTTTACAAAACAATAAACATTGTTGTAAATAAAAGTACTATTAAATTGATTTCTGTTTTTTTTATTTGAAATGTGTTATATATTTGTTATTTCTAGTAAATAACAAATTATTTATAAATTATGAATGAGTAGGTAGGCACTTATTTAACATTTAGGTATTTTAAAATATCAAATATTTACTACTACCTATTGATTAATTATTCAATAACGAACTTTTTTTAACTAATGTTTACAATAAAAAAAATCTTAAAAACAGATTTAAGTTAATCACAAACATACAGAGACGTCGCGAGGGACTTTATATTATAATTATAATAGTGTTTACAAAAAAAAAAACATTACACGGCTATGCATTTCAAAATAAATAATTATCTATATACTACTAAATATAAAATACATCAATCTTTTTATATAGATACATTAAACACAACAAACAAAAACTTATACAGAAATCACGTCATTCTGCACGATTTTCAAATTCACTCAATTTTAATACATAATGAAGTGTGAAAGTCACTTGTACTATTTCACTAATGATTAACTTTTGATAAAACCTGATCGGTTTCATCTTATACTAGCTGATGCAGGCGGCTCCATCCGAGCTTTCTCGTTACATGGACAAAAGTGGTTTGTGTCATTCTGATATATTGTTAGGTTTCTTGTATTGTTTTCGCGTGAAAGTGTAACCAATATCCATAAAAAATTACGAGTTTTTAATGTTAATGTTATGATAGTAGACCTTGAATAAAACGAAACCAGTCAGATTGCCATAGAAAACAATAAAAAATAAGTTGAATAGTACAAGTGACTTTACTGTGCCATGGAATAGTACAATTGGCTTTACTGCTTCATAATGTGTTACAACACTATAAATGCCGACAGTCGAATTTATAAATAACACTCAATTTTAATATTTAAATAAATTGTACACAATAAAGCAAGATAATGGGCGAATGAGTTTAACTCATTTTTTATCATAAATATAATAAAGTTTACAATTGCAAATTATCCGAAAAAAGGCACCAATATATGTATATTTTTTTATAATTTAATATAAGTGAAATTAAAGCATCCAAATACAAAATGGCAAGCAATAACTGGAAAATAAACACGATTATATTCGAGGCTAAATCGCTAATATTTTTTTAAGACACTGTCTATACTTATATCATAATAGGATACATTATATAATATTTACATACGATCACAACGTAAATAGTACACAAAAATGTATAATGTATACTTTTGTATAATTCCTATCTACATTACTCTACAAAAAACTAGCTAAAAAATAAAGTCAAAATATTTTTTCAATGATAATTTTACATAGTTTGTATAAAATTATGATTTTAATTCGGTATATCATTAAAAATTACACAAAATTACATTATAAAGTTGCATTATGTTGAATACGTCTCGTAACAAGGTTAAAAGTTAAAAAAAAAAAAAAAGTTCATTTGTTTATTACAGATAAAAAAATCATTCTAAACTTATTAAAAAAAAAGAAAGTTCGTACGTTTCTGTTCCGTAAAATTTATTTACATTCATAATGATTCTCAATAAGAATTATTAAGTGAAATATAAAATTAAGGACAACAAGAAAACTAAGTAAAAAGCTTATTTTTATAATTATTATACAAATTTAAAAAAAGCAAGGTTTCGTTTCGGGCTATCATTTGATATACAAAATCGATGGGTTTATATAATTATATATCAGTTTTGTACATTTGGTTGCAAAAAAATCTCATGGCAAATTAAGACTAATAGTATCAAAATTTCTCATCGATCGTGTATCACCGTTGAGACTATGGGTCCCAGTGTTGATCCTTGTCAAGATCTCCTGTTGTAGAGCTTTTAAAGTTCTGACAGCGGACATATCTGTTTGTGGAGCGAGGAGTAAAGCTCTACGAGCGTGAGGGAGAGCTTCCGAGGGCTTGTTGAGGGCAAGTATAGCGCGGGACATCGCGTACGCACATTCGAACGCGTTTGGGCGAAGTACTGAGGCTCGAGCGGCGAGGTCTAATGCCTCTGACGGTTCCTGACAATAAAATTGTACATGTCTTAAAAGTTATAACTAATTACGCCTTCACTTGGTAATTTGTCCAACTGACGGATGGACAATAGTACAAAGTGGACATTTTGTTTTTTTTTTGGAAATCAGACAATAGTTTTTAATGAATATAAAAAAATCAACCAGAAATCCAAAATTAGTGCGTAAATATGTATATACCTAAATATTATTTTATCTTAATCTTGAATCACTCTATCTAATACTACTCGTAAAAACTACATTAAAATCAGTAGTTTACAACATAACTAAGGAAACAGACAGCAAAAGGGACTTTATTTTATACTACCTATGTAAAGATTATACTTTTCAACCGACTTCCAAAAAAAAGGAGGGGGTGCTCAATTCGACTGTATGTATTTTTCCTCATATATTTGGTCCCATTCCGCTAACTATTTGGTCCCATTTCGGTAATTTGAAGTCGGTTGTTGTGTCAATTTTGACGTGTATTTTATTAAATACTCACATTCATCTTCCTCTTACACCTCGACAAATTCAACAACAAGTTCGTCTTCAACTGCACAAAGGCGGACACGTGCTCGTGAGGCACCTGCTGCCCCGTGGGGGAGGTGAGCCCCTCGTCGCTGATGAGAGGGTGGATCTTCTTGAGCGCGTACTGGTAGCGGTGGGCGGCTTCTGAAGGTCTGTTCTTGCGGTACAACATGTTGCCGTCTTCTAGCAATTTGTTTAACAGTATCAACCTGGAAAGATGTTTATTCGTTACTAGCTGGTCACCTGATATGGTTTCCGCGTTCCCAAATCCCGCATAGACTAGCTGAAACGAGACCACAATCAAATGACGAGGTTCGTGCAAACATACAACATACAACACCATCTTCACCTTTAAGAGGAAAGTGAAAGAACACTATCTCTCCTCTCTGTCGTAATTTATGTATATATATATTTATATATTATTAGGTATGTATTTATTCTATTGTATACTATCATGCTATGTATTCTTTTCGCTCATTTATCTTCTTGTACACAAATAAATAAATAAATAAAACTGCCCAGACTTCACTAAGGCAATAGACTTGCGTCTATTACATGGGATAAATAAAATTACCGATCAAAAGTACTATTTAATGTGGCAATGTTGCCAGTCTTCCAAGAACTTTCTCACTGAGCGATGATGTGGAAAAAAACTTCAAGGCATCATCAGGAACTTAATTTTGGATAGAAGTTAAAAAAATTATAACTTACATGAACTCTGGTTTGCCAGAAGCCATAACCCACGTGGTGGGGCCAAGTTTAGCGCCTTTTCTTAGGAAACAATTGACGACCTGTAAATGAAAATATATCAAAGTTTAATTAAAAAGTTATAGTAAGAAGATGATAAAACTGAACACACATAACTCTCTGTTTTATTCCTTTTCATTTTTTATTTCAAGAGATAAAAAATTAATTCAGAAGAGTGAGTATTTAACATGCCTCTGTTCACCCATTTTCTAGTGATAACACGATCTAACAAAATGTCTTTATTAAAACTAGAATTACCTACTAATGGATAATCTACCTGAGTTTCTTGCTGGTCTCTTCTCAGGAGAACCAACTTACCAACTTAACAACCAGCGAAAGAATCATTTTCAATGGTTATTTATGTACTTAATTAAGTATTTTTACAATATTACTTGACAATAAATTGTAAAATTTTGACATTCAAATGTGCTCTTTATGTGCCTAAACTGAATAAACGAAATTGATTCTTTGATTCTTGAATGCTCAAAATTAAATATCAAAAAGTCGATTTAGTATGACATTTTATTTATTGGAATCGTGTAAAATTCTCTACAACCACCTATGTAAGTAGAGGTATTTGGTACTTACAGGAACATTCCGTTGTCCAATAGCTCTGTCCAAAGGCCTCAGTCCACTGTGGTCCACTCTCTCTAGAGAAGCCCCCCTATCCAACAACACGTCGACCAGTTCAGCGGGACCCCCACAAGCCAGACCTAATGGTGTTCGACCGTTACCGTCGGTTTGATCTGGAAAAAATGTCATCAATATTATAATATGACAAGTTTTGCTTACGGACAAATTATGATAGTACATAATGAACAAATTTGACAATGCTTACGGACAAATTATGTTAGTACGTAATGAACAAATTTGAAAATGCTTACGGACAAATTATGTTAGTACGTAATGAACAAATTTGACAATGCTTACGGACAAATTATGTTAATACGTAATGAACAAATTTGACAATGCTTACGGACAAATTATGATAGTACGTAATGAACAAATTTGAACATGTTTACGGGCAAGTTATTCTTATGATAGTCAAGTATGAAAGGAACAATTTCAATAACCTTTTTTGTTAAACTGCTATTCTTTGTAAAGATAACGCTAGATAATATTATTATATACTAGCGGACACCCATGGTTTGTCCGCATGAAAAAGTTTATAAATGGATCCCGATTCCTGCGGGAACAAATTCAAGGGACAAAAAGTAGTCTATCTTACACCTAAATACATCAGTTCTGTATCAATGAAAGTCCCGTTAAAATTGGTCAAACCATTCTAGAGATTAGCCGGAACAAACAATCAGACAATTTTTTTTAATTTGGTTGGTTTTTTGTAAGTAGGTGTCTCATATAGGTACCCACTTTTTTTTGCTTTTAATTTGAAATTTACACACAGATACTAAAATTTGATTAATCTATAGATATGTATATAGATGGATGGATTGAACGATAGACTTACCAATAGTAGCCCCCTTGTCGAGCAGCACGACGATGGTGGGCACCCGGGAGCGCAGGCTCGCCCAGCCCAGCGCCGACACGCCGTCGCCGTCCGCCGCGTCCGGGTCCGCGCCTATCAAATACACACATATTTATAATACACTACCATACACAAAAACCTTCCTCGAGAACCACTTTATCGATTAGTGAAAACCCCATAAAAATCCGTTGCGTAGTTTTAAAGATCTAAGCATACATACGGAAGCGACTTTGTTTTAAAATATGGAGGAACTTGTCATATTAGGCGTCCGCCTCTGCCGAAGAGAGTGGAGTGATGTTAGCGTGTCGAACCTTTTCCCCGGCTTGAAATTACAGACTTTTATGTACCTATCAGGGAAATACATAAAGACATCTCCCCCCGTCCCACGGGGACCCGTTTAGCTCCATGTTAAGGATCTTTTGGACAAGTATTTTTTTTAACCAGACAACGGATCCCGGATTCACGGTGGTGTATGGCTTATAATGAATTAGTTTACACGCCGGAGACAGTCCGTTGTCCGGTGAAAAAAAAAGTGTAAAAGCAGCTTTATTATTGCTGGTGGTCGGTATGGTCAAACAGTAGGCTTCGAGTCAAACAGTAGGCTTCGAGTCAAACAGTAGGCTTCGAGTCAAACAGTAGGCTTCGAGTCAAACAGTAGGCTTCGAGTCAAACAGTAGGCTTCGAGTCAAACAGTAGGCTTCGAGTCAAACAGTAGGCTTCGAGTCAAACAGTAGGCTTCGAGTCAAACAGTAGGCTTCGAGTCAAACAGTAGGCTTCGAGTCAAACAGTAGGCTTCGAGTCAAACAGTAGGCTTCGAGTCAAACAGTAGGCTTCGAGTCAAACAGTAGGCTTCGAGTCAAACAGTAGGCTTCGAGTCAAACAGTAGGCTTCGAGTCAAACAGTAGGCTTCGAGTCAAACAGTAGGCTTCGAGTCAAACAGTAGGCTTCGAGTCAAACAGTAGGCTTCGAGTCAAACAGTAGGCTTCGAGTCAAACAGTAGGCTTCGAGTCAAACAGTAGGCTTCGAGTCAAACAGTAGGCTTCGAGTCAAACAGTAGGCTTCGAGTCAAACAGTAGGCTTCGAGTCAAACAGTAGGCTTCGAGTCAAACAGTAGGCTTCGAGTCAAACAGTAGGCTTCGAGTCAAACAGTAGGCTTCGAGTCAAACAGTAGGCTTCGAGTCAAACAGTAGGCTTCGAGTCAAACAGTAGGCTTCGAGTCAAACAGTAGGCTTCGAGTCAAACAGTAGGCTTCGAGTCAAACAGTAGGCTTCGAGTCAAACATAGCAATGAAAAATTTATTTTAAATCAAAAGGAAAACTTGTGTCAAGTTACGTGGAGACATGAGACGGTAGTCCTTTTACTTGGGAAATTACATGTAATTTTAAACATGTAGCTCTCCTTTACACATAAACTCACTCAGGGATATTGGAAAACTGAAAATTTCATAGAAATATACGGGAAAGTAAAAAGATGCAAGAGAATCGGCACGAATGTAATGTAAGTAGCTGGTTACCATCGAGTAATATCCTCACCTTGCTCCAACAACATTTCCACCACATCAGCATGCCCCTCAGCCGCCGCCAGAATCAATGGAATCTTCCCCCCCGACCCCATCACGTCCGCGCCAGAATCCAACAGCCTTATCACTAGAGCTGTTCTTCCATTCTTAGCGGCCAACGCTAGAGGTGACAGCTGTCGCGCGTTGAGGGAGTACGGAGTGGCGCCTCTGATGAGTAGGGCGTCGGCAATGGCCGCGTTGCCCTGAGAGCATGCGGCCGTAAGGGCCGTCTCGCCCGTTACTGGACATATACCGTCAGGCTGGAAATTAAATATATTCTGTTGATTGAAATGTTGGGATACCACGAAAGCATGTTTCTTGGTAGATAAATTATGGTAATTGGTATAAAAACAAGACCTTTCGTCCTTTTCGAGCCCTGACATTTCGTTTCAAATGCATCAAACGTGATCACAGGTTATAGAGACTCGGTTGGTGCAATAAGAACTTTGAAACGTCGAGGATGATCAGATCAAGTATTTTCAGGGCTTCGCACCCAAAGGTTTACCCTTTGGAAACCCTATTACTGAGATTTTGCTGTCCATCCATCTGTCCGTCTGTTTCCAGACTGTATCTCATGAACCGTATTGCCTCTATAACAACAAATACTAAAAAATAGAATCTATATATATAATACGCCAGTGAAGCCGCTTCTCCTCCTAAACTAAGAGTCGCACAGTCAAGTGTGGACACCGTTGGAAAGGTCGTGGTAGTGGTGCGATAAGATTAGATATTTGACAAAAAGTTAATTTTAACATGATTTAAACTGGATATAAGATTATGCGCGTGATTTAGTAGCAATTAAAATTAAACACAAAAAAATATATTCGCGTGTGCTATTTTTGAAAGGAACATTTTTTGACAAAAATCTTTTTATTATATATATTTTTTTTTAACTTTTTTTTTATATGTTTCATTCAGAGAAATTATTACTTGCGCAGTTTGCGCTACGGGTTGCTAGTATTATAATAAATATTTAAGGGGACTCCCATACAACAAACGTTTGTGCGCGAGTCCGAATCACACTAGCCGGTTAAATAGTAAATGTAAAAATAGTGAACATAAAAAAAACTTCGTTAATCTTAGCTATTCATACTTATATACGTATTTCTGAAGACATACAAAATGGTCGCTTAGATAGAAATCTATATATTTAATACGACAATTTGTCTGGATGTCCGTCCGTCGCGTTTTTTAATTATAATTAATAATACATACATTTGCATGAATTTTTTTTTTTTTTTTATATTTGAGGCGATACAATGTTCGCCGGGATAACTAGTAATAACTTAGTAAAGAAAAACTTACAATCAATTCTGCAGTATCCAAGAGATACTCCACGATATCTAAATGTCCATTCTGAGCGGCGGCTATCAGAGCATGCCTGGAGCCCGGCACCAACTGTTCTATGTTATCATCGTCTATATCCAACGGGTTCCTGTCATCCCTCCCAGTCTGACAGCCCAGGAGATAGATTACTGTATCTCTGTGGCCATTCTTGGCTGCGTGGACCAGAGGAGTTTGTTCTGTTGTGTCAGTGTGACTTAGAGATGCTCCTAAAATTTGAACGACTTATTAGTTTTTTTGCCTTTCCATGGGTTTTAGAGGTTTTAGGTAAATACCTCAATAATGATTCATGGAGCCCACTGCAGGAAAACAGACAAGGCTTCAAAGTTCCACGTTACCACCATACGTTACGATCTAATTCAGTGGGACCAAGAAATTTTCGAAAAATACGTGGGTAGTTGATACTTTCTTATTTTTTTTGTTTAAATATCTGCTTATCCCTTCAAACTCAAAATAAGTTATAGTAATATTACTTACCTGCTGCAATAAGTCTTCTAGCAACATCAGTATGTCCTCTCTGGCAAGCCAAAGACAACGCGGTACATCCTTGAGAATTGGTCATTTCCATGTCAGCACCAAATTCTATCAGCAAACCAACCATAACCAATATTCCTTGGTAAGAATACATACATAGTAATGGCGCATTACCAAGACATTCGGTAATCTGATTAGGAGAACCACCAGCCAATAACATCAGTCGAGAAACTTTGACATTTGGAGTGTAAATGTTTCTAAGATTGGCAATCGCTTCACCAACATTTGACGAACTTGTCGCCACCAACATTGCTTGCAAATCTCTTGGACACAACCCCAACTGGGCCGGACCCATGTTTCTATACATGTGAGCTTTCAAAATATGATGTCCTAATTCCATAGTTTTCTCTGAATCCAATGGTGATTGGACCCTGGACAACCTGAATGCAATTCCACAATGACCGGCTCGTAAATCGCAGAGGAATTTCGGATTTTCATTGTCCTCTCTTCGTATTAACCATTCCCTGAACGACGGATGGAAGAACATATACGTGTTATCTATCCTTTTCACTAAGAAATCTGTTAACGACTCGAATCTATGACAAAATTCATCCCACGGTAAAAATGTATTTACCAGTAAGGAATTGACAGAATAGTATATTTCGACTAAAGTTAGAGGGTAGAGAGCTGCTAAGCAGACGCTTAGAATATGAGTGACTTTCTCAAACGATTGCACTGTAGGGAACCTGAGGTTGAATTGCAACAGAAATATTTGGGCTAACGAAATCGGTACCACTTTGTAATTCGTAGATTTGACCACAATATGACTTCTTTCTAGTAAGTCAAGGGTTAGTTTAAGGAATAGGAATGAACCGTGGCTTAAATGGAGGATATACTGGGCGAATTTCATGACGGAATTGTGAGCACCTTCAGATTTTCCTGTAGAACATTTGATATTAGTTTCTATGATAGGTGCCGCTTGAAGTCTTACGTTGAAATATTCCAAGAGATCTTTGTTAACGTTGTCAGACTCGTCTAGGGTTAGTCTCGTGTAAGGTAGCTGCTTTGTCAGTTCAAGAAATTGTGTCCTAACTGTTGCAATAACTTTTAACCAAGAAGGCATTTCTGCTATATGTCTGGCTAAGAATGAAGCGATGGTATGTCCGTGATCCGGTCTGTGGTATTCCGCTTCACAAAGGCCATCGACTAAAATGATGCTGTTTGCTGAATCTATAGTTCCATTTCGCCTCAAAATTGTCAAAGGTTCTATAATTCCTCTCATGAAGGCTAAATCCGGGTCAGCAATACATTCCTTTAGAGATAGGCATCCTAAAAGATGTGGTTCGCTTAGGAGGTATTCTCTGTATGCTTGAAGTCTTGGAGCTTGGCAGAGTTGTGCTGCTAGGGAGTGGACGAATTCACCTACGAGGCAAGTGCTGTTGTTATCGGCCTGGAAAAAAGGAGAATGAATCAGAACTTGAAGGTAGTTAGTAGTTGTATCAGGCTGTTGGTTTTACTTCATCCATCACAGATGCTTGCGGTAAGACACTGAGTTCACTGAATAGGTGATATATAGAATCTCCTTTAATCACTAATATGCATCAAGATTCAAGTCATCTTGCCATTGGTTCCTGGAATTGGCAATAGGTTCACTTGTTATTTGGGATCAACAAAATGCCTGGTGAACACATTTCACAGGTTTATTAGGGTATAACTTACCTGACAAAAGTGGTAAGCCACGACATGCGACGCCAGGTGACTGAACATCCCAATAGTCAGCTCTTCAGGCAGCATTTCTCTAATATCCGACTGTTCCCTCAACTCCTCGTACTCACAGTTCCTTTTCCTACCAAAACAGGAGTATTCCACCAGCTCTAGTATTAATGCTGTCTTGCCTGTTCCCGGAGAGCCGGATACTAAGACGCCTGTAAGGTTTAAAATGAACAAAGTTGTAGATAAAATCAATGTTTTCATAAAACAATCTTCCATATTGATTGTTTTCTGACGTAATTTAGCATTTGTCGCCGAGGATAAATAAACAGCACACTGTAAAGCCGTTTCAATATATATCGAATATTTGCGTGATAATATCAGAATAATAATATTAGCACAATAAAACCAACTTAATAATTTCAGAACTGCACCACTTTGAAATGGGAACAAACGCGATTTCAAATAAAAAAAGATACCTCAAAATCGGTTCACCCATTCCGAAGGTATGAGGTAACAAACATCGCCAGTCCCTTACAGGTCCTTTTTGAGTTTTTAGACACTTACTACCTATTACTTACCAGCACAACTAGAGTCAAGCGCTTTCTCCATATCTCTGATGAGCCACTGTCGGCCACAGAAGTAGCTCTGATTGTCTGTTGAAGGCACTTCGAAGAACAAAGGTCGCAGTGTCAGCTGTGGTGACGGATGGGCTGTGGAAAATGACAGAATTATGAAATAAACTGAATCTTTGTAAGCTAGTTGTGCTTTGACTGAAATTTGATATTTCAGGATAGCTTGGTTCCAGGAGAATTAAGGTATCTGGCAGATGGATGAGCCTCTAACAAATATTAAGTAATAAGTTCCCAGAACAGATAATAGATTGGTCTCCTTGTTAGTACCACGGGATCGCGAGGGAAACAAAACTGACTCTTTCGTGGGCGTCTAAATATTTCCAGCTCATGGGAATTGTACCTTTTTTTATTTCCGATGATGTACTGGATTGTTTGCTGTTAACCCTGGCGGAGCGTCGAGCTGCAGTTTTTCTTGTTTTGAAGAACCCGCTCGACATGCGAGTTAACTCGTCTGACCTACCGCTTTGGAGAGCTGAAAATTATAATAATATTGGTATTATAAATTCGCTGAAACAATAATTTGTCAGTGACAATTTTTTTTGTATTCTTGTATTTTTATGTAAATAGGTGAAGATCTACTTACTATTGACAGAATGTCGTCTGCTGCCAGGACTTGAGGAACAGTTGCTGGCTGCTGACAGTGACATGGACGCTAGAGAGCCTAAAGAGTCTCGGCCAAGGGGAGCCGCCACCTCTACTTCTGAGGATCCGGTGAGTGTAGACACCTGGAAATAAAAGCAGTAGTAAGGGCTATTTATTTTTTTCGGACGCCAAGGCTGGTGATTTAGGTATAATACCTGCAGTGGCATCTCGCATTTCAGGTAACTCGATCAAAAGGGATTTCATTCGTCAATCCCAATAATTTCAAAATAAATTATTTCCTTCTTGCAAGCAAGAAACTTACAGGACTTGTATTATGTGAAGCCAAAGTATGAGCATCCAAAGACGCGAGCGATGTGCAGCTGTCTCTCGCCTTGTTCCTGGAACCTCGCCGTTCTCCGAGCAGTAGACCAAGCCGCATGTAAAGGTCATTCTGACGTCGAGACTCGTAACCTTGCTTTATGTGACCGCCTTCATCATCTGCCGAAGAGATAACTTAGAATGAAATAATGTACTGACGGTATATCCATCATCCAAATGAAGCCGTCGTCTTCCAAAATTGTTCCATGATTGGTAAAAAGAGGACCTGGGCAGGACTTGAACTAACGCGACCTTCAGTTCTCGGTAATGGCTCAATGCTCTGAGTAGATGAGCGACCAAAACCAAAGCTTTAAGTTGCAATCCTCTTTCGTTTATGCTTCAAGGGGTATAAATATGGGTAAACAAAAAAAATCATTTTAAAATCTAAAGCACTGTATAAATAGGCAAAAACAATATTATTTTTATATACAAAGAGCTTTTTACATTTATTATTTTGCAAAAATATGGGTATTGGTTGTTAATAGGTTAAAGAGGTAGATTTGGAGCATGCAAAATGAGTTTGTTTATATTAGTAAAATGTTATTAGTCTAAAAAAATATATAACAAATAAGAATACAAATATTAAACTAAATATCATGATTTAGTCACGTAGCCTATTTTTTCTGCGATATAAGTTCTTGTCTATGGCGATACAGTTCGCAAAGGAATAAGCGGAGCTTTGAATTTGTGTGAGTACAGTGTCTTTTACACACACATGGTGTTGTACACACAGCTAAGAGTTTTTACTCTACTTTTCGTGGTCACTCAAACAAATGCAAAGCTCCGCTTATCCCTCGCGAACTGTATCATAGGTTAAATTTATCGATTGACTAACGTCGACAGACTGCCAAAGAGGTTCAGTAGACAATGCGTCAATTTAGACTTCGAATCTCATCGAAATCTCATATCTCTTTAACCTGATCCTTTACTATTGTATGTAAGTATTTACATATTATTCCCTATTCTGTGGTTAGGTAATAGTTCCAATCCTAAATAAGTCATACTTAACCTACAAATCAATTAGCATCTAAGCATCTAAGAGACTCAAATTCCTCCTAAAATTTATCATTATCGCTGTATGCTCGCTAAACTGAGTAATAAATGTACTAAACAGCACCTTAAGACCTTTCACATGAGCTCTGAAATAGGTTAGATATGTCACGCTCTATCTGGGATCACCAATAGATAAATGTCATTTGATTAAAATATCTCTTTCGAACTAATCTCCACTTAGACTGGCGCGACATTAAGTTAATGTTGCACGATTCGTTTGTAATCCTTGTATGGAAGGAGATTGCGCAAGGATGTGAAATATTAAATTGTTAGAACTGGAACTGACTGAAGAAATGAGGTTTGCATGCATATTTTTTTAAAGATTTATTCTTGGTGATCAGCTGTTGTGAGGGAACTACAAATAATCAAGTTAATATATTCTAGTTGTGGTCAAAATACTAGGTCTGCCAGTGTTTTAATTGGAAATAATTATCCTTTTTTAAACTTAGTAGGTATATAAGTTACGGGTTGGTAGATAAGACGGCGTTGCATTTAAGGACGTCAATTTAATCCCTGACTACCACTTTATTGGCGTAAAGCTAGTGCTAACACAAGCTTTTCAGACTATTAATACTGTCGATTGGCGGCACTTGGTGGAATCTGCTACACATATTGCACAAAAACACATATAACAGTGGAAAAGTATATGTGTTTTTGTGCAATATGACAAGCTTTTCAGCTTAAATAGAGAAAAAGGAAAGATTGAGCTGTAAGATGTTTCCTCTCGAAATGTTCTTCTTGATCTTGATTCTTGAATGACATTTAATTTGGTGGCTACTCGTAATGTCCACGACGTCGGTGGTTCGTAAACTGAGCGTGGAAGTGGACACTATTAAACGCTTCCCTCCAAGACCGTGTGAAACGATCTTAACAGATCATGTTACTTTTATTTTCTCAGACAATATTAGGCGGTACACACGTTTTCTTCTTCTCGTAGGGGTAATTGACCAGTACTTGTTTTATTTTGAAGAATATCTTTATTTCTTATCTTGTTTTTCTAAGTTTAGGGCGCTTGGCGACTTTTTATTCATTTACTTGATAGCGGCAAGTTCGTTTTGCAACAGGTGCTTAGCGTGTTCGTGAGCTATATATATAGGTACGAGTATACGAGTAGCCTGGCGGGAAGCACATTAAAAAAATAAAAGCTTCTAAGTACTTACTTAATTCTATACTTAGCGCCGTTTTTTATGGTTTTAAACAATACATCACACAGCCAAGGTTGAAACCTTGACAGTGTCTGTATGAACGAATTACAGTAGCGTATTGAGTCACTGCCAAATAGGTTTACGTTCAGAGTCATGGTCAGTGATTCTGTTTCATACAACAGAATTGTGTAATGCAAGCACGATAATAATACATATATCGATCTTTCATCTTCAGTTTTCGAAATTTAAAACATGTGCAATGCATGTTCGAAATTTAAAACCTGCAGAGTATAAAACCAGATTTTTTTAATTTAAGATTTATATAACTTCCATGTCTTTTTGTGTACAAAATAAAGATTTGAATTTAGAATACGAACACGTTGACTCTCGCTATTCGTAATAAACATTATATTGTCTTTTATGAAAATAGAATGAGACATTCACTTCACTCTATATATATAGTATCGCATGATAAAGTTCCTGTTCCCGTATTACGCATGTAATGTTATGCTTCACTAGATAAACTTGACTGGGAACAAGTTTCGTGAGCGTGGGATGATTTTTCAATCCAACCACATCCTGACTACATGAACGAGCTTTAAGGAAATAGATTTTTTATGGGCTCCATTGAGTACAGACAATGTTAGTATAAGTTACTTAAGAATGTCTGTTTTCAGTAGATAAATTAATCCATATGGAATCAATGTTTCATTAGTTCAATACGACCATATCTGGCACAACCATCCTTCTTGTAAGTCGTACGTGCAGTATAACTGCCTAATTAAATGAAGAGGCCGGTTATATTTGGCTGACTCTGCGGACAATATAATTTGAAAATGGAACTAGCTAGTAATTTAAATCAAATGTTTCACAGTTTAAAAACATAAATAACTAGAAACTTTTTTTTCTGAAGTCGATAAGGTGATTTGAAAATAGAAGGAACCTTAAACTTAATATTTTTCTAAATTTGAGCGGGACATTGATTGATTAAAAAAATATTTTTACAGTTTTACATTCAATGATTTCTATTTCACTTCATCATGCAGTTGCGAGTTGCGTATGTACTTAACAACTTAACATAACAATATCATAAATATATTATTACATGTAGGCTGTCCAAAGTGTCCAATAGTCACCTTGTCATCTAATCCATGAAGGCGGGTCCTTTCAGAGCAAGTCATGTTAATCTCCCACAGAGTGCTGCGACCTTGGTACTCGCTTGTTTATAAGAGCATTTACGTTTCAATAGATTTGACATTAAGGCTGTATAAGAAAGAGGTCTAAACACTGATTAGGTTGTTTGACATAATAATGGTATCGCGCAATCAAATTATGAGTAGAGAAATACATTTTTTTATGTACATGAGTTCATTTCAAGATTTTTAAGGAGTGTCAGCGCAGGTATGGGCCTTAAAAGTCAATGGCCTGAGTTCCTCAACCCAACGCTGTTGCATGGTGGGAACACCTATTAGCACCAATTATATCCAGGTATACGCTTTGTATTCATGGGTATTTCGGTGGTACTAGGCCAGCATGAGAGTAGAACACACCATAGTCCATACTTTACACTCATTGATGACCCCTTTATACCATAATTAGGTGCGGTAATTACCAACGCTAATTTAATTCCTATCTTCCTAGTAGTAATAGCTGATACGCATAAAGAGGTTGTAGTTAACCTTGTTATCTTGATATAGAGGCAATGGTGTATTGTACCAGTTTTTCTCTATATCTGGATGTTATATAGGTATTTATATCTGTATCTACATATTTATCATTTGTATATGACTTATATTCCATATTTTTTTTGCACAATATTATTTCTTTATAATATTGTAGGTACACTGCTAACATAAGAGTATGGGCAATATAAAATTTTCTCTTTCCATCTACTATGGGTTGCCTGGAAGAGATCGCATTTTAGCGATAAGGCCAGGATAAGTTAATACATATTATTTAAGAAAATGCCCTTTACTTTTAAGACCTGATGAGATTGCATCTCCCTCCCATTCAAAAATCGAATCATTCGATTAAATGTCACTGATTATAATCGATGCATGCAGTGTTACGTGATAACTTATGAAATTTTATGATGTAACCAAATTGAATCGAGAATAACTTTAAACATATAGTTATTATATATGTAAGTACTGTACAATTATATAAAAGTCTTCAAGCGTGAAATAAATTCAAAACAAAATCAAAACACCACACAAAATGCATACAAAAAACAAATACAAAACCGGTATAGTAAGCTATGTGTCAAACGGACGGAGCGATGCGAACAGGCAATAAGGTGTGCAAAAATCGAGCGGCGACTGTGCTAGATCGAATGCTGGGAATGTGGAATAAATACCGATGCATTCATTTACTGCAATAATCGATTCTAAATTATAGTTACGATTAAATAAATTTATCGCATTAGCTACCGCAAGTGGTCACAATTCTAATTTCAAATAAATTTTGATATAAATTTTGAAATAGGAAAAGAATTGCGCAGGTAAATTGACACTAAGAAATTCAAACGTTGTATAAATATTTATCAAGTTATACATTTAATAGGTTCTAAAATCGCATTTGCAATTAAATGAGCGATCGGCACAATCCACATTCCGATGCAAAATTGAAATATCGTGCCTGTCAGTTGATTGAGTCCTTGTGGCACAGAGGAGTGCGTGGACCAAAGTGATCTGATCTTATTGAAGACCAGGCTATGCCACGCCGCGTTCCTTGGACCTTCTTCAGGTAATCCTGTTGGAGCGAATTTTGATGTAAAATACTGCGATATCCTCAAATAAATAATAATGAAATGCCAATTTTCAATAAAGATTTTCGTGAAAATGTTAATTTAGCTCGACCAAGTATTCCTAATCGTCGTGTCTATATTAACGACCTGTCATAGGTTATTAAAGACATCATTAGTCATATCGGCAGATAGAAACGTTACCAGTATCAGCCGACAGATTAAGCACAAACGTGAAGGGGCAAGGACTATTAACGAATGATACTAACAGTTATTAAGAAACTCACAGCTGTAGTGTATATTTCAATTAACAACGAAATCTGGTATACCACAGTCCGAAGTCTTATAATTAATGGAAATAGAAAATGTATCAGATGCAAAGATAATGTTCACAGTCGGCCCGCTGTCTGCGCAAACCGTATTGCAAAAGTACGAATATATAATACTCTAACTAACAAATAGTAGAACAGACAACCGGTCTTTCCTTACCCCTACGTACATCCGGCGCGGTGCGCGTGCGCGTGGGCGCATGTCGCAACTGTCGCTCGATATTATTTACAACAGACATATCCTCGGAATCATCGTAAATATCGGAATATGGAACATCCAATCAGAGAATGTTACTCATCCTCGTTATGAATGAAACTTTAGTTTTGCCCTAGAAGGTGTCAATAAAGTGTAACGTGTTCCGAATGCGTCAAGCGGCAGCGCTTGCGCAACTATGGAAATCCGCAAGGACCACGCACTGTCCCACGAGTATGCTAATATAATACATGCGATATACTCACCGGAGAGAGGCACGTGGTTGTCATGCGAATGCCGCGAGCGATGGCCGAACGGACTCCGCAGAGACTTCGGACTCAGAAAGAATCTTCTTCTAGTGTGTGGTGGTGTGGGACTACTCTGTGCCAAGTTCGATGATTGTTTAGGTGGCTTGGGTAGACGTAGAGGTGATTGCCATTCCGGCTCCTGTCGTTGAGGCGACGGCGTGTACCGTTCCATTACTGGTCGCCTTTGTGCCTGATTGCTTCTCGCGCACGAAGGACAAGCTTCGTTCCTGAACATGCACGAATAGCAGCGCTCATGTCCGCATGTGTCGATCAGTTTTCTCTTCTTACCCTTATCAAAGGGCATGTTACAGCTGGGACAGTTGGTGCCTCCAGTCTCGCTCTCCAACAACTGGCGTATCGCCGCTAGGTCTGAAACAATAATGGATTATGTTAATGTAGGTTTTTGACCGTTTGCAATGAGACACTGAGTTGGTTTACTTAGACACCTGTTCCTTCAAAGGAATAAGCATCGGAATATTGTTGGACTCATTTTATGGGGGACAAGTTTATTGTCGCTAATCAGAAACCTTAAAGTTTGCCAGAGTTTGACAGTAGCACCACTTGCAGGTGAGATTAGCTTTTGCATCTAAGACAAGAAATCGTTTTAGACATTAAATTATTCAAACCAGATAGTTAATTTAGACTTTAATATGATACGTACCAAATAAACTGAAACTTTAATATAGATGCTGTATCCTCAATTAAATGAAACTGTTTTCAATCATTGTTTATTTGATCGAAAGGAATTCTAGTACTTTTACGTTGTTTATGTAAAATTATATGATCTGTATTAAATCTTACAACAGTTCATATACAGGAAGATAAGTAACATTTTGATTTATATCGAATGTTGTTAACTTCTTAACACTCGGTTCAAATTAAGCGATTCGTAAATCAAAGTCTACAAACGAAGTAATTAAATATATGTATAAACGTTGCCACGCGAGGCGGCAGAGCAAGACAGAAGTATTATGTTGCTCTTTTATTTATGTTAGTGTGGATAGCGTTCTGATTCCATCAGCAAATGACATTACCGGAAGATTGACCGCCCTTATGCTCATGCGCATACCGAGAGATACAAGTTATTTTTAGCTTATAATATGGCCTCTGTCGGCTAAATTATTTTTACTACTCCTTAAACTAAAAGGATCAGAACCGGTGTGAATCAAATTGAAATCGTTGCATGGTGTAAACGAACGTCGAGAGTAATTTACGCAGTCTTGGCTAAGTACTTTCATTTCGTGACCTTTAGTGCAAGTTTAAAAATAATTCACGTTGTTTCTGACAGGCAGAACTTGTTTATGACGTTTTACAGGTTAATGAAGACTGTTAAAACAATATTTATGACTCCGCTTGTGCAAGAGTATGTGACGTAACTTACATATTTTCTTGTCAAAATGTGAGCTGGCAAAATGGAATCGAAAATACAAATAAATACAGTTAAGACAATTGAACAAGGTCTCCGACGAAGAAACCGCCCTCCACACGTTGGAGGACTCCAGCGGAAGCAGGTAGAACGTGGCCGTGACCTTCTGCGAGCAGGTTATGCCCGCAAAGGAGGCGGCCGAGAGGGAGAGGGAGCGTATCCTCCCCGCTGAGTTCCAAAGTCGGCGATCAGGGCGCCGCAGACTCATGTACCACAGATTACTAAATAATCTACGCCCAAGTCCATCGACCTCCATGATAGGCGCCTGAGGACAGCGGGCTAGTCATCCTTTCATAAGGTCAGGGTAGAGAAAAGAGGAAAAATGGAGAGGCTGGCAAAGGTGAATTACACAAACACATTCTGCCAATAACCTTGCAGGTCCCATGTAAAAGTTTGCCTACAATCTGCAATCTGAACCTAAATTCCATATCCAGTACTTGGCTATCATTAAATATAATAAATGAAATTTGCATCTTGCATAATTTTTTTTTTCTTTAATAAGGTACAAAGTTGTTTTTTAAACTACTCGACTTCGCTAATGTAGATAAACAGGGTAATAGCATCTCTTGCAACGTATTTTATGGTCTATATTTCTGATATCTTGCACAAATAGGCACAGCATAAAGGTTTAACCCTCGATCACTTGCGCGGGGTGCTGTAGGCGCCCCATGCATTTTTAAACGTAAATATTACTAATAATTTCTTTAGTTACGCATTTGCTCGTCTCAGTATCTTCAAATGACCTTTGAACGCGTCGACACGGGGCGAGAGGGGCATTGTGGCCCTCACCCTGCGAGCGAGAGGGCGTGTCAAAGTTTTTGTGGGGTGGTCACTACGCCCCGCGAGCGCTTGTGTTATACTTTTGCAGAGGTTACTTTATCAGCAAGGTACGTGTTTTGTAGAACAGTAAAATAATGTTGATTTTAAAATTTAAGTTTTATATTTACATACGTCATACAACACAAAATAATAAAATGCTGGTTTAATACCATTAACTGTTATTATATATACATAAATCCACATATATATGTGGGGTGGCCACAACACCCTCGTGAGTGCTCACGAGGCTAAAAAACCGTGCGAGTGATCGAGGGCCCTAGCAATAAATAGTCAATGCACTTGATGTTTGCTTTTATCATCTTTTATACCTTATACTGAACCTTTATTAATACCACTTAAAATGCTTGCCTTAAAGTCAATCTTACAACTTTGACTGCACAGCCTATACCTATATCTTTATTAATTTAATACTAGCGGACGCCCTTGGCTTCGTCCGCTTACCAAATTTTACACACAAAAACCTTCCTCGAGAACCACTCTATCCATTGGTGAAAACCGCATCAAAATCCGTTGCGATAAACTGAAGTTTGTTTAGTTGAATGCAATAATCTCACGAGCTATCAGATGAAAGCTATAGCGTGGATGTCCACGTTTCTTCAACCAACTTCCCCCACCTCTCATTCCCGAGGTTTAAGGCTATCATCCCGTTTCTACTCCACCTCGGGACCTACTACGTTGAGCCATGGTGTTACTAATGTAGTTCCTAAATTATAATATCATCAAGTTTATAATATATCCAAGGCAGTTTTTCAAAGTAACCGTCGTAAGCTATCAGCGAGAATGTGATTGATCTATGGAACTTAATTAAGTTATGTTCATTTCCCTTACATACTAATATGGATGAAATTAAATCCAGTAAAATCACATCGATCACAGCTTTCGGTTTAATGTTGCCCAATTTAAAGTAATTTTTAACCATAAATAATTATAGTAGGCCATATATTTTATTTCTTCATCAATTAATTAAAAAGGATTTATTTTCGTAAATGTTGTCACTGGCATAAACCTGTAGGTGATCTTTGTAGGTGATTGAAACCATTCGGTTTAGTAAGTACGTTAGATTTTAAATTCATTGGATTAGTTTTCTCGATCCCAGATCCCACGGAAACAAATTACCGGGAATAAAATATCGTAATGTTTAAATTTAGAACATTGTCTAGCTATACGCGTATTTTTATCCACGACTGAACGGAGACGGTACATGCGTTTGGGGTGAGAGGATGTTTGTTTGTTTGTGTGTTTGTGCAAATACATATTGCCATTTTTCTCCAAAACTACTGGTCCAATTTTTATGCCTCCGACGGATATTCTTTTAAATTATTTTATTCTTTTTCAATTACCGTTTAACGCGTCGCGGGTTTTTACAAAATTAAGAAATTTGATTTTTTATCAAGATCTGTTCAACGGTTTTCTTGTGATTGAATAAGAAACATTATTGTCTAATGTATAGAGCGCCACCATCGTTTTATTAAGATATAAACAAACCTCTTTATCAAAAACTTTAATGAGAAAATTCTATATTTAAATTCTAACCGACTATTCAAAGAGATAAACTGTTCTTTATGGTTCTATATTACTCTTCTTATCATAATAATTATGGTGGCCAGTATTTAATCAAATCCAATTCAATGACGTCGAATATATTTCAAGATTTAATTACTAATGCATTCTTTGAGGCTTCGAAATGCCTACATACTCCTGTTATCTTATTATATTCTGTCTGTTTGTCAATGTCAAATTCACGTAATACCCTCATTATTTTCAGAAAAATTTGTATTTTTAGTAAGTAAATGTTTATTAACATATTTATGAAGTTACTTTCTGTGACATTTGTTTGGTTATGTAAGTTGGTTGTATAGTCGATGTGTAATGTAATATTGTAAGGCGGTTGTACCTAATAGGGACTTGGGTTTTTGCGGAGCGCGTGGCGTTTAGGTTAGCTATGGCGCTGGGTAAAAATCCAAGCCCAAACGCTCAAATTACAATACCAAACAACATTTCCTCACCGCGAACTAGTCCAGAGTAACTAGTTCTTCTGTGCGGGAAAAATCAAGCATTACCTTGACATTGGCGAAATCATCGATGAATATCTGTGGAGCCACGTTTTCAAAAAAAGAAGAAAATTTGCCTTTATCCCTGAAAGGTTGTTTATATTTGCCAGACCGATTGACAGACCAAGATCTGTCTGTCGGCAGGTGCACCGAGTGCAGGGGAGGATGACTTGGACCCTGGAGGTGCAGGGAAGCATGAAGGGCCCCTAACACCCTGTACAATTGTTTTGCAACAAAATTTACGACAAACAAGTAGACATGACTGCCTCGGTGGCTCAGTGGTATGAGTATGCGACTGGTATGACATGACTGCCTCGGTGGCTCAGTGGTATGAGTATGCGACTGGTATGACATGACTGCCTCGGTGGCTCTGTGGTATGAGTATGCGACTGGTATGACATGTGACTGCCTCGGTGGCTCAGTGGTATGAGTATGCGACTGGTATGACATGACTGCCTCGGTGGCTCAGTGGTATGCGTATGCGACTGGTATGACATGACTGCCTCGGTGGCTCAGTGGTATGAGTATGCGACTGGTATGACATGACTGCCTCGGTGGCTCAGTGGTATGAGTAGGCGACTGCCGCCCCTGAGGTCCCAGGTTCGATTCCGGGTCGATTCAAATTATTTGTGTAATCCACAAATGTTTGTTTCGGAGTTTGTGTATTTTTATTGAAATATATAAGTATGTTTATCAGTCATCTAGATCCCATACCACAAGCTTATATTAGCTTAATTTGGACTAGATGACGTTGTGTGAGAATGTCCAAAAATATTTATTTATTTTATTTATCTGTTTGCCGGTTTCGAGAAAGATGTTGAAAAAAATTAACATAGCAACCGACTTCAAACTAACGAAATGGGACCAAATAGTTCTCGGAATGGGACCAAATTGAAATGGAGACCACTTAGTAGTAACTTCCAACTAAAAAAATAAATAAATCGCTTCACCCAGTCCCAAGATGATGAAAAACACAGTCGAAATGAGAACCTCCTCCTTTTTTGGAAGTCGGTTGAAAATTGGACGTCTAATATGCCTGTGCCTACCCCTCAGAAGAAGTATGTACGAGTATGTCTCCTTCCAAGATATCAACGTGTATTGATATCTTAAAGGTGATGTAATAACAGACGCATATCACGCCTATATCCTCGAAGGGGTAGGCAGAGGTGCATTACACACCCACAATTTGCCAGTATTTTAGTCCATTGATGTAAAAACCAAACAAATAAATAAACTTTCACATTTATAGGTGAGAATAAAAGTAAAATTAATAAAGTTAACTTTTATTACCATGATCTACCAACTTGATTAGGAATTAAAATAACAGGCTCTACGGTATTCTGACCATATAACTTTAATATGCTCATACTTTCTCATTAGTGTAGCCAATGTATTGCAGAAAGATGGTAATTCAACATTAATTTATTTCGTTTATCTCTAATTATTTCATTAAATAAATAATCAGCACTATTAATTAAGCTTGGTTATTATTGACATATAAACCTAGTTTAAAAATAAATAAATGACCTGTTTGAGTCTTTAATAATGCTTTAATAGGAGTTCGATTTTTGCTGAGCGCGTGTCTGGTGGCTTTTTAGGTTACCTCTGGCGCTCCGCAAATATCGGGTTCCCAGACACTCACATACCGAAGAACGTTGCTTGTCCTGCACCTGGAGCTAGTTAGGAATAATTGGACTATCAACTAATCAAGCATTACCTTGACATTGGCGAAATCATCGATGAATATCGATGGAGGCACGTTTTTAAAAAAAAGAAGAAGAATAAGGCTTTAATAAGAACAAGCTGAATGTGGTCTATCTGTAAAAACCGCAAGAAAATCTGTTACGTAACTTTGTAGACTAATGTGTATATATTACGATGACAGACAGACACACGATTTCTACTGTTGTATAGAGAGTTTGTGGAAGAAAAAGTAGTAAAAGACGCTGTACTACATCTCACATCTATTGTCATTGTCACTTTTGACGTTTACTATTGTTTAAAATAGGAAACAACAAATTTTCGAACTAATTTCAAACAGGTACAAACCGGTTTTCCGTTGTTTTTTGTAATAAAACCTCTTTTATGGTCTGTTTTATGGTCGATTGTGATCTTTACCTTTATATGTACAATACGTTGCTTTGTGTAAAGCCGACACACGTCGCGTTAATAGAATTTACAGTTACACCTATTGAAGCGAAACTTTTGTAGGTGCGTCTGCGCAGGTGAAATTGTTTCAGTGTATGTCATTGTTACTGCTGCAGTTTCATTAGTGCAATTTAGACTTTCCATTGGTAAGACCGTAGCGTCTGCGAAAATTTCTCTAGCCTAGTATACTATTGAGTAATTTAATATTAAATAATTTATAAATTTGTTTAGGGCCGCCTGTCATTTTACCCGTGGGAAGTGCCTGCCGATTCCACCAGTCTTATTTTTAAATTTCAATGAATCGTGAAAACTATAGTCCATGGGGTGAACTTCCACTGGAAATACGTTCCACTGGAAATACGTTCTGCTTGTAACCAGAGACGCCCGGCAACGGACGTTAGAGCGGCCGGAACTAAAAAAAAAAAAATGGGTTGAACTTGAACCACCGTGTTTCCTTTCCAGGCGAAACGCTTAAGCAACAGATCAAGGCACCACCATAAGTACTTATCAAAATTTGCATCATACTAGTTATATGAACTTATAATGAATATTATCAGTATAGCGACTCAGGTATGCTCAGGGTATCACTAAATTTTCTTCTCTTTCTTTCACGTATTTTTAATAAACCGAAGTTAATCTAAATCCCTTGAGGGGTTAGAGCGTATCGAAGCAACAAACTTATAAACTACTAGCGGTCCCCCACGACTTCGTCCGTGTGGGTAATTTGGAATTCTTCCCGTTCCCGTCGCCTATAATTATTGTTCCCGTCGCGTCGCCCGTAATAATTTGTTAGAACTAGTTTCATTTCCATAAAATATGTTATAGTGAGTTAACCTTAATAGATAGATGTATGCTACCCCAGACTTTTGTTTAGAACTTCTAAAGAGGAACAATTCTTTAGTACATCATTTTAACTTAATATTAACCATTTGACCAGCGCACGCAACGGAAGTTCTTAAAAGAAATAAACTTTCCCAGTTTTTGAAACATATTTCACTGCTGCTCCGCTCCCATTGATCGTAGCGTGATGTTATATAGCCCATAGTCTTCCTCGCTAAATGCACTTCTCAAAACAAAAATATTTTTTCAAATCGAACCAGTACTTCCTAAGATTAGCGCGTTGAAACAAACAAACAAATTCTTCAACTTTATAATATTAGCACAGAATAGGGAATAGTACTTACATACAGAACTTGCACTCCGACGTTAATTAAAGCACATTCTTTTGTTTATAGAGAACATAATTCGAACATTAGGGCGTAAAGTAAAATATATACCAGCATAATTTGACCAATAATTATGACGTTAATGCCTCAATATCAACTCTATGGTCAATGCCGTGTCACAAACAAGAGACAACCCTTACTGATTTACAACATTAAGTTGTCGCTGACGTCACGTATTTTTTGCGGTTGTTAGACGAGTGACATAGGCCTGATTAGTAAGTATAGAAAATATTTATTATTACTAAGACTACAACGTTAAAAAATCATAACTCGCTTCTAGTATTACACACACATTGGCCAAAATACTTTACAAAACACATGTATTTTCAATGTTCGCAGGAGGTCATTCATCTAGCATGTAATTAGGTTTTAATAAAAAAACCATCTATTTTCGTCTATGATCTAACTCTGGAGACCTGCATTAAGTAGTATGTCGACCACTGTTCGGAGCACAGTATTGTCTGATGGCTTAATTGTTTGACCACCCTGTACCATGAAACGTTGATGTTTAAAAGCTAGCGTATCTCGTATCTATTCTGTTTTGATTATTGTTTGGTTGAACTCGTTTTCTCAGAAACTAACGGTTCGAATTGAAATATTATTTTTGTGCTGAATAGACGATTTATCGTGGAAGCCTATACGCTATATAATATCACGCTACGACCAATAGGAGCGGAGCAATGAACGTGTTACAAAAACCAGAACTAAGGTTTGTTAAGGTCACAGTAGAAATGCACACGAAAATACTTAACAATACAAAGTGTAGAAGCACAGAAAACAATCCAAGTTTTATAAGTACTTCGCATTCTCTAGTAGTAAGTGTTCATAAAATAAAATTACGTTACATTACAGTGAATCAAATAACTTTGATCAATCACATTTCGTAAATAAAATCTGAAACATATAGGTACATAACTCACTCAGAAAGGACCCAGTTCTTAAAAGAGTTAGAATTGCACTTTCAAGTAAATTATTTTATTGAAGACGTCTGGTAAACTTAACATGTTACTATCGAGAGTTAGAGTATCGTGGTAGGGGCTATGTCTGGACAACTGACACTGACTCACACGAATTGGTTGTAGGTAAAAAACTGGCGATCACGCCGTACCAAAGTTACGTCTGCTAGTATTTTCATTGGCCTTCCAATCGAATTTGAGTTTTATACTTCAGCCAAATAAGGTTAGTTGTATAATTTTTTAAATACATTACCTTTGTTTTCGTTGATGTGTCTAAACAGGTTTCGGGTCACGCCTCAGTGGGGATATTAAAGTAATTTTCTTTGAGAACTCATCAATTTCCAAGTCGTTAATTTTTTTGTTAGACGCGTCTGTTAGACAGCGTTATTACACGTATGGGTTGAGATTTCGAATATTTTATGTTATTTAGGTTAGTGATTTTAGTTCATGCATTGTTTGTTTTACTAAGAATTTGCGATAAGATAGCGCGTTTTGTTTGGGATTCCGTATAAGGTCGTGTTTGTGAAAAACTAGGACATAATTTAAAGGCATTACGGAATATATTTGACACTCATAAGAAAAAAAAAACAATAATACACCTTTTCCTACCCCTTTGGGGGACCCCCGTAGAGACCACTCAGGTGGTCAAAGTCCGCCGGGTGCCACTGGAAATACCTTCTGCGTGTGAACCAGAGGCGCCTGGCAACGGACGTGAGAGCGGCGAGAAAAAAAAGTGGGCAAAGATATGCATGCAAATGTGGGTGTGTGACTCACATAATGGCCAAGCCTATGGCCGTTACCGGTCACTATAGAAAATACATGTGCACTCTGTAATTCAAACCAAAATGTCAATAGCCGGGACAGATGTTACACACAACTAAATAGAATCTGAGCAGTCCGAGTAAAAAAAGAGAGAAAAATGTAGAACTACTCGTAATCTGTTATTATGCTACTAACTCTTCTGTAATCCTTCTATTGTGATTGATCACCAAGTCTTCTAGTGTTGCTTTATTTTCTTAATATATAAAATTTTCGAGTCACAGTGTTTACACCTCCGAAACGGCTCGATCGATTTGTATGAAATTTTACATGCATATTCAGTAGGTCCGAGAACAGACTACTATCTATTTTTAATACCCCCTAAGTGATAAGGGTTGTCCACCCTAACATTTATTTTGATATTTTTAATAATGTGGAATTAAAAATACATACAGCCCTAAATTTTCACCCTTCTATCACCAACTCCTATTTTTGATTAGTCCCTATTTTCCTTGGTCACGACAGTTCTTATGAAAAGAAAATGCATTACGAAGTTTGTCGGGACGGTTCTTAACGCGTTAAAATCCTCGTATTTTTTAAAGTTATTTATGTCTTGAAATATCATAAATATTCCGTATAATACAAAACACATAATTGTCTAAGATACAAATATATTTAGTTATCAGTAGAAAATAAAATCTTTTAATTAGGTTAGGTAGATATGTTTATGCAACTAATCCACATTTCTAGAAACACTAATTTGATTGAAAATCAACACAGAGTTATCAATATAATTAACGATTTTATCTTTAATATAATGGTATTTCTTGGAATCGAATGTACTTAGTATGTAACTACTGTTTAAAAATATGATCGATTTTAGCAAGAATTTATTGATAAAGTAAGTAAGTAAGTAGTAAGTAAGTAAGCATTTATTCGCATAAAACATGTGTATTAGGTGTCCAAAATAAAGTATAAAAGAAATGACCTTCCAACAAGAACAGCTGAATGACTGCAATCAGGCTACACGGTTGATTTGCAGTTTTATTATTAACTAGCGGAAGCCTGCAGCGTCGCCCGCTTGACAAATAATATAAGTACTAAGACCTTCCTCGAGAACCACTCTATCCATCGGTAAAAACCGCATCAAAATCCGTTGCGTAGTTGTAAAGATTTACGCATACATAGGGAATGGGCGACTATCTTTTATACCTACTATGTTATATTATGCTAATGATTAATTATTGTTTTTCACCATTTCGACGGTTCAGAAAGGTATTATTTCAAATGACAATTGTTAGAATTATTTTAAAAAAAATCAAAAATAAGTCTCTTTCAATATTGTAAATAAAAACCGACTAAGCGCGAGTCGGACTCCCGCACAAAGGGTTCCGTACCAAATATAAAAAAACAGGTTTGTTGTTTAGGAGCCCCCTTAAATATTTATTATATTCTGTTTTTTTAGTATTTTGTTGTTATGGCGGCCACAAAAATACATCATCGGTGAAAATTGCAACTTTCTAACTATTACAGGTCATGAGATACAGCTCAAGACAGACGGAGAGACATCGAAGTCTCAGTAATAGGGTTCCTGTTTAACTCTTTGGGTACCCTAATAAGTTACATACTTACCCTAAATGTGACATGGTCTTAGGACATACTGTAAACTACATCCTTTTGAGTTTAATATTTATGTTATGTAAGATTTTAGAAGTAGTTATGTTGTATGTATGAGAAACTGTAAAAACAATTACATTTGCGTATATTTGAAGAAAGTTAGTACGTGAGAAAATGTATGATTGTTTGTTTGTAAGATAACATTAATAGATCTGTGAAAGTCACATATGAATTGTTATTTTATTATTCCTTTCTCACTACAGTTGAAATACAATGTCAGGAATTTGTAGATTTCTTGTGTGACATTGTCATAGATATCATCATATAGGTATGTTTAGGGTAGATTTTTATTTATTTTCAATTCAATTCAATACACTTTATTGTCACAACATGGAGAACATACAAAAAGTAGATATCACTTAAGAAGAGTACAAATGGCGGCCTTACCGCTAAAAGCGATCTCTCCCAGACAACCTTTGGATGGATAGCGAGTTTAAGAAATTAAAAGGTACAACTATCACTCTAAGGAGAAAGAAAAATAAAGCGATGATTTTTTATGATTTTAAAAGTTCTCTCTCTCCGCAAGACTGTGCCGCTCGTCTTCAAAATGCTTTTGGGAGAGCAGCACCTTGTTTGAGCACCGTGAGGCGATGGTTTGCTGAATTTGTTTTCTTTATGAGTTTCTTTACATGACGAATTTCGTGAAGGGCGGCCTTCAACTGCCGTCAACGAAAATAATGTGGCTACTATTAAGCGGTTAATTGAAAAAAACCCGCGGATTACCTATGAGACAATTCGAGGACTATTGGGGATTGGTATGAGTAAAATCCAGAAAATTTTACACGAAGAATTAAAAGTTCGGAAACTTTGTTGTCGTTGGATCCCTCATGAACTAACAGCGGAGCAGAAGCGGGCTCGCGTGGAATGGTGCTCACAGATGCTACTGAAGTACGACCACGGACATTCTAATGCTGTTTATGACATTGTCACAGGAGACGAAACGTGGATTTATTGTTTTGAACCCGAAAAAAAAAACAGCAATCTTGTGAATGGGTGTTTGAAAATGAGAACAAGCCAACAAAAGTGAGACAGGTGAGAAACGTTGGTAAAAAAATGATCGCGTTTTTTTTCTCAGCTACGGGTCCCATCTGTAAAATTCCACTTGAAGATCAAAAGAGTGGTAATGCCGAGTGGTATTCTACCATTTGTTTACCCAGGGTGTTAGAAAAAGTTCGCGAAAGACGACCCAAAAGCCGCGTTCTCCTACATCATGACAACGCTTCTTCACACACGGCCAACAAAACAAAGTCATTTTTAGCTTCCGAAAAAGTACAACTCGTCACCCATCCTGCGCATAGCCCCGACCTAGCACCCTGTGATTTCTGTATTTTCCCCAAAATCAATGATTTGATGAGAGGTTTCACTTTTACCAACTCTGAAGAGACAGTGATAGCGTTCAATCAGCACGTAGAAAACATGCCTTCAGATCTGTGGTCCTCCTGTTTTAAAAAATGGTTCGATCGCATGAAATAATGTTTAAAATGTAAAGGAGAGTATTTTGAAAAGCAATAAACATAATATTTTGGTTTTAACATGTTGTTTTTTTAAGTTACGCAAATCTTATGGTATGACCTACGTATTAATAGTGAAGCTAAAAGAAGATAATAAAAGTACTTATACAATTTTTTTTTTTAAAGGTCTCAGCTTAAATTCTACACTGCCCTTTTTTAGGGTTCCGCACACAAAGGGTAAAACGGGAACCCTATTACTAAGACTTTGCTGTCCGTCCGTCTGTCTTGAGCTGTATCTCATGACCCGTGATAATTAGAAAGTTGAAATTTTCACAGATGATGTATTTATGTTGCCTGTATAACAACAAATACTAAAAAACAGAATAGTTATAATAAATATTGAGGCTCCGTTTTGGTACGGAACACTTTGTGGGTGATTCCGACTCGCACTTGGCCAGTTTTAATTAATTAAAATCGCGTAAAGTGTCGAGGCTATTGACGTTTCCAGGCAATTTAGTAATCCTGCTCGCAGTTATATAGAGATTCAAAATAGTTTAAGTACTCCGTTATCAAAGCTTGTCGCTTTAATAGAAGTCCAACCAACTACATTAATTAGACCTCTCCGGCCAGTGGTGCACCTGTGGACTAACGTCCGAGGTTCAAGCAAAGAATCAATTTCGTTTATTCAGTTTAGGCACATAAAGACCAATATAAGAGGAATAGTGAAATCTAACATGATACACGATTAATAATTTCTATAGAAGCATGGTTAATTAACTTTTTCCATGGTGTAATGGATAATTAGAACCGGTCGGTTGAAATGTGTCTAAAAAGACAACATTTTTTTCTCGTAAAATTGTAAAAAGAGCCTAATTTCGGCACAAATCAATTAGTTCATGCAACGATTCAGAAGATGCAATTTTGTATGTTTCTTCGAAGAGGTATACAGGAGCATACTACTGTGAGCCTTAATTTTAACCGACTTCCAAAAAAGGAGGACTTTTGACTGTACACTACAGACGTAGGCGACTCATGTATTTCGTTTGTCCGCATACTCCTCCTAAACGCCTGAACCGATCTCCTTCAAACTTACCACAGTGATAACGTGTGACGTGAGGGTGGTTTAGAATAAAAATAATTGAAAATACCATCGAGGAATAATCACCGACATAAACAATAAATTTGAACATAAAAATATAAATCGTTGTCGTTCGAAAATTTAACACTTCGCTCAGTTTTTTGCAACAGCAGCTTGCATTGCATACCTAGTTTAAATTGAAATCTACTGCTAGGTCCTATTTTAATTTAGTCCCATACCAACAATTATTTGGTCTCATTCCGGTAATTTGAAATCAGTTTTTGCTTCAATGTTTGACGTGTTTTTAAGCCAAAACAATTTAAATCACCATTAGTCATTCCCATTCATCATAACCCATTTTTTTCGTAGGTATCATCATCAATTTGATCCCAGGTCTCATTTAATCATACATCTAATTGATGCAATTAAAAACTACATCATCACTACATAGTTCGTCATCTACATACTGCTGACAATCAGAATAATTATTTTCTTCTTTAGAAGTTTGTATTACTTCTCTCGCTCACACGTTAGTAAGGACTTTAATGATTTTAATGATAAATGGTATGAGTACGTGTAAAAAATACCAGGACAAGGTTTTTTTTTATAAAAAATAGTGTTTAAGTAAGTGGAGTTATGGAATTAGTCCATTACCTAAGGTTGTTAGGAATTATTTTTGTTTAGGTTATTTAATGTAATAACTCACACACTGAGATCCTTTACTGTACAGGGACCTAAACAAGACAAAAATAGATATTAATCATCTCCTTCAATATCGCTTAATAGTCCGAGACGCCCAGGACTGTTATTGCCTATATATGGCACTATTAGGCATATATATTATTGTATATGCCTAATAGTGCCATAGCAACTGGCACGTAAGATTTTGTTGTCTTTCATCGCAAGACGACGGGTTTCAATATTTTTCAAAATTACAATGTAGCTGCTACTTTTTATGAAATTTATTCGGCCATTTTGGATATAACCCATAATAAATGTGCCCGGTGTCGGCAATAGGCTGGCCCCCTATTACGTGGGACTAAAATACTGACAAATTGTGGATGTGTAATGCACCTCTGCCTACCCCTTCGGGCAAATAGGTGTGATATGTGTGTGTGTTCAATACCTAATCCTAGACTATCTAATTTATAAAAAAAACTTGTATCAAGATGTTTGTGGTCCTTAGCTTGACCGATTCTTAACGATCAAACATTTTATTAAGTAAAATTAATTATATATTTATAATATTTACAAAGATACGTGGGAAAATACCTCTGCATCATCATCAACTGGAAAGGTTTCCAGAATGATGACAGCCCCGACGAACTTCGTACCGCCACAGAGGACTGAGAACGTTCTCAGTCCTCTGTGGTACCGTTTCAAATAAAACCTTCCCTGAAATTCCACAAAAGTTTAGACGACCTGCAGATCATTTTTATTTATATGTATAGTTTTGGTAGCTATCTCATAAAGGATTTTTCATACTCCACTCCACGCCCACTCAGTGTAATGTTTTCTAAAGAACAAAAATTGATCTATTAACATTTCCGTTAACTCCAGCTAAGTAAAGTGCCTGTACATCAGAAGTGGGATTACGTCAGTTGTGTGGTGTCCTGAGGATTGAACTGATGACGTTAAAACGGAAGTCCAAATTTGTAAGCTTTTGTTTACGGATACAATGATATTGGGATTATTCACTACAGGAGATTCTGAGGCACCCGGCAATGGACGTAGGAGCGAAAAAAAAAACCTTTTATATTAAAAAAAAAATCTAATTCCAATCTCAGCTCTTATCTCTACATCATTATAGATCTTTCTATCTCTATACGATCGAGATATTTTACGTCTGCGCAAGCGCACACAACTGTATGGTAATCATTCGGTCGGCAACAGATAACATCTGAATGGGTGTTTATATAATCGTTATTACATAGACAAGATGATATCTCGAGATATTGAATGAATCTCTGTGTAAATGTTGCTATGCAGCTACGAAGTTTATTTTCAACCGACTTCAAAAAAAAGAGAATCTCAGTTAGACTGTATGTTTTTTAATGTTTGTTACCTAATATCATTGGAATGGGTAAAATGATTTTGATTATTTTTTTAATTGAAAGCTACTACTTTTCCCAAGTGGTCCTATTTTAATTTGGTCCCATCCCGACAATTATTTGGTCCCAATTCGGTAGTTTAAAGTCGGTTGTTGTGTCAATTTTGACGTGTATTTTTTTTAGAAGGAGGATATAGTGAACCGTCTTGGGTCTCGAGGAACGTGACTTCACCACAGTACTGACGTGAACACATTACTTACATAAGCTTCTGACAAGTTATTCGAAGTGCCCGAAAACTTCAATAAGCTGGCCCCTATTATACGGGACCAAAAAGGTTACTGGCGAAATGAGGGCGTATTAAACGCCTCTGTTTACTCCTTCGCGTATAAAGACGTAGTTTTATGAACCTACTAGTGGTCGCCCGCGACTTCGTCCGCGTGGTATTTGGATTTTTTCCCGTTCCCGTAGTATCGCGCACTCGGTTTGTCATCGTCGCTTCCTACTTGACACTTATCGTCATATTTTGAACAATTCACACAATATCTTTATAAAACAATGGTAAGTAAAAATTTTTTTAAGAAAAAACTTTTTAGCATTAATTAATAGCATTAGCATAATGCTATTAATTAATGCTAAAAAGTTTTTTCTTAAAAAAATTTTTACTTACCATTGTTTTGTCATGGATTTTCGCCAAGTAACGCCTGTTTCTATCCAATATCTTTATAAATTGTAGCCTATGTGTTATTCTGATGTATAAGCTATATTATTATAAAGTTTCATTAAAATCCATTCGGTCGGTAGTTTTTACGTGAAAGAGTAACAAACATCCATCCATACATACATACATACATACTCACAAACTTTCGCGTTTATAATATTTGTAGGATGTATAAAGTACGCTTAAATTCAAATTTGGTCAGACATACTGCACGCCTATATTTCCGAACGAATAAGCTGTAGAGCAATGCACACCTGACACCTTTGCCACTAATTTTTTTGGTCCCATGTAAGGAGGTAAGCCTATTGCCGTTATTGGGCACTTTAGAAAATCCATGACCAACCTGTAAATCAAACCAAACTTCCAACAGTAAGGACAGATATTACACACCACTAAATAGAATCTCAGTAGTGCGAGCGTTTCAAAATTGGTATCTAAAGACTAGATATGCAATGCATGCTGCTGTTGCAAAAAACTGAGCGAAGTGTTAAACTTTCGAACGACAACGATTTATTATTTTATGTTCAAACTTTTTTTTAACTGCAATACGTATGAAAATCTATTAATTTCCGGCAGCCAAATCGGCTAATCTTGTCATTGCCTCGCGTTTATTAGCCCAGCCGCTGTGCTTGTTTATATCGGTGATTATTCCTCGATGGTATGTCCGATTTTCAATTTTTTTGTTCTAAACCACCCTCACGCCACACGTTATCACTGTGGTAAGTTTGAAGGAGATCGGTTCAGGCGTTTAGGAGGAGTATGTGGACAAACGAAATACATGAGTCGCCTAAGATTGAGCTTCGCTCACTTGGCTCAAATAGTTTTATTTTAAAAACTTTATATTTACACGTGTCATGTTAGTATGCTATTGTAAATAATATGCCCACATTTGACATACCATAGCATAACTGTCAATATTGATCAATATAATGAGTTGACAGTGAGTGGGTTGCACTTATCAATATAAATACTATTTGATATGATGATATGAGTGCACCTCGATTTTCGATACCTCGTTTAGATGTCAAATACATTTTGGGCGAGTCACTAGTTAACTTGCTTGTTTTTTTTATATTTTTAAGGACACATTGAAACCAGTCTGATGATGTAACGACCGGATAAAATATACAATACAATACAATACAAATACTCTTTATTGTACACAAAAAAGAAAACATACAATTAGGAGACTTAACTTAAAGATAGTACAAAAGGCGGCCTTATCGCTAAAAGCGATCTCTTCCAGAAAACCTTTGGATGGATAGCGAGTTAAAGAAATTAAAAGGGTAGTGTACAAAACGTGAAAGAGAAAAGAAAAATAAAGCTTAGAAAATAAAAAATATATTGTATCTGAACTGCATTTTACTCTACAGATTTTATTGGCTATATTTGTCATAGTCTCCTCCTTTCGACGTGGATGACTTGTGTCACTGGGTGATACAAGGCAAACATTAAATTACCGGGTCTGCCAAATAATTACACATTATTAGGTACCCCTATGTATGTACGCCTGTATAGGAAGAACTTTAATATAGACTGCCATCATTAGGAATTTTACATAAACAATCCTCCCTAGGGAATAGCCGTAATATGAGCTGTATGTATTGAATGATATCATAAAATATTGAGAGAGAACCCACGGCCTTTCGCTTACAGGGGCAATTCTCTAACCACTTCACCACGCATTCCCCCTGTAAGGGAAAGGCTATGAGTTCGAGTCCTATCGACGACATCAGTTTTTGAGATCTGTTTATAATTTCTATCTTAATACTCGTATTTTAAGACTAGTTTAAGCAAACTCATTGATTTGAAATACAAAAATATAATGGGATCATATTTTCTTTGTATGAAATAGAGCATCTGTACATACTAGTACAGTATTATTTTATTTTTATCTTAATCTAGATGATCTTGGAGGTAGTACTCAAACTTATTTTTTTATACACTTTAATGTCTGATGTACGAGATACTAGTGGTCGCCCGCGACTTCGTCCGCGTGATTATTGTTCCCGTCGTCGTATCTTTATAAATTGTAGCCTATGTGTTATTCTGATGTATAAGCTATATTATTGTAAAGTTTCATCAAAATCCGTTCAGTAGTTTTTACGTGAAAGAGTAACAAACATCCATACTTACAAACTTTCGCATTTATAATATTAGTAGGATAATCTTGGCACAGTGAACCGCAAGGACGCAGGTACAGGGCTCAAGTACTCGTAGGTGAACGTTCACTTCATATGCGATTACTGCACCGTGTACTTGATTTTATCAAGTGTATAAATGTATTAATGTAAAAAGAAAACAAAATATAATAGAACAAATTAATATTATATTTCCATTCTCGGAAAAATTGCATATTCGTTCTGAGAAATCGTTTTTAAAGACGATTGTAAAGGTTTATTTTGTTTTTTTTTGTTAAGTAAACTATTATTATTGCATTATTGTCGGATGACACTTATATAATAGCATGTTTGACCCGCTCATTTGATCAACCAAAAAGTTGTATTACATCTACTTACGAGTAAAGGAGGGCACGGACCTAAAAGCCTATGTCTGACTCGGTGGTGTGGTCGGTACGGCATCCGCTTTCGAAGCCGGAGTCTCGGATTCAATTCCCGGTCGGGACAAACTTTCTGTGATTACACATACGTTTGTACCGAAGTCTGGGTGTTTCTCTACTTCTATATCATCATTCACCGAGCCTTTTCCCAACTAAAGTTGGGGTCGGCTTTCCTGTCTAACTGCGATTCGGCTGAACGTCGATATTTTCCGTAAAGCGACTGCCATCTGACCTCTACAACCCATGGGCGACATCGAAGTTCTGTAGTTAGACCGGTCGGATTTTTGATTTAGGGCTCCAACTACCACTGACGACTGCCATAGATGTTTGTATGACAACCGGGACCGACGGCTTAACGTGCTCTCCGAGGCACGGAGGGGTCTCAGTGTCTTAAAAAATGGTCAAGCATCCTAAAACCGGCCTGACTCGATGTTGCTTAACCTTTGCAATGTGCTAACATTGTCGGTTACCACTAGACCACGAGCCCCTTCTATATACTTATTATAAATACTTATACTAATGTGTATAAGTATTTATATCAGTTTATCTAGTACTCATATCACAAGCTCTGCTTAGTTTGAGACTAGATGGCGTTGTGTGAATTGTCCTAACATATTTATTTATTTAATTATATTTGGATGCCTTAAGCAACTTTGGTACACCATATTGGCGTCAAACCATAACCATATACAAAACATTTTAGTCAATTCAACAACTGACATTTGACATAAACTTTTATACCTACGACATTTACAATAGAATTTACGCACGAATAGTTAGTTTATTCCATTAGTTCCAGATGATGTCATTTGATATAACCACAGAATAAATATGACATACGAGTAAGTGGAGCAAGGTTTAATAGAATATTTGCAATTTAATTTGTCAATCAAGTTTCTTAGGATACAATTATTGTAGGTACAGTACTACGATACTAATTAGGCGAATAACTAGTGGACATACGCTACTTCGATCGCGTAGAATTATTATTAAGCAACCCACACAAGGACAGATCGCCAGCATGCTCAGATCGTTCACTCCGGTGTCCGTCCGTCTGCCACCAGGCTCTCATGAGCCGTAATAGTTAGACAGTTGAGATTTTCAAAGATGATGTATTAATGTTGCCGCTATAACAACAAATACTAAAAAACAGAATAAATAAAATATTTAAGGGGGCTCCCATACAACAAAGGTGATTGCCATTTTTGTGAGGAAAGAGCTGGGAAATCTGAAAGCTGGAGATGGGATTGCGACTTCCTTACCTGCCGTACCTTCAGCGCGTGGATTTAAAGTACCGCCATTCGATGGGACATCTTCATGGTCAGCCTATAAAAAGCAGTTTGAAGCCGTTAAGAAGGCAAACGGGTGGAGCAAAGCCCAGGCCATGACTGCGCTTACATTGGGTTTGCGAGACAAGGCGTTAACCATCCTAGAAGCTCTCGGAGACGATGTTTCCTACGAGCAGCTACTAGAAGCCTTGGAAACCAGATACGGTGACGCTCACCTGGAACACGTGTATCGTGCGCAGCTGTAGGATCGTGTCCAGCGCTCTGGTGAAAACTTGCAACAGTGGGCCCTGGAAGTTGAGAAGCTGGTACGGAAGGCATACCAGTCGGTACCTGCGCTCATCGATGGGAATCTGGTGCAAGTATTCATCGACGGCATCCACGACCTGGAAGTCAGGGCCGCTGTCAGACTCGGGCACCATGAGACTCTCAAAGACGCCTTGGCTCATGCTTTGGAGGTCGAAGCCGTACGGAAGGATCATCGATCTCACCGTGTCAGGGAAGTTGTAGCATCACCGGCTCGCGACCGTTTCACGAGGTATAGCCCTAGGTGCTACACATGTGGTGAGAGGGGCCACCTTCGATCCAGTTGCCCAAAGCGGACTGCTGAAAGAGAAGAAAGTCGTTCCCAAGAGGATAGGGTGGCTAATGTCACCGCCCAGCAACAGGAGGGAAACGAATAAATGCCAGGACTGCGGGGCGGGTGCTGGCTGATTTTAGAAGAGCCCCAAGGGTTTCGATCTCACAAACCCAGGATGGGAACAGCCTGATCATCAAGGGCGAGGTAAATGGAACACCATGCAAGCTGACAATAGATACTGGAGCATCTCGCACGGTTGTCAGTTCCCGACTTGCAAATCGGTTCCTTGGGGACTCTGCAAACCGTGACCGCATCAACTTGGTAACGGCCACGGGTCAGCGCATACCCGTCCGAGGAGAGAAAGAGATGCAGTTAAAGTTGGGCAATGGAATTTACCTGCATAATGTCATCGTGGCTGACATAATGGACGACTGCATACTGGGCTTAGACTTTATGAGGAAGAACTCTTGTGAGATCGACGTCAAGCAAGGAGCGATGAAATGTGGTCAAGAGGAACTCTTCATGGAAGGAGCGTTATCAGGAAAAGTGTACAGCTTGAAGAAGGTCGTGCTTCCTGCCAGATCAGAAACGACTGTACCAGTTAGTCTCCCTCAGAATTCTGGGCGAACACATCGATGTGTACTCATAGAAGGGATATACAATGAACTTCCATGGAAAATGGCCCGAACTCTGGTAAGAGCCAATGAAGCCTCAGTGGTACGTGTGCTGAACCTTAGTGATAAGGAACACGTGATAGAAAAGAGCACATTGATTGGCACTTACGAAGAAGTAGATTGGATGCGCCGATGCCAAGAGTTGAGTACTGGGAACATCGTCAACAAGGACGCTAGAAACAACGTGTTGACACTTTTAGAAGACTGTCGTAACATCTTAACGAAGAATGAAATGGACAAGGCTAAGAAGATGTTACTCAAGTATGCCGATATTTTCTCTTCGAGTGATGCTGACATTGGGAAGACTGGATTGGTTCAGCATAGAATCAATACAGGAAATGAGGCACCCATCCGTCAGCGACCAAGGAGACTGCCAGTAGCACGAGAAAAGGAAGTTGAGACCATGATATTTATATCAGTTTATCTAGTACTCATATCACAAGCTCTGCTTAGTTTGAGACTAGGTGGCGTTGTGTGAATTGTCCTAACATATTTATTTATTTAATTATATTTGGATGCCTTAAGCAACTTTGGTACACCATATTGGCGTCAAACCATAACCATATACAAAACATTTTAGTCAATTCAACAACTGACATTTGACATAAACTTTTATACCTACGACATTTACAATAGAATTTACGCACGAATAGTTAGTTTATTCCATTAGTTCCAGATGATGTCATTTGATATAACCACAGAATAAATATGACATACGAGTAAGTGGAGCAAGGTTTAATAGAATATTTGCAATTTAATTTGTCAATCAAGTTTCTTAGGATACAATTATTGTAGGTACAGTACTACGATACTAATTAGGCGAATAACTAGTGGACATACGCTACTTCGATCGCGTAGAATTATTATTAAGCAACCCACACAAGGACAGATCGCCAGCATGCTCAGATCGTTCACTCCGGTGTCCGTCCGTCTGCCACCAGGCTCTCATGAGCCGTAATAGTTAGACAGTTGAGATTTTCAAAGATGATGTATTAATGTTGCCGCTATAACAACAAATACTAAAAAACAGAATAAATAAAATATTTAAGGGGGCTCCCATACAACAAAGGTGATTGCCATTTTTATAGACAACGGTACGAAACCCTTCGTCCACAGACACTTCAATTTTATTTATCTGTATGGATGCATGGATAACGTTCTTTGATAAATAGGCAATGAAACACTACAGTAATTTATAATTTCTGACTAGCCGTTCTTGAGAAGTTCGTCAAACAAACTATTCAGATTGATTTTATTAGTATAGATTACACTTGTTATTTATGGTTCATTTTCGTTAATAGTTCCAACCTTAATGTTTACAACTCATAAACTATGCAATAATATTGACAAAACATGAACGGTTAATGAAAATTAATTTGCCAGTACAATTGAATGGAATGTCTATTTCGTTGATTTATTGTACTAAATTTTTGACTATTTCATCAATATATTTAACCTCGAGAGTTTCGGTGGCAAAGTATGCATGGTATGGCGGCGATGGAGTGTTAGATTAAATGTCTCACAGCACTTTATATATTATATCATGATGATAGTTTTCATTATTACAAAGTGCACGTCTAGTGCAAAGTGCACTAGTGTGATCAGTATCTTCATTATTGCACCCATTGCCATTTCATTATCCAATACTGACCCATGTGAATGTTACACCCTGTATAATAGAGGTATAGTTTACTAGGTAGTTAAATAGTATACAAATTAGAAGTTACTACTAACTCGTTTAAACGCAGCACAACGAAACGTGAGAAAACGTCACCACTGTCATTAAAGCACTTGACTTAGTTTGAATCAATTTGACCATATTCTAATTATTTCCTTCCTCTAGCTTCCAAAGGATATTACGTCAGAGCATGACTTGAAAAATAGTCATATTTGGAACATTTTAATTTGGGACTGTTGTCTTTTTGTACCATTTATGGGACGAGTGAAATATTTACTTGTTAGAAAGTGTTAAGTGAATGTGTTTGTTACGGTATAGCTTTTGTTAGGTTTCGTTAAAATAAAGAGTATTCTTATAATTTGGTATTTAATCATAACAAAGTCGCTTCCGCTGTCTGTTCATCCCTATGTATGCTTAGATCTTTAAAACTACGCAACGGATTTTATTGCGATTTTCACCAATGGATAAAGGGGGTCTCGAGGAAGGTTTTAGTAATTAATTTGTCGAGCGGGCGTCCACTAGTAATTTTACTTACTAGTGGACGCCCTTACTTTAAACTGGTCACAACACAAGACCTCTAACATCATTCGTATCTATCTATATATAGAAATGGTGAATGTAATTTTTGTCCCCCCTTAGCTCTCGAGAACTGCTTACGCTACAATAATGGTTGACCCCTCAATGGATAGCCCTCGATTTGGAAGCAAGCCAAAAAATCTAAAATTTGACCTAGCCCTAAGGGGTCAAAAGTTATAGGCCAAAATCTATGGCGTGGTGCGGGGCGAAGCACCGCGCAAGACACTGTACTAGTACTTCTAGAATTAGTGATGTCCTTCTCGAAGTGAACACAAAATTCTGCAAAATAGAGGCAAATTACAGTCAAACATCGAGTTAGTTAACAATAAGATGTTAGTGTATATAAATGATGTTTCACAGAGCGGGCAGAGGTATTGAAAATACAAGTATCAACTTCGTTACAAATATCGTTATAGGCAGAACACATACGGTACAACGGCGAGTGTTGGACATAATTGGTTCGACAGAAAGGCAAGCTGAATGTTTTTCTGTTGTGAGTACGGCAGCCAGAACGATTAAGAGTACTAGTAGTGTCCAGTTTTCCGTAATATAATAAAATAATAAATCCAATTGCCGACTCTACAGCTTTTATTTCGCATAATAAGCATTGCCATCCAATGTGGCAATGAATTACAACATAAAACGTGAACTAAGCCTAATAATCATTATTCTTATATACCTAGTAATTTTACTTAAAATTGTTTTTAATAGTTTTACATCAGTTGCTCGTAAGGATATACTTAAGTAATATGCAGCATCAGCGGCTACTGTTAAAATTGCAATTCATTTTATTTTGCATTAGCTGATCGCTGCAGCTCCGCCCGCGTGATTTAGTTTACTTGTTCCCGGTTCCCGTGGGAACATATTACCGGGATAAAAAGTAGCCTATGTTACTCAGGGTGAATGTAGCTTTCCAATGGTGAAAGAACTTTTTAAATCGGTGCAGTAGTTTTTGAGTTTCTTCATTACAAACATACAAATCTTTCCTCTTTAGAATAGTAGTAAGTAAATAATAAGTATAGATCAGTAGAAGTTAGGATGGACAGGCAGGTAAGGGTTGACTTAGGCGACCGTACTCCGACCAAATCGGAGATGTTTTGACCAAAGACCAGGTCAAGAGTACCCAGAACCGGAGAGCGTGCATGAAGAGAAAGAAGTATGCCAGGGTCGTAGCAAGTGGAATTCCATAGTCTCTGCCTATCCCCGTGGGAAAGAGACGTGACCATATGTATCTATGTATGTAGAAGTTACTAATTACCATTCCAGCGATTGCGACCGATCTGTTGGGAAATATTTGGAGACGTTTACTTTCCAAGTTGGGTGATGGTTCTCACAAGATTCGTATCTACTCGGTGATCGTGACGGAAAATTCGTCGACGACGATTCGCACGAATTTAATGTGTCGCAACACTATTCCAATAGGGCTGGTACAGATTTATTATACTTGTTATAACTATTATCAGACCAAATATGATAAATTGGTCAAACCCCAAAGTCTACAACCAATTTCTTAAATTGTATGTACCTACCTAACTTTGGCTAATTCCTATTTTTGTTTCAGTTGAAGGGAAGTGGTGATAGATTAAAAAATAACGAATCTATTTTCTGCAAACCCATTGATTCACTAAATTGAAATAAACAAATACAAGTTAATTAAACAGCAAACTATATCTGACTCCAAAATTAACCATAAGGTCACATCTAAGGTATTTTACGTCTGTTTCCCCCGAAGAGATAGGCAGAGAAATTACACACTTACTTTTTTGCCAGTAACCTTTATGGATCCCCGTAATAGGGACAGAACCAATTGCCGCTAACTGGGGCACTTTTATGTTGTGTTATCGTCACGTGAGTCTCTAATAAATTGTTAATATGATTGACAACCCTAACAGTTCGTGTTTTATAGTGTTGGTAATCAAAGGTAAACAAGAGATTTGTATCGAGATGTCACGTGGCGCCCCGCTATGTAACAACTCCAAGGACTTAACGATTCACAATACAGTTTGTGAACATCCTGTATTTAAGTTTATTAGGCAATTTTGAACTGGTTACTCCTTACAGCGCAATTACACTTGGTGAGCTAACGACCAAGTCGCTATAAATTCGTCGTTAGATTCGTGGGAAAACTATGTCAACCACAGCTGATGCAAACTAATGGAAAACGTGTTCAATGTGTTTATAAGTGATCAACCCAACCCCATTTGCAGTCTTGCAGCACCTGTCCATCAATAGATGAGGCAAACATTGAAAGTGCCCGATTAGTGACAATAGGCTCCCTATAACGTAGTACCAAATAATCTTGATCGTCAAAGTGTGGGCATATCTGACCATTCGGAAAAATATGTATGATTGTATATATGCACACATATACAAGTTCAACGGTAAAATCATGTAAAATAAGCCACGTAGTACAGAAAATACTTATCGAAAGTTGTGTTTTGTAATAACCCGCAACACAAGCCCATTCATTTATGACTTATTGTTTCTATCTGGCCGTCAATAACGTTCTAATTTATTACTTTCCATGGAGTGTTAGACGAACAATTAGTTATTTTACATCAGTTTAACTATTGGGAATAAGTTTTGCTACATTATAAATTTTAGTTTGGTGCAATTTATGTTTATGAAGCTTAGAGTGCAGTAAAACTTGCAGTCGGCGTGTGGTATTCGGAACTGAACTCAACTGCACATCGATTGCAATCGGGCAGCAATATGCAGTTTTACTACAGTTTGAATGCAGTAGTATCTGCATTCAAACTGTTTTGCAGCCAGAGTGTAATTGAAATACCGTCGGTCTGTAGAGTCAGGGTCTGTGTCTTTAAACTGTCAATGGGGTAAATGCTGGCTAACTCAAATAACTCAAAAATATTTGAATATTGAATGGAATCAGGCGAAAACCTGGCGAAAGTCCATGATAAAACAATGGGGTAAGATATTGATTTTTTTATATAATTGCACTATTATTGCATTATTGCAGCCATGCTGTTCTCTTTGAGACAGTCTTGAGAATGCCTCGTGAGTAGGTGAAACATATGTCGACGTTTATAATGTCTTCTATTTAGCGAAATTAGTGCAATTATATAAAAAATTGAACATCTTACCCCATTGTTTTATCAAAAATATTTATTTATATAGGTTATAAAATAACACTTATTAACGTCAGCACATAAGAATTTACAATTAAAGCCAGATTCGCAAAGCAACGGATGGAGCCAAAGAGAGAAGCTGATTCGATTTGACAATCATCTATCCTATGGTATTGATCCAGCAATTCTCGAGTTGACCTAAAAGTACAAAATCGGTGATGATGAAATGCACTTATTAATTTTACAATATCGCGTAATGTTTGTCAACGCAAATGTCATTTAAATTCAAGTTAACTTTGTGGAGGCGAATATGAAGAGCTGTAGAAACCCACACATCCCATCAATAAATAGGCGCCTACAATTGATATCTCTCTAATGAATGAATATGTTGAGAGACAATTTTTTTAATACATTTCAGAGCATTATTATTTTGGGAGAATGTTAAGAAATCTGTCGAAGTAGTGGTCATTCGAAGATGTGTCTTGTCTCAGTATTGTCTGTCGAATAATCGTCTGTCGAAGTAGTGGTAATTTGAAGGTGTGTGTTGTCTAATATTGTCTGTCGAAGTAATGATTTGTCGATCTATGTGTTTTCGAAGTTCGCTACATGTCGAAGTATTGTACTGTCGAAATTCAGTCCGTAACTCATTGAATGCTGAGACGTTCAAGTATTTTCTACATATTTAAAAAATGTTTGTGTTCTAAGGCTATCTTCATATCTAAGACAACAATAATATTCGCAATATATTCAAAAGCGGCAATAGGCTTGCACATGGGACCTACAGTCACTGGTATAATAAAAGGCCTAGTGCTTTGGGGAAAAATGTGATTTTGCGACTGATTGTACATAATGTATTTGGACATCAAGTACAATCGGATAGAAAATCAATAACCATTCTGTAATCCAATAGCCAATACCGATGTTATTACCTTAGAATCTCAACTGTCCGTCATGAAACCATCATGCTAAATACTCCGTATCGGACATAAACCATTCTACTTTTACACAAATATGCGATACAGTTACTCAAGTCCACTGTCCAACCCTATAGAACATCATTAAGCAACAACTCCTATAGAAAATCAACGCGTTATACTTTGAGCACGTCGGTAATAAATCATGTGCTTTCTAGTACCAACAGTTGGACAGAACCGAATGATGTATGTAGTACATTGTGAATACAATTGCGCATAATCAATGGTAAATAGTTCAGCTTCTGATATTTGTGTTAATTTAAAAGATGGTTGGGAAATCTATGAAGAATATTGTTGACTGTTGTTCGGTTGTATTCAGAATATACAAAAGCAGGTCGTTCACTCCACTTAGATCCATCAGAATTAGAAAGATCTCGTAGTGAACCATATTGATTAGTGCTAATGCGTGTTAGGAGGTCGTAGTACAATTTACGTCAGATGGCTCATTACGCGCTGATAGATGACAAAGGACGAAACCTGGAGGTCTACCACTCCTTTTTCATGTCTTTTCATTTTGTGTTGAAATACATCAAACTTCGCCATCCTACTCCGGGGGCAGCAGGACGTCAGGCTTGCGGTAGGATAATGAAAAGGTATAAACATCAACATTAATTTGAAATCCTTGTGATCTTCCATTTAAATTAACACAACTAACCTTATTTAAGTTCGGTGAAAGTCCGCACCATTAACTTGTTTGACTTAATGGACTAAAATTGGAAGGATTCAATAATGAGTTCTTTTCAGAAGACATACGACTTCTTTCACTCCTGACTCAATTTTTTTAAGTGACTCAAAGACTTGAGCAGGACTTGGTCGTCTTTTTGAAGAGCTGAGCCTTTATCTCAAAACCGCGGGGTCTCGTTGGATGCAGGTGGCAAAGGATCTGTCACACTGGAAACTCATTGGAGAGGCATATGTTCAGCAGTGGACAGTGATAGGCGGAAATGATGATGATGAGTTTTCAAAAAGATCTCAAGTCTCGATATTATAAGACTTCGGGGCTCGACTTATAACACTTCTAGGTTAAAGCAATGTGAATTGATTTCGACTAAGAATAGACCGCCAGGTAACAGTTATTTACAATTTACGAGGTACTATAGTTGAGAGATATATAATTGAGAATATTTTGTCTGTTGAATGACTTTTGTGAACTATCAAATAAATAATTAAATGGATGTTGTAGTACCAGTAGACATCAAAAAGACATTGCTTTTTATATTACTATTGTTTATAAGATGTTAGAGGGACATAAAAGTGTAGTGTTATTTATCACTAATAGAGTTTCATAGCTCTTAGTAACTGCCTAGATTGTATTAGCATTCATTTTTGATGTTTTATTCATCAACTTCCTGAATTGACGGCGAGATTTCTTGGAGCCATGATATCCTATCTGCTTAAAAACAACTGAGGCTCTATTAGGTTAAATTCTATAATATTTCATTTGCTAGCGAAATGTTGACCTAATAAACAGTTCTGTCTTAGCCGTCTGGGATTAAAGCGGTTTTATATGTATAGGTTATAACGACTAGGCGTACAGCGAACCACTTCATCAGTGGTTTTTCAAGTTTCAAAACGATGTTTGGTCTGTTTATCTGACACAAATGTTCTTTAATCTGCTGTATCTATCCGTAATACATAATCATAACATAGTATACGTACAATAAAGTCGCTTCAGTTCACTATTTATGCTTAGATCTTCAAAACTACGCAACGGATTTTGATGCAGTTTTCAGAGATAGAGTGGTTCTCGAGGACGGTTTTTGTATAAAGGTAATTTGTAAAGCGGACGAAGCCTCGGGCGACCGCTAGTATACATTATAATAGTCGATAAATGCGAAAAAACAACGGTCTTGCTGTAACAAAACTTCCAGTAATATTCATCAAGATGCTTGGCGAACTAATATAGAAAGTCGTTCGAATCAAAATGCCAATAGCCATTAGGGCTGTCACCTTTTAATTTTAATTTAAAACCGATTTTTTTATTAAAAAAAGCATTGTAAAGTCATTGTTGATTTGATCGTGATTATAAAGGCATAGGGGTCATATGAGATCAGTTTTGGACCTGGTAAGAAATGGTAGCAAATCTGACATTGTAGCGAATAAGCCCGCATAGGGCAGTGTCATCTGTCTATGGGATACTAAATCCTATTATAACTTGAGAGAGAAAGTTCTCGTGATTCCAAATTAGCTTGGCTACAGAGAAAAGTAAGATTAGAGGCACGCACAGACTGGGTAGATTCGTTGAAACTTTCAAGACTATCTGATTATGAATTTATATACATACCAGTCTCCCCGGAGGGGTAGGCAGAGGCATGATAAACACCCACTTATCGCCAGTAAATTTGTTAGTCCCACGTATTAGGTAGCGAGCTTATTGCCGCTTTTAATTTTTATGTTCGTCATGAATGAATTTATATGCAACTAGCTGATCGCCGCAGCTCCGCCCACGTGATTTAGTTTACTTGTTCCCGGTTCCCGTGGGAACACATTACCGGGATAAAAAGCCTATGTTACTCAGGGTGAACGTAGCTTTCCAATGGTGAAAGAATTTTTGAAATCGGCACAGTAGTTTTTGAGTTTATTCATTACAAACATACACGCAAAAATACAAATCTTTCCTCTTTATAATAGTAGTAATAAGTATAGATAAGTGGCAGCCCTATCAAATTATATCCGAATACGGTTCGATAGTTAGACGATACGCTTACGTAACGCTTTGGATTTTATCCAGAAACTTAATGGCAACTAATGCTCTTATACGAAGGGCTTATTACCTCTTGCCCAGCGAGGAAGGTGTCGACGCTAAGATTTATTGACTGTTTGTTTTGATGTATTAGACTTCATTTCTATTGAAATTAAGTACTCAGTACGAAATATATCTGATCAATATTGTTGGGTATGCTTAACCTATGTTTACAGCATTAAATAAGACCTAGGTATTATGTAACTAAAGCTCGCGGCATTCAGATAGACAGGTTGCTGATTTCGTGTTGCTACATGGACCTATTCCCGTAATATAAAGTATCCTACGTCCAGAATATTAGCTGCATGTGAGCCAAATTTTACGCAATTACGTTCAGTAAATAGAGCGTAATGGAGTAACAGTTATCTAACTTTCGTATTTATAATATTAGGATAATTTACTTTGCATAGCTAAAAGCTTTTTACTCAGACTTTTATTAATACAAATAACGTCAATAGACGGTTTCTCCAATTAGTATGAATCAAAAGTTATACACAGGTTTGCTATTTTTAGAGTTCCGTACCCAAATCGTAATTAGAAATATATAGTTAGAAAGTTGAATTTCACAGATGATGTATTTCTGTTACCTGTATATGACAACAAATACTAAAAAACAGAATATAATAATAATTTTAGGGGGCTCCCAGACAACAAACGTGATATTTTTGCCATTTTTGTACGGAACCATTTATGCGCGAGTCTGACTCGCACTGGTTTTTTTTGTTGATTCCACAGAGCCAATGTTCTTTTGTTAAACAGTCAGGTTTTCTGACATCGCGATTATTGAACGAAATCTTTTATAGCGGACACTTTAAGTTTAAATAATCGAGGTATTTTTGATTGAGTGAAAGGAACATAAGTTTACAAGATAAGAAAATCACTTTAAAGAATAAATTTCGAATGTATTTCTGAAGAACTTTATAATGATACAGTGACAAATTCAGATAATTATTTGGTAATTGACTGGATATTTGGAACTGGTACCAAGTCTTTTGAGAATGTGTTATTCCTTATTTGTAACGTGTTAAATTTGAATGTTTATTGCTCGGATGTACTATAATGAATAATAATGTATTTATAATGTTCTTTGACATAATATTTTAAGTGACTTTAGTGATCGTTCTAGAATAAAAAAAGAACTGGAGATCCATTTTTAAAGTTTGAATTGAATTCTATAAACATAGCTTCCTTTTTCAAACCTTTCCCGTTTGCATCAGAAAACTGAAATATTGATTTCCTATTGAATGAAATATTTATATCTATTTGCTATTACTTACTGCCATAATGTAGGACTGTATGTGTACAATGCACTTTTGCCTATCCCCTCGAGGATATAGGCGTAGTTATATATATACCTAGATATATGTTAATTATTTTCAACTTAAACTTGTTACGTTGGTATTGTTCTTTTTTCAAAAATAAAGTTGCTTTTTTTTCTGCAAAACAATTACACGTGCCAGTTGTTGTTAACTACAGAGCCTCGTTATTAAACGAGTAATAAGTAAGTTCTTGTATAATTTTCCAATTATTATACAACCATGTACCAACCAGTAGTTGCTTGCGTAATTGTGCAGTTGGGATGGTAATCATTGTTTTGGTATTGAATACACGTGTAAAGAGGAAAAACAATTGTATTACTAATCGTCGTTCATTGGTCGAAAAGTAGACCTCGCGAACATTAAAACATTATTATGTTCAGTAGGTTATATTAAGATAAATAATCTTTATTGTACATTGTACACAAGCAATAAATAGTAACGTATGACATACATGCCTTGCAACTAATGTACAAAGGGCGGCCTTTATCGCTAATAAGCGATCTCTTCCAGGCAACCTTTGGATGGAAAGAGAAACATACGATATAATGTGGGTAGTGTACAATATATTAATAAATTAAGTGATATTATTACTTATCGAAAACTTTGAATAAATTTGAAGTTTTTTTTTTAGATTTGTCGCATTTGTTGTCAAGATACACGGTGAGTATCAGCTCTTCACGGAACACAGCAAGCGTTAGAGACTGAGAGGGAAGAGACTGGTGATCCCCGCGCAGGCAGCTTTCTCGCGCAAAGACTCTCCTTAGCAATCCAGCGCGGGAATGCTGCCTGTGTTATAGGCACTCTGCCTAGAAGACCCACTTCTGCTAATTTAATTTAGTTTTAGTTTTCAGATAGGAAGTTTAGTTTTATTTTGTACTAGCGGACGTCCGCGGCTTCGCTCGCGTGAATTAGTTTTATGGTTCCCAATTCCGGCGGGAAAACATTTCCGGGATAAAAATGGATAAAATGTAGACTATAAATTATACCTTATTACATCAGCTATCTGCCTGTGAAAGTCCCGTTAAAATCGGTCTAGCCGTTGCAGACGGAAGGAAAAAGCATTTTTTTGTAAGTACTTTCATATGCATTTACTAAAAAGCTGTAAATTTGGAATTACACATAGACACTTCAATTTAATTTATCTGTATGTATGGAGTATGGATGTAAGGAGTGTGGATGTATGGATTAACGTTTTTGGTACTAAGTATGTTACTGATACAAGATACACTTTTAAGTACGTAAAAGTACCACCATGCGGTATGCGGGTCTTGCCACCTGCTGAGTTTAATGTTACACAAAATGCAATGATAAAGAGAATCAATGTTTCCTTGCCAGTTTACAGAAAATAAAACATTAAAAAAATAAACATTATTAATGATTATTATCAATGACTTTGACAGTAAACGGTTCTTGGGAGGTTTTCATTTTGACCTAAATTTAAAAGTTAAATAATGAGGTTTTTATCCACGGATATATTGGTATTTCATCCGCTTTTAGTGTCGGAATATCGGGTTTTATTCGCGGTCGGGATTAATCGTTTATTCTGATATAATTCTTACACAACGTCATCTAGCCCAAACTAAGCTATAAGCTTGTGCTCTAGATAACTGATAAACATACTTATATATTTCTAAATACACATATAAAACAACCAAACTCCGAAACAAACATTTGTGGATTACACAAATATTTGATTCGACCCGGGAATCGAACCCAAGACTCCGGAGTCGAAAGCTGATGCACTACCGACCAGTCAATCAGTTTTCTTTGTACCTTATGGGTCTGCTTAATATTGAGTCTAGATGACATTGTAATTTATAGTCCTAATATTTTTTTTTATTATGATTACTAGAACTAACTAACCCGTGACTCCACTGGGTCGCCCACATTCAGTTTGCCACAGTCAAATTTATCAAGTATGTTCACCTACTTCATCATTCAGCGAGCCTTTTCCCAACTCAGTTGGGGTTGGCTTTCCAGTCTAACTGCGATTCGGCTGAACTTCGATATTTTGCGTAAAGCGACTGCCATCTGACCTCCACAACCCATGGGCGATATCGAAGTTCTGTAGTTAGATATATATATAGTATGTTCACCTACTTATTCCTACTAATATGACACACGATTTCTAGAGTTTTAGTACAGTACAGATGGCTTGTGAAGATTTGTGATATTTGTCATTGGTGTGGCACACACCTTACCGAAACCGGATGAGCGGCTTATATTGCACTTATGTTGGTACTCGACACGCGTGCTAATTTAAGCGATAGCGGGCTTAAGAGCTTTTTGTATTCAACCACACAATACGGTTAATTGCGTTTAAGTAAATAACTAGTTGGAAATTTGAGGTATTAAGTATGTCGTGGGTTGAACAAGATCAATGGTCAGTGATTCAGTATATCTATCTATCTACAAGTTCTATAAAACTAACATACAACACAACTTTTTTGTTAACAAAAAAATATTGTGGGTGATATAAAATGATCAAAAAAAATGTATTTTCACTTTCGTCTGTCACGATATTCTCAGAAGATTACTGATTCTGCTTATCCAGTGGCCTGGCTAAAGGCGAAGGAGAAATACCGTGAAAGTTTAGTGGCTATAGTCCGACCTGTTTTCCATAACAAGGTCCCCACACGAAGCCGTCCCGCGGGAGACTAAAAGCCTAAATGCATTCCCAACCACCTAAAAATTATGGATTTTCGTACGGTTTTAAAAGATTGATGAAGCTTAACTCACGGCATTTAGGTATTAATTCATGTATGTTTTCTTCTTTGTACACAAACAAAAAAATAGGTACCTACCTACTCTCAATATTTACATAAACATATTAGAGCCAAGAAATAATCAGAAGCCTTGCGTGCTATACTTTCAGCCTACGCATGCCTTCAGACCCTCCAAAGATGGGCGTCTTCACATTGCGCGATATTGTGTCGGGTGACATATAGCCGTAACTTAAAGGTATCGTGCATGATATCGTCGTCACGATATTGTGGACGACATCGTGTGTCGTTATCGTGCAATGTGAAAACGCCGGATGCGGGAAACACCCAAACTAAGACCTTCACCGAGGCCGCATAGGGGGAGGCCGCATATGGGGTAAAGTCCGTTGCCGCCCTGGGTTATTCTTACGGGCATACCTAAGCCTTAAAGCCGAGGAGTTTAAAAGACATAGGTGTACTTGCCATGAAAATCAGACAGCTACCGGCAGAAGTTACCGGCTTAAGTACTATAGTTAAAGAACATTAAAATAATTTATTTCAGTTGAAGACAGTTATTCTATTCCTAAGAAATGTTATGATATAGGTTTACATAAATAGAGGTCCGTTATAGTAATATTTCATAAACAACTCAACAACGATGAGGTTTTGTAATTTACAATCTTTTTTTAGTTTATTGTAATTACTAGGAGTAGAGTATAATAGTAAAATAACTGATGTATTTATATTAGAGAAATAAACTGTTGATGAGTTTTAGTCATAATAGGTATGTAAATGTAATGTATGTCGTTGCTACCGTGGAAGATGGGAAGGCCTCTGTGGGACGCTACATGCGTTGACACCTTAGCACCTTCACACCTTCCAAGCACATCCGGATGTGCCGGCGCTGCTGCTGCATCGGCTGAAGGCCTTAAACGGCGTAAATATGCTAACCTAGCAGGTGATTACATGTTTGAGCCGTTTGGGGTTGAGACACTGGGGTCATGGGGTCCGAGTGCTCGCCGTATTTATAGAGACATTGCTAAACACCTAATCGATGCTTCTCAGGACCAGAAGGCTGGCTATTTTCTGGCCCAAAGAATAAGTATCGCCATCCTGCAACGTGGCAACACAGCCAGCATTCTGGGAACCTTCCCAGTCGGCAATGACGCAGAGGATTTTTTAAACGATATTTTGTAATGTAAATATTTTTAGTCTATAATTATGTTTATTTTGTATATTGTAATTTTTATTATAAATATGTAATGTAATATAATAATAATGTAATGTAATGTATGTATAAGTACTTACAACGTAAAGAGGTGTCTTGCTTGGTTTATAGCGCAAACAGAATCTACTAACTACCCAAAAATACTATCAAAGAAACCAGTTTTATTAGGTACTTAATGTCAGAGATCAACTCAAATTTATTCTACAAAAGCATTTCCTTCACCGAAAGAGATTTAATTTGAAATAAGTGGTGCCTTTGTACTGTTAATCTATCCTTATTGTACCACTTTCCTTTTTTTATGTTTACATAAAGATCAAGTTAAATTCATCAAGTTTATTTATTTATTCGTACACATACATGTACGTACGTACAAAATTTATCAATATCTCCGCATCCCGCAATGGACAATAGGGCATTAAAAAAATACTAAGTAGATTTTGGATCGATGCATGGGGCCAAAGTCTTCGAGTGGCAAGTGTGGCAACCGTGTACCGGAAGACGCAACGTGAGTAATCCTGCCACATGAATTCACAAGTTAGACAGACAAGGTTGTAGGCCTTGTAAAGCCACGAAATTGTGGCGATCCTTGGAGAGTCGTCAAACGCTGATGATGATCATGAAGGAGATTTTAAAGCCCCTTTTTAGGGTTAATTGGATTTGGATAACATGACAACGGTTATAATCTTCGATATAAAGCTGATATCACAAGTACTTATGAGTTATTAAGCCACTCATAATATCTAATGAGTATGCGTAGGCTGTCCCCAGTACGTGAGTATGAGTAATTTGTAATTAATTGGGGCGCAATATTATCTATTTATTTGTGTGGGAAATTTGTTTATGGGTTTATAAGCCACTAACTTACTAGTGACACAGAATAGGGAATAGTACTTACAAACTAGTGGCCACTAGCAGCTATGTCACTCGTCTAACAATCGCAAAAAATACGTGATGTCAGCTACAACTTGAAGTTGTAAGTCAGTAAGGGTTTTGTTTGTGACACGGCATTGACCATAGAGTTGATATTGAGGCATTAACGTCATAATTATTGCTCAAACTATGCTGGTATATATTTTACTTTACTGGCCAACCCTAACGTTCGAATGATGTTCTCTGTAAACCAAATAATGTGCTTTAATTAACATCGGAGTGCAAGTTCTGTATGTAAGTACTATTCCCTATTCTGTACCACTAGTTTCTATGAAATTTAATGAAACTATATCTATCTATACAAATTGAGGTGTCTGTTTTTGTTTTTCCAAATTTTTTTTTTTTATTAAATGCTATTATGAAAGTATTGTTTCTTTCGGCTAATCATTAAAACGGTTGAACCGATTTTAACGAGTCTTTCAGGGGCAGAAGTTGATGTTATAAGGACTCACTTAGGCTTACTTTTTATCCCAGGAATGTGTCCCCATGGCAATGGTAACTAGAAAATTATTACTCTCTAGCGAAACCGTGGGGTTGTCAATAATATATAGCTCCAACTTTCTGCTAATACTCCCTGGCTGTATGAACTCTATCGGAAAGACTGGACGCCAATGTAATTACCTGTAAGAATAAAACAAAGTAATTAGATCATGAATAATCAAGCGAGACAGACGGACGGACGGACGGACAGCGAAATCTCAGTAATAGGGTTCCCGATTTACCCTTTGGGTTAATAAAAGTCGTGGGTGGTACCTTGAGTCATATCGTTTTCAAAAACTAATAGCATTTTTATGTCAACGATTAATCATTCTAAATTCTTTTAAGTACCTTACACTTAAATATTTACCCTCCAATACCTTTTCAACACCCTTAATTTATTATATTCTTTATGATATTTTGATCCAATAATTGAAGTCGACACCACGACCTTTCAACCATATTTATTAGGTTTAATTATTGGGTAGAAAGAAGGGTGCTTTTTTGTGATCAGTTGTTTTAATTTTATCTGGGGTAGTTTTTTTTTATAATAGAGTTAAATACCTCCAAGACTTAATAATTAAGAACATGATCGACACTTCTCAAGACCTGGCTTTTTTGTTTGGCACAAAGAATAAGCATTGCCATACAACGTGGTAATGCTGCCAGCTTTCTCGGAACATTGCCAGTCGGCGAAGAGGCGGAGTTCTTTGACGCATGTTAGGATTTAGATGTAATTTGAGTAGGTATGATTAGTGTAGGTAACGTAAAGTGCAAGTGTAAAGTGCAAGTGTAAAGTGCAAGTGTAAAGTGTAATATGTGTAAGTAAGTCTTTTTATACTATATTCAAACAGTTACAATCGTGTATGTACATTTTATTAATTATAATAATCTCAAATAAATCATTAAAAATAATTTCATAGAAAATTCTTATTTAACCAATCTATATCTATACTAATATTATAAAGCTGAAGAATTTGTTTGTTTGTTTGAACGCGCTAATCTCAGAAAGTACTGGTCCGATTAGAAAAAATCTTTTTAAGTTATGTAATACATTTATCTAGGATGGCTATAGGCTATATAACATTACGCTACGACGAGTAGGAGCGGAGCAGTAATGATATATGTTTCAAAAACGGGGGAAAATTATTTCTTTTGGAAGCTTCCGTGGCGTACGCTGCTTAAATGGTTAAAGTAACGTTAAAATTGTGTACTACAATTTATTTGCCTTAAAAAGTTCTATAAAAAAGTCAGGGATGGCATATATCTACCTCTTAGGGTTAACGCACTATAACGTAATTTATTGCAATCAAAATTGTCCTTATAAAAGTGAAAGAGTGTGAAGATGATTAGAATATCAATTAATACCTTGGTATTGGCATATGCATACTTAGATCATAGATGAGGATAGACCTTACCTACCTTTGTGCTTAGATACCTAGAAATTTCCTGGGATATATAATAAAACTTCTGTGGGAATAGGAAAACTAGGTATGCAATACATTCTGCTGTTGCAATAATTGAGCTGAGTTTGTCGATCCGGGTCGAACTCCTAAACGACTGGACCGATCTTTATGAATTCAGATATATGCACTCACGGTGATGGTCACTACGACCGTGCCAAATTTCAAAAAGATCGGTCCAGTCGTTTAGGAGGAGTTCGATAACGAACGAAATACACGAGTCGCCTAAGAAAAAGCTTAGTAAACTCCGCTCAATAAAGGTTCGGCCAAGTGCGACTCAGACTCGCGAACAAAGGGTTCCGTACCAAAACGTCACGCAAAAAAGGGAGCCCCTTAAATATTTATTATATTCTGTTTTTTAGTATTTGTTGTTATACTGGGAACAGAAATACACCATCTGTGAAAATTTCAACTTTCTAACTATCACGGTTCATGAGATACAGCTTGGTAACAGGCGAACGGACAACGGAGTCTTAGTAATAGGGTTCCCGTTTTATACTTTGGGTACGGAACCCTAAAAAAGAACACGTTCATATCATTGAAGACAAAGGAACCGTTCAAAAACCGTGAAAGACAACGTCAATCAAATGACAAAGTGTTAACGTGTGGGCGTGGCTCATTTCCGAACGCATTCAATTGTGTTTTATGAAGCGTTTTCTTCACTGGCTGTCATAACTTTTTAAAACAGTGCAAGTGACTTGGGACCACACATATTGATCTTAGTATAATGAGCTTTCAATAGATATTTCATCGAGCCGGCTTATTTGTGCTAAGGAAAGCATAACTTTACTACATACCTACTATATATAATACTTACAAAAGCATACATTTTGGTATTACTTACTCTAGGCCAGTCTAGAAAGGTAATGGAGTTCTAAGTCTCTGAATATCATGGTCATAACATAGTATAAAATAAAGTCGCCCGTTCCCTATGTATATATCTTTAAAACTACCCACCGGATTTTGATGCGGTTTACTCCAATGGATAGAGTGGTTCTCGAGGAAGGTTTTTTTTGTATATAATTTGTCAAGCGGGCGAAGCCGCGGTCGTCCGTTAGTTTTTAAATACATAGCATCACGCCTTTTCCCCAAAGGGGTAGGCAGAGGTGTGCAAACACATCCACATCTCGCCAGCTATGTTAGGTCCCATGTAATAGGGGGCGAGCCTATTGCCATTTACCGGGCACAAGTTCCAGACTCTGGGATAATTATCTGGGTAAAATTCTAAAGAGAATTATACATTGTCCACCAGACCCGGGAATCGAACCCGAGACCTCGAGCGTGGCAGTCCGTATATTACCGTACAGTACCATTGTGCCACCGAGGTAGTCTTTAAATAAGTCAATTTAATACAGTAAAACTTCTGATCGTGTTCAAGCACTCGTAAATCATTCAAACGTGTCATTTATGTCAACCATGGCCCAGATTAGTTGAATCCAATAATAAATCTAATATTAATAACTTATGGTTTTTGTTAAAAATTGAACGTGCCTTTATTTTATATTGCCGCCAAATTATGTACATACTTGAATATAACGTTGTTTAAATTTCGAATTGTTTAAATTTTTTCATACCTATTTCAAAAATTTTAATCGTGTTATTATATTTCTATTGTTTCATTAAAAAAAACTTCTCTTTCATTTTTGAGGTTGTAAGTCGATTAGTAGTAATTTACTGTAATTAAAAGTTAGGTACCAGGTCTAATTATCATTAAATTAATTTCGTTAAAATTATGGACCATAGTGTCATTATGGAACATCAAGGCCCACATTCGATCAAAATTACTAGGTATGCAATGCATGCTACTAATTGCAAATGTTGAGCGGAGCAAATTTTCTTAATTTTTTTTATGCTTCTTTTCATGATTTCAGAGATATGCACTCCCGGGTATGATGTCGACCAGCATGCCAAATTTGGTCAAAATCAGTCGAGCCGTTTCGCAGGAGTTGGCACACAAACGATTTACACTTGTCGTCTAAGATACGCTACACTTCGCTCCGCTCAAAAAAGTTTTGGCGGTTGTTTCAAATTTCGATATGTAAGTTTATTTTTTTAGTGTATTCAGTAGGTACCTCTAGTCATACCTAGTAGTATATAGGTAAAAACGCATAAGCTGAGCTTTGCAATTGTGTGGGTGCATTGCATATTATGTGACTTACTTTACACACACATGTATTGTACACACAGCCTTTTTTCCGGTGGTTTTTGTTATCACTCACACAAATACAAAACTCAGCTTAAGCCTTTTTACCTATACCTACCTACCAAACCTTTTTTTAATTCTGTCCGAGAATTGAGCGCTTCTGGTTATCACTGGGAAGAATTTCTAGTGACGCCCGGTGGACCTACCTAGACCTAGACCCAGCCTGCTAAGTTTCTAAGGTATGGGTATGTAATATCGGTCCTAGAACAAGGCTCGTGTTGCCAGTAGACCCGGCCCCTGTTAGGCTGTTAGGAGACCAACTAGGTATGCAATACATTCTGCTATTACAATAATTGAGCTGAGTTTGTTGATCCGGGTCGAACTCCTAAACGACTGGACCGATCGTTATGAATTCAGATATATGCACTCACGGTGATGGTCACTATGACCGTGCCAAATTTCAAATAGATCAGTCCAGTCGTTTAGGAGGAGTTCGATTACGAACGAAATACGCGAGTCGTCTAAGAAAGAGCTTCGTAAACTCAGCTCAATAAAATATTTAGCAAAATTTTGGGGATAATATTAAAGTGCACACTTGGGTAAAACAGGCGTGGTTATTTCTATGTATGCGTAAATTATTTACTCGTAATAATTTATCCAACTGTAGTCAGTGTTAGTAAATCGTATGTTATTTTATTAGACTAAAATCAACATTCTTGGTGTTGGTGTACAGAACTAATATGTGTGAACAGTTATGAAAACATTCAACTCCTACTGTAATGTATACCTGTGATATTTTTGACACGTAATCAAGCCTAGAGCGGTCAAGTACTACCAACTACACAAAAAAAATAAACTTACTTTTCGAAATTTAAAACATCCGCTAAAACTTTCTTTTTTTTTAACCTAGGTACGAAATTCATACAGCCAACTTGAAAGAGATCACTGTTTTCTACGAGTATCTATCTATTACCCTGTAATGATAGCTTTCATGGTGGTCATAGTGTAATTTAGTATATTTTGAAGAGGCAATTATAACACAGGGTAAAAGTTAACATTTCTTTGCTTCTATCATTGAGGTATAATGTACTACGTACTAGAGAAGCCATCGTGAACAAAATATGTGCTCCGTTTTGTTAAAAGTTAAAACTAAACAGCGCTGCAGCGCTGCAGCAATAATTTGACCGTCTGATTAACTTTGACAAACTAATAAAATAATAAACACGCAGTGTGCACGCAGCCACAACGCAGCGCTGCATTGCTTTTTGGGACAGTTTTCCCGAGCGTCTATTGGTTGTTCAAAATTCTATTAATAGCGTACGCTTACATAGAATAAGTAATCTGCCGAACTCAGAACAGACATCAAGTATTATACCTAAATGATTAATGTAATTTTATTATTAGGCATTATACAATGTTGATATCGTCGAGTGGCATTTATTTATACTAGTTATCACGGCGAACTTTGTATTGCATCAAATATAAAAAAAAGAATAAAAAATAATGTTTTAATATTTTATGCAAATGTATATATTATTAATTATAATTGAAAAACGCGACGGACGGGCAGACAAATTGTCGTATTAAATAAATGTATAGAGATAATTAAAAGAAATCAAATCAAATAAAATATTTATTTACTATCACCTATATTTATAACACCTTTAAATCCAAAGAATAATAAAAAATATTAACATTATTAAAAGTATTATTAGTGATGCAACGAATAAATCTTAGTAAAAAAAAAATACGTCGATAGTGTCATCTCTGCGCGCACAAAATTTTTTACTCTTTGACATTTTGCTAAAAATGGTCGTCGCCGCTCTGTGACGCGTCGTCACAAGTAACAATTTAAAATATAATTAAATAAAGCATGCATTAAAGACAATGTTAATTGTACTTACTGGTGAAAGGTAACTCCTTAATTTTTACTTATGTTTCTAGAGTTGTTAGAACAGTATCTCAATGCACATGTAGGCATATTTAAAAGAAAAACTTCGCACTCAGAATACTCAAATGTGTCACGTTCCGGAAAGCGCTCGGGACAGACTAAGTGAGTTAGAGCGCGCGCACTCTAACTCGTGTTACAATCAATTTAGTTGAGGCGTCTTCTCTAGTACGTAGTACATTATACCTCAATGGCTTCTATATTATTTACAGCACGAATTTGCCATTCTCAACGAGTTTATCATGATTTTTTTAAGCCTGCAGCTATGCAAATTGCTAAAATAAATTCTATACCATATAATAAGGTAATAACAGCTTATATACGACTCACTACTTAACACGTTTTTTAAATAATAAAAGCACTATTTATACCATGTAGATTTTTTTCGGTACTTATCTAATAATTTGAAAGTTGTCCATATATCAAAGATAAGATAAATACTCGTAATCTTGATAGTACACACATTATTGACTGAGGGAGCGAAGCGACGAAGTCTCCGTTTCAACTTGCAGACTTTTTTTTTATTTTTTAATTCCGCGGCCCAAGGCCGCGGCCGCTCTAACGTCCGTTGCCGGGCGTCTCTGGTTACTAGCAGAGGGTATGTCCAGTGGCGCCCGGCGGACTTTGACCACCTCTGTGGTCTCTTCGGGTGTTGGGTCGGGACGAGAATCCCGCGTCGTTGGGGAAGGGTTTTATCCCGCGTCAGTGAGTGAATCTGGTTGCGTGCTATGGGGCAAAGGCCCACAGCACGCAACCCTTCTAGCCTGCTTCTGTAAGGACGGCGGATGGCGATCCCGCCGTCCTCAGGCCCCGATCATGGAGGTCGATAGTCTTGGGCGTAGTCGCGGAGTCTGGGGCGCCCTGGCCGCCGACTACGGAACTCGGCGGGGAGGGTACGCTCCCTCTCCCTCCCGGCCGCCTCCTTCGCGAGCATGACTTGCTCGCAGAAGGACACGGCCGCGTTCCACCTACTCCGGCTGGAGACCATGGCTTGAAGCATGGTCTCCAGCGAGAGGGTATCCACGCCCAGACCCACTACGAGGTCCCGGCGCTGACTCGCCCACGCTGAGCACTCCACCAACGTGTGGAGTGCGGTGTCGTCGTCGGAAACCTCGCAGTGTTGACACCGGGGTGTGACCTCACGATGCATGCGAAACAGATAGCTACCGAAGCATCCATGCCCGGCAACGATCTGCGTCGCACGGTACGTGAGGTCACCATGCTGCCTCTGCAGCCAATCGTCCATGATCGGTCTCACCGCCGCGATGATGGTGGTACCCCACTTGGGTTGCACAAGTCGCACCCTCCATGACTCCATGAGATCCTGGCGGAGTTGGGACCGCTGGTCCTCGATTTCTCGAGACGCAGGCCTGTGGTCCCGCTCCAGCGCCATTGGAACAATGACGTAAGGGCTCTCGCTTCCAGGTCCCATGGAGGGGTCCCGGCTAGGAGACATGCAGCCTCTCCGGAGATCGTGCGGTACCCCCGTATGGTTCTGACGGCCAAGGTTCGAAGTGGTCTGTTTAACAGAGTCACGTTCCCCTTGACCGCCAACCTATCCGCCCATACGGGAGCCCCGTATAGGGACATACTCCGCACGATCCCCAGGTACAGTCTCGACCGATGCCTGCGTCACCTTGGGGACCAAACTTCGGAAATGTGGTCCGAAGTTCCATCGGCTATCAAGTACGATCCCTAGGTACTTCATCGAGGGCTTGATGCCGATGCTAACGCCTCCCACATTTATGCTGGAACCTTCGGGTGGACCGTTCCGAGGTCTGTGAAAACACAGAACCTCGGACTTGTGCAAGGCCACCTCCAGTCCCAGCTGCCGTATTCGACCCACGACTCGAGCAACACCCGTCGTGACCTTGAGTGCTGCCTCCTGGTACGTTGCACCCCGCGCCGTGACGAGGGTACCGTCGGCGTAGCACGTTACGCCGACGCCCCTAGGCAACGCACCCCGCAGCACCCAGTCGTAGCCGATGTTCCACAGAAGCGGCCCCAGGACCGACCCCTGTGGAACACCGCACGACACATCTCGCCGAGCTGGCCCGAGCCAGCTGGGGAAAGCTATGGCCCTCTCCGAGAGATAGGCCCCGACAATACGACGGAGGTAGAGAGGCGTTTCGTGATATACGAGCGCCTACCTAACGCAGCTCCATGGCAAGGTGTTGAACGCGTTGGCGATGTCAAGAGACACCGCCACCACCACCTTGCCCTGCGAGACTGCTTCCTCCGTCAGGCTCTTCACGCGCATGATCGCGCTCACGGTGGAGCGTCCCCGACGGAAACCGAACTGGTTATCCGCCAGGTCTGGCCCCACACTCGTGAGATGCTCGACGAGGCGTTCCGCGATAATTCGCTCAAAGAGCTTACACACCTCGTCGAGCATCACGATCGGCCGGTATCCGGACGGTGAGTCCACCGGCAACTTGCAGACTGGGGAGAATTTCTTTCGTCTGTACACATCTCTACATCTACGGGTTCTGTCAGATCATGTTTGCGGCCGTATTTATCAACCGATTTTCATGAAACTTTACACACACACTTGCTTACAATGAATAACATGTGAATGATATTTTTTTGGATTGGATGAAAAATGAAAGAGTAATAAAGAAAATTGAAAAATAAATTTTCTAAACACAAAGCTCCCGAAGTCTACGGTTCACAGAACCACTAGTTATATTAAGTGTTAATGATTTATCACACATCCAACTGCTTTGGTGGCGTGGTCGGTAGTGCGTCCGCTTTCGACGTCGGAGTCTCGGGTTCGGGAATCGAACCCGAGACTCCGACGTCGGGACAAACTTTGTGTGATGACACATACGGTTTGTACCGAAGTCTGGATGTTTCCTATGTATAATATGTATGAATTTACAAAAAAAAATGTATAATAAGTATTTATATCAGTTTACCTAGTACCTACTCATATCACAAGCTAAGTTTGAGACTAGATGGCGTTGTGTGAATTGTCCTAACATATTTATTAATTTATTTACATACCTTAAAATTAATGTCCAAAGTTCGCCTTAGCATATTTTCCAAGCAATTTTAGAATGAAAAGAGGATTATAATAAATAATCTGTAAATCTTAGCACCTAAGTTCAAAATTATTATAACACAAGCAAAACATTATGCTCGTATATCAAACATTTTAATGCATAAAAGTATTGTGTATTTGTAAGGTTAATAACTTAGCTTATAAATTATTCTTTAAATTTGTGAAATATCAAATTTTATGGCTGATATTATACTGTTGTGTTGACAAAATTGAGTGTAAATGCAAATTCATTGACGTTAAGGAAAAAATATGGTTTATTAAAAGTACAAGCACTTTAATTTAGATTTATTACGCGAGACGTTTTGTTAAAGAAACTGTGAAATATGTCCTGCTCTGCTTACACCTTCCGAGAAACAGTATTACCTATGTTTATCGGGTTCCGTACTTAAGACTTGGGCAAACCAAAAGCAGTTGCAGTGCGGTAGCAGTGCGGTAGCAGTGCGGTAGCAGTGCGGTAGCAGTGCGGTAGCAGTGCGGTAGCAGACACACTAAACAAACGCGGGCCCGCTTTGTTCAGTGTGTCATCCCTCATATAACTACATTATTTACTAACCTAGACGCGCTGCTACCGCACTGCAACTGTTTTTGGTTTGCCCAAGCCTTTAAAGGATAAAACGACAACCCTATTATTAAGACTGCTGTCCGTCCGATTGTTTCCAATATGTATCTCATGAACCGTGATAGTTGAAATAGGTCCTGACGGAGGAAGCAGTCTCGCAGGGCAAGGTGGTGGTGGCGGTGTCTCTTGACATCGCCAACGCGTTCAACACCTTGCCATGGAGCTGCGTTAGGGAGGCGCTCGTGTATCACGAAACGCCTCTCTACCTCCGTCGTATTGTCGGGGCCTATCTCTCGGAGAGGGCCATAGCTTTCCCCAGCTGGCTCGGGCCAGCTCGGCGGGATGTGTCGTGCGGTGTTCCACAGGGGTCGGTCCTGGGGCCGCTTCTGTGGAACATCGGCTACGACTGGGTGCTGCGGGGTGCGTTGCCTGAGGGTGTCGGCGTAACGTGCTACGCCGACGATACCCTCGTCACGGCGCGGGGTGCAACGTACCAGGAGGCAGCACTCAAAGTCACGACGGGTGTTGCTCAAGTCGTGGGTCGGATACGGCGGCTGGGACTGGAGGTGGCCTTGCACAAGTCCGAGGTTCTGTGTTTTCACAGACCTCGGAACGGTCCACCTGAAGGTTCCAGCATAAATGTGGGAGGCGTTAGCATCGGCATCAAGCCCTCGATGAAGTATCTAGGGATCGTACTTGATAGCCGATGGAACTTCGGACCACATTTCCGAAGTTTGGTCCCCAAGGTGACACACGCATCGGTCGCGCTTTCGCGACTGATGCCCAACCTAAAGGGACCCAACGCTTCCTGCAAGAGACTGTACCTGGGGATCGTGCGGAGTATGGCCCTATACGGGGCTCCCGTATGGGCGGCGCGGTTGACGGCCAATAACTCAACGCTCCTTAACAGACCGTTGAGGACCTTGGCCGTCAAAACAATAAGGGGCTACCGCACGATCTCCGGAGAGGCTGCATGTCTCCTAGCCGGGACCCCTCCATGGGACCTGGAAGCGAGAGCCCTTGCGTCATTGTTCCAATGGCGCAAGGAGGCGCTGGAGCGGGACCACAGGCCTGCGTCTCGAGAAATCGATGACCGGCGGTCCCAACTCCGACAGGATCTCATGGAGTCATGGAGGGTGCGACTTGAGCAACCCAAGTGGGGTGCCACCATCATCGCGGCGGTGAGACCGATCATGGACGATTGGCTGCAGAGGCAGCATGGTGACCTCACGTATCGTGCGACGCAGATCGTTACCGGGCATGGATGCTTCGGTAGCTATCTGTTTCGCATCCATCGTGAGGTCACACCCCGGTGTCAACACTGCGAGGTTTCCGACGACGACACCGCGTGGGCGAGTCAGCGCCGGGACCTCGTAGTGGGTCTGGGCGTGGATACCCTCTCGCTGGAGACCATGCTTCAAGCCATGGTCTCCAGCGGGAGTAGGTGGAATGCGGCCGTGTCCTTCTGCGAGCAAGTCGTGCTCGCGAAGGAGGCGGCCGAGACGGAGAGGGAGCGTGCCCTCCCCGCCGAGTTCCGTAGTCAGCGGCGAGGCCGCCGCAGACTCATCTACGCCCAAGACCATCGACCTCCATGATCGGGGCCTGAGGACGGCGGGATCGCCACCTGTCGTCCTTACAGAAGCAGGCTAGAAGGGTTGCGTGCTGCGGGGCCTTTGCCCCATAGCACGCAACCAGATTCACTCACTGACGCGGGATAAAACCCTACCCCCAACGACGCGGGATTCTCATCCCGACCCAACCCCCGCAGAGACCACAGAGGTGGTCAAAGTCCGCCGGGCGCCACTGGAAATACGTTCTGCCTGTAACCAGAGACGCCCGGCAACGGACGTTGGAGCGGCCGCGGCCTTGGTCGCGGAACTAAAAAAAAAAAAAAAAAAAAAAGTTGAAATAGGTGAAATTTTTACTGATGATGTATTTCTGTTGCCTGTATAACAAAAAATACTAAGAAACAGAACACAATAAATATTTAAGCGCGCTCCCATACAACAAACGTGATTTTTTTTTTGCTGTTTTGGTACTGATTGTTTTTGTTTATTTGCTAGGTAGTATGTAGTATCTCATACAGTAATCGGATTTGCAAGAACAAAATGTCAACCAGTAATACCAACCTAATAAGTATTCTATGAATAAATTAGTTGGGTTTATGCCTAGGTGTCATTTGCAATTTTATTGTTTTAAATTTCCTTTTACAGACAGGTAATGATAGTTCCTATGTTATTGTTAAATTTTATGGGTACAGACTTAAGATAAATTTTACATTGTAATTCAGAGGTATTAAGAAATAAAATTAATTAAAGCCATTTTATGAGTCATAGAATTCAATACCCGTAAGTAATTTTTTTTTAATAATATAAGTGACTGGCGAAGCGCCTCTGTCTACCCCTTCGGGGATAACGACGTGATTTGTGCCTGTAAATTTTTCGAAAATTTACAAAAAACTATAATAAATTGAAGTTGCAACGCAAAGATAATGGCTGTGGCTTCTTACACACAGTAAGTGCAAAAATTGTGTACGAAGTTTAAAACGGCATCATAAATTTGTAAGTATTTAAAAAAACATTGAACTTTTTTCTTTAAATCCAAATTCTTAATTTAAACTCACAAAGGTCGTTTGTGCCAGTTGTAAAACGACATTCCAACTTTAAATACTCATTAGAACCACAATGCATTTTATGTTTTCCATCCGGGAATGTGTTCAGGAATGGTTCTGTCTTTCAAAATGAATACTGGATCGAAATGAATCGAGTGCTTAGGTTGGTATTCATGAATTCACGTTCCTTGGTTGGCATTAATGAAGGTCGCTTTTTTAACACAAAAATTCACATGCTTTTTTTTGGTGCGTTTAAAGGGAGACACACAGTTTAAAACGGCTGTTTAAAACAGAGATTTTTGCTGGCTACACGGTTTAAAACCAGCCGTGTCCAATAGAACGTCGTACAGGTATGAACACAGAACAGTAGAAGAGGTTAGAAGGGCCCTAAGGCCAAGGCAGTCGCGCCGCTCATATTGTGAACGCTCATATGTCAACCATATTATGTTTCTTTGCACCGGTAAGTACAAAAACCTTCAAATACCATGATATTTGTAATTATTACAATTGTAGTTTGTAGACAAAAACGACGACGACATCGCAAGCAGATGTAAAATTTTACATTTCTTGCTTGTAGTGGAGTTTATGAGTAGGAGAACACTGGATACTTTTATTTTTGACTTGCATTTGAACTTGAGCTTTGACGATCTTGGTAAGATGCATCCCATAAATCTACCTACATATTTATCTCACAAATAAAGCACTTATGAAAGTCCATAATTAAAAACTTCCCATCAAGATCCCGCTAGTAGCAATAAGCTGTTCAACAAAAACCGTGTTTCAATCATTTATTATTTTATTTATTAAGTTGGTAGGCTGTAATCATTCAGTGTAATTTATAACACATTCAATTATTTAATGGAAACATATAAATGTGAAATCCGAATGATATATACGAGAATAATTTTATAGGATATTTTTTATTACTGGTAATATACATTTATTTTTAAATTGCACTAATTCGGTATATTTTATTAGTTATATATAAATCTACTTTCTTTATAATTTAATATTTCTTTTTAAATACTGTCTGTTTATATTTTTTTTTGTATACGATTGATAACAACCAGTCTATATGCAGATATTTAAAAAGAGAAGACACGCCTGATAAATAAAAAAAAAACAATTATAGGTACAAAAGTTTGAATTTTAAATTAGGAATCCTACTACTTTATAAACATGTGAAAGTTTGTGAAGGTTTTTGTTTATTTATCTCGAGTAAACCTTTGTAGAGATTTAGATGAAAATTAGCACAACGATAGTGAATACCTTAGATAAACACATTAGGCCCTATAAATTGTGCCCGTGGGTAATGGTCACGAGAACTTTATATTACCGAAGAGTTTACGTCTAAACATTCATTTTATAATATGTATTGGTAAAGTTCTTGCTATTTTATAACATCATTATTAGAAGATTAAATCCAAATGTCAGCTGTTATTCAGTACATTGAAAACCTTTCATGTATACACTTCTAACACTTTCCCGGCCTAAGGCAAGCTAAATGAGAACTAAGCTTTCTCGAAGGTGGTATTGGGACGGGTATAATGATGATAAATAATAGTAAATAATTAATTTGCTAGGACAATTAACAATACGCCATCTTGCCTGCAAGTAAGCAGAACTTATGATGATTACTAGACAACACACGCTACTAACAGAGCGTGGATTACCGCCGGGCGCCACTGGAAATACGTTCTGCTTGTAACCAGAGACGCCCGGCAATGGACGTTAGAGCGGCCGCGGCCTTGGTCGCGGAACTAAAAAAAAAAAAAAAAAAAAAAAAAAAAAGGAGCGTGGTTTAGACAGCATTGCCCATGCATTGGACATAGACAGCATTAGAATTGAGAAGATTAAAAGTTCGATTCATACATACTCGTATTAGTGAAACCTCAATTCCGACCGTCACAGTTCAGTATCAGTGCAAAATTTTCTTTCTTCTTCTATTTTTAAAAACGTGGCTCCATCGATATTCGATGTCAAGGTAATGCTTGATTAGTTGATAGTCCCGCACAAAAGAACTAGTTATTCCTAACTAGCTCCAGGTGCAGGACAAGAAACGTTGTTCGGTATGTGAGTGTCTGGAAACCCGATTTTTGCGGAGAGCCAGAGGTAACCTAAGCCACCTGCCACGCGCTCAGCAAAAATAGAACTCCCAAAATATTCTTTGATACATTTTCTATGGACATTACTGTTTCAGTGATGAGTCGTATTTGACACTGACACTGATAGAAATAATATTTTGCACTGATAAAGAACTGTGTCGGAGGCTTCACTGATATGTGTGAATCGACCTTAAACTTTGGTTTCCTAGGTCAATTTCGTCAATTCACCGCTGCGCTGTTCGGCCTTGAATTGACGTCTTGAAAATGTTGTCTATGAAAACAAAATGGCTGTTTCCAGAGAGGTAATTGACACCGTTGTTTTCATTTTTATAATGACCCACTAAACTAGCAGTTCCGGAGCTGATTAAATGCTTGAACATACATGAAACTTAATACATATTTGAATGATGTTTTAGTATTAGGGCGTATGTCAGGTAATGCCTCCTCAAAGGGACTTGACACTGGTTACATTCACATTTTATCTGTTGTTTTTTTTGGATCCACACACAAGAGAGGCAAGCCTAGGTAACTCTTACCGGGCACTGCATAATACAACAGGAAATCAATCACCATTATGTAATCCGAAATTAAACTCCACCCAACAACCAGAACCGGTGTTACCTTTAGGTATACTTACAATCTGCTGAGATTACCCATCAAGAGAGCGCAGGAGGCCTATGTCACTCGCCTAACAATCGCAAAAAATACGTGACGTCAGCTACAACTTGAATTTGTAAGTCAGTAAGGGTGGTCTCTTGTTTGTGACTCGGAATTGACCATATTGAGGCATTAACGTCATAATTATTGGTCAAATTATGCTGGTACATATTTTACTTAACTGACAACCCTAACGTTCGAATGATGTTCTCTGTAAACAAAAGAATGTGCTTTAATTAACGTCGGAGTGCAAGTTCTGTATGTAAGTACTATTCTCTATTCTGTGGCTGAGTCTGAAGAGCAATAGTAACATTGGACGCAAATATTACAACCAATTGGCGATAGGTATATGGAGTTTGTACGCAACAACAAGCAATTGACTTGATTGTCACTTCTGATGTACTTACTTATTGCTTATTAAACCAATCTATATGGATACCAGCTAGAATGACAAACGGTATTCTGTCATATAAATTATACAATACCTACTTAGATAGGTAGATAGATAGAATACTCTTTATTGTAGACCAAAATTATTGAACAAAAATAAAAATCCTACTAATCCTACTAATATTATAAACGCGAAAGTTTGTGAGTATGTATGTATGTATGGATGGATGGATCTTTGTTACTCTTTCACGTAAAAACTACTGAATGGACTTTAATGAAAGTTTACTACATCAGAATAACACATAGGCTACAATTTATAAAGATATTGTGTGAATTGTTCAAAATATGACGATAAGTGTCAAGTAGGAAGCCACGATGACAAACCGAGTGCGCGATACTACGGGAACGGGAAAAAATGCAAATACCACGCGGACGAAGTCGCGGGCGACCACTAGTAAATAATAGATCCCAGAAATTGTTATGTACAATGGGCGGCCTTATCGCATACAGCGATCTCTTCCAGGCAACCTTTGGATGGACTGGAATGATGTTCACTTGTGGGTGATGGTGCAATACAGCAGTTAAAATAGGTACATAACAAGAACAAAATATATATACATAATACACAGTAAACAAAATAAGCTTATGGAGCTGAAGATGACAAATAGTGGTCCTTTACCTTAGTCCTAAACGAGTTTATGGTTTGAGCTCGTCTAATTTCCACTGGGAGTGCATTTCACAGTCGTATGACTTTAATAGTGAATGATTTCTCAGTAAAGATGGTACTATGGCTTGGCTACTTAACTTAGAGAAGAAAAACTCGACACAAAACTCTGCAAAACTGCATTAATTTGAAGATATTATCAAAATGATAATTCTTCGACTCACATCTGTCAATTAAATATTTATAACTATTGACACTATGCACCTCACGCTTTTTTTACAATAATATACATTTATTTCTTATTTACACTTTTCTTAATTCAAACTTATTAAAATTTATTTTCTACTTTTTAGTTGGATTCTCTATAAAAGCGTGTTTTTTAGTTTTTTTAAACTATTATCTATTTTTCCTTTTTTAGTTTTTTTTTTTTAATTTTCAATATAATTATTGCATTGAAGTCGGTCTTTGACAGGTATGCAAAATCTGATCGTTCAAAGTAGGGCAAAATAGAACCCAAAAGAGTCGGTTACAAACATACAAACAAGTGAAGCTAATAAAAGCTTAGTAAAAACAAGTTCAGTTCACACAGTCAAAAGATATGAGAGGTAAGAAAAAAAAACCAGTCTAATTGAGAATATCCTCCTTTTTTTGAAGACGGTTCAAAACCAATGTGAAATACATAAATTCATAGAAATTCAATAGCCATTATTGAATGCAGTTCTAAATTCCAAAATTCAGGACTCTGGACTGATGTAACATGCATCAATCTCTACAGTCCAGACATTGATACAGATTAACGATAAACTAAAATAATATACATTTATATTTTGCAGTACACACGGAACTAATCAAGCCAGTCTACCTTCTCGATAAGGCTATAACGATGCAAAACGCACATCGATATACGGTATCGATACGAGAACGATTATTACTTTTAAGAATCGACTTTCGTTTTTTACTCGGGGCACTTTTTACTGTGTTTAATCGATTTGGTGATTATATATGGGTTTTTATCGTGATATTATCGTACGCCTTAGGTTGTAGTCTTTGTAAAGAATTATAATGCGAGTCGTAATCGATACTGTTTTTGAATTTGATACAATAACTATGTCTCTGTATTATGTAGTTAAAATTGTTTGAAAAAATATAAACATCTATATAAGTAAATACATATATATATAACAATGCTTATGAATGTATGTTGCAGTCATGTGTACAATATTAACAAAACATCGTGCCATTGCAGATTGGGAAGGTTGCCAATGTGAATGCCTGCGTTGCTAAGTTGGATGATGACAATTATTCTTTGAGCCAGGACGTAACCAGTTTCCTGGTTCTATTAAGCATTGTTCAGACGTTTAGCGATGTTTCTATAAAGAAAGGCAGCTAGCGCTCGGACCGAACCTTATGACCCTAGTGTCTTACTCAACCCTAAACGGCTCCCATTCGTAATATCCTGAATTGTAGGTTGGTATATTTAAGACTTTGTCGTTATTAAATCACTGACAGACACATTGTTGTTTTGCAAACAATTAGGTATCTCTAGGAAATACTACAATTTATAAAAATACTAAGATTGCTAAAGGGACTTATTTAAGGAGCCCAAGTCGTCCTCAACTTTGCACGCGGTATAGGTACCTGTTGACGAGGCTCTAACGAATATACCTACTCCTAAGTAGAGGCAATAGACACGCCTTACCCCCTATTACGGTAATGTCTACCCTTTGTTGAATATGTGTGTGCGTGCACGAGTATATACTGGGTCAGTAACACTAAACCACATAACCACAAACAAACGTTTATTGCAAATAATTTTATAGTAACCCCATTCTCGAAAATTCGCATCAAATCGTATAACAGTAATTCTAACAAATCACTCTATCGACTATAGACGCAAATACACAACTCATTGTCGTGTTAACCGGCAAATGGAGGGCAGGAAGACCTAATAATACCTGTCTGGGGACTAGTGATGGGCTGAGACTACTATCGATAACTATATCTATTAACAACAGACTGCCTCGATAGTATTGTGGGTTGAATGAGCTGCGAGCAACAACACCATGAGCTCCTGGGTCCAATCCAAGGGTCAACTCAAATCAAACGGAATAAATCTCGTAAAAGGAAAATAGTTTCTTATTAAAGTTTTTGGGATATTTACCATGACTGTATTGTTTCCAAAAAGTTTTGAAACTTCCAAAAACTATATTAGTAATCCCACACGCATTACTATATTAGATAGTTAAAAATGCTTCTTTCTGTATTTGAAGGAACTTTAACCTAGCTTTTGGATTTTTTTCATGTCAAATTATATTATATTTATATATACATGCAGATTTATAATGAGACTATTAATTAAGAGTACAATCACAACTTTTATATATTTATTACGAATATAAATTCTCAGTGATGCATTAAGTGCAACAGTTGTTGCAGTTGTAATCAATCTTAATATTTTAAATGATCAACTTAATTTCGCCTCTTCCCCTTTGCTGCGGGTAGGTAGTATACGTCATTCAAACAACGGTGGTGGTTAGACATAAAATAATTTGGTATTATGGTTGTGGGTAGAAATAAAAAACCTAGGATATAAATAGGTGCGGTTTACGAGTTGTGGCTCATTCGGTCGCCGTGCGCCGAGCCATCGACATCTCCTGATGATGCCCCTGGTTGGGGGCGAAACACGTGTCGAGGTTTTTTATTATTTTTTGCACGATAACACAACTCTCATATTTATTCTATTTTCAAAATTATTTCTCTATTCTTTCGGCCTAAGTGGGATTGGAGGGCGGACTTGTGCATGAATAAATACGAGAGTTGGGTAATTTGCATGTGGCGGAATATTGCAAAGTAGTTAGATTTATTTTATTTAATCTTAATGTTGTCTTACAATGCAACATGTATGATAATAAATATATTTTAACATAATTATGTTAATGATATTTTTTTAGTTGCAAAGGATACCCCAACAGCATTTTTTTAATTTTCTTCCTCTCGGTTCTTATTTATTTGTATCCTAAAATTTTATATCTAGTCTGAATTAAAGCTTTTATTTTGAAATATAACTCTACAATGGCTATAAAGAACAAGTTGACAAAAAGTTTTTGACATCTAAGCATCTATCTTTAAGTATTTACTCAGTTCCTCTTAGCAGTAAATCTCACATGTCACAAATAATATAAATAAAAATTTGAATTCATATTACTGCCAACATTTGTAAACATTCTTACACTATATAGATAGATAAACATACAGTATTAAAGTGATAATCTCTCAATAACTGTGTAGGATAAAACTGTTAAACAAATCCGTTGCGAGTACATAGTTATCGATAAAGTCAGAGTAACATAACATCCCTACAAGTGTGGAGTTACGACCGGTTGTGTAGAATCAGAGCTTGTAAAGGCTTCTCTTGACAATCTTGGTGTTGTTAAGTACTGTTTCATGGAAATCTGACAACATTTAGATACGATAATAGTCTGTATGTCGTATTATGAATATATTTTATTTTGTTGATTTTTTTAATGATAATCTTATCTTTTTATAAGACAGAATGCCATCTAGTTTCAAACTATGCAAAACAGGTAACTGTAACAATACCAATATACTTTTAGTCAATAATGTATTAAGTATATACTAGTTATCACGGCGAATTTTGTATCGCCTCAAATATAAAAAAAAAAGAATATTTGAATATTTCATGCAAATGTATGTATTATTAATTATAATTGAAAAACGCGACGGACGGACAGACAGACCAATTGTCGTATTAAATATATAGATTATGATTGTATAGCTACATAAAATAAGATCCAAACTACGTTACATATTTGCGGATTATACAAATAAAAACATATATTATTTATTTTAACACGATATAGTTCGAAACGCCCAGGACTTTAATTGTGCCATAACGGCTGGCACGTAAGATTTAGTTGCCTTTAATCAACATTTCATAGCAATGCAATGGGTTTAGCTGCTACTTTTTTAAAATTCATTATATATATATATATATATATATATATATATATATATATATATGAGACCGAACCCTGGCTGGCCAATACATCATAGGTACGTCACACAAACAAAGCAGTCAATGAACTGGGATGTAAGTAGACATCGCCAAGTTATGGTTTCATATATTTATCAATCTGTGGTCTAGTAGTCTAGAATTACAACTTTTTCTTGAGATCAATCCACTTTGCGCCGGAGTTCAATTCTAAGTAAAAACCATCCCACTTGTCTTGTTTTCTATGAACAAGTAATAAATGTATGAGCGACGAGAGACTTAAAAAAAAGGATACATACTTCTCAAGCTCCGTAGGTACTTGTCATGTTCTGTTTGGGTAGCGTTAGACTAAAACACTGGTTATTTTCTGGCTCAGAGCCACTTAACGTGGCAATGCAGCCAGTATTCTGGAAACCTTTCCAGTCAGCAATGACGTGCAAGATTTTTTACACAAATGTCTGTAAATATTGTACCTAAGTTTAATATGTAATAATTTTAATATTGTACTATTTTTTTCATACATTCTTATGTTCAAAGATACGTACATTTAAAGCAGTGACTTGGATAATTCGTTAAAGTAATATTCCAAATTCAATTCCAATTCTGTCGAATAGAACTCGTTAATTATGTGATAGTATGAAATCGAACCTCGAAGTATCTAAACCACCTTATTGACCAGTCGTTTAGACTTTCTTGTGAAGTCTCACCTCATTATAAGATAGTATCGACTATCGATTACACTCATTATCCAGATCAGGTACAACACTACGAATTGACAAGTCTATAGAAAGGGTTTTAACTGTGGTGCAGCTTTATGCAAGATTAGCGGAAACCGCTCAGTCCGCGTGGGATTAGTTTCTCGTTTCCCACCACAGGGATTAAACGAGAAAGGAACGAAGTGGCTTAAGGTGAGAATGCAAAGAGTTTCTATTTATGTTCGTTTTCCTCAAAAATTAAGCTTTCATTTATTCTGAAGTTTAAGTTCTAAGTTCATTGTACTCTAAGTATGATCCCATTAGTATTCTTCTAGCTAAGATTGTCATAAAAGTGTAAATCACGGTAATCCACTATTGTATGCTAAAGTCTAAATGCTTTGGTTAAAACTTTATGCATAGATTGTGCGTAAAAAATGTCATCGATATTGCAAAAAATGATGGTTGGATGGGTTTTGGTGAGGAAAAGATGTGGAAATGGTAAATGACTGATGTTCGGTGTCTGGACAATTCTGGCATCAGTCACAAGAAGTAGCGGTAGTTACGAATAAAGTAAACGATCCGTGCACACAAGGAAGTATAGCAGTTACATGTAACTTTATATGCACAATGCGAAAGTTCACTGCACTGATCTTTTGCATGTGTGCGTACATACCATACTCTTGCGCTCTTAAGAATTTCACACGTATGAACAAAAAGAGCTGTACAATTTGTTCGTTATTTGAACAAGACTAGACATCGTATCGATATGAAGATCTTCCTTCCTCCATTCTAGTACTTAAGGTGGGTGCTTAGAAGCCGTATCAATATTTCTATAATAGCCCCAATTCTTCCTCACTGGCCAGCAGTGTATTTGCTGACAAATAGACGAGGATATGTTGTCGAATAGGACCAAATTGACATGGGATCACTTTGGAAGTAGTAAATCCCATGGGAATTCAGACATGATTTTGCCTGTGCGAATATACAGGGTGAATTTTTCAAGTGGGCTTGGATGGCCAAATCCGGAACTATAAGGAATAGCGAAAAATGCTCAAAGGACTCACGAGCCCGATTTTGATGAAATTTAAAACCTCATCATTAGATTTTTTTAAAACCTATAATCCTAGCTGGGAATCGAACCCATTGATTTAGAAAAAAAATCACACCCTTTATTATATCACCATACGATAGTGTTGCTGTTAAGGATCAAATTCTGAAAAGTAATGATATACGGCAAATTTAAGGAAAACTTAGAATTTTCATAAAATTTATATTTTTTGTCTGTCTCTTAGTCTAAAGAGACAGACATGTACTTGGCAGCTTGTTTCTTATAGTGTATTAAACACGAGATTACGGTACTACTTACTTACGTTCCGGATTTAGCCATAAAAGCCCACTTGAAAAATTCACCCTGTATACATCACTTGCTGACCTAATTTCTGTAAATCATAGTGGTGATAGATGTAGTGAATCCAAACTAAGAAAGTTTTTTTCGAATGACAGATAATTTTAGACATTCTACAGAAACAGCTTGATCATGCATCGCACGTATAGTTACAGGCGTATGTCCAGCGAATGTCTTTACAGTATATAATATGATCGACCGTGACCCACTTGGTATGGAGCTTATAGTGAAGATAAGAAGGTTGCTTTACTTATAGATCAAGATAAGATTAAAGGTGTCACTGGGCCACATCACTACATGAATGATTAATATTAGACTTGGCTTTATAAATTAACTTTACTTATAGGCACAACACAACAATACAAAGATTATATACAAATTACTTACCAATTTTGAAATCTCCCTACGTCTAAGTACAAAAGGGTGCTAAGAAGAAGGTGGGTACCAGAATCTCCGAGGGCCAAGGCTCTGTCAAATATATATACCTAGTGCCCGAAAACGACAATAAGCTAACCTCCTAATACGTGGGAATAACTGGCGAAAGTGGAGTCTTTCCTTTTGGGAAAATACGTTATTTATTTTTTATTTTTAAACTTATGCACAAAACTGTACTAAGGCGGACTTAATGCCACAGGCATTATCTACCAGTCAACCTTTGGGTGATGCAGAGAGAACTAGTAGTAGGTGCTCAGAGGTTGCTATGACACACAATAATTATTATGGTAAATAATAAACTTAAATCCCAATAACTACTTATACAACTAATACTAATATACATACGTATATGACGTCAATAAACCTACATAATACTAAAACATACCTACATAGTACATACAATTTACATAAAATAGATACACAAATATAATTACATATAAAGCTACGACTTCTATAAAGAGTAAGTGACAAAAGTAAAAGAAAGACAAACTGATTCTGCCTAGCGAATCCTTATACAGCGCATATACCTTCCTCTTGAAAACGGAGCGGCTGGTTGACATCCTGACCTCCAAGGGGAGCACATTCCAAAGGAGAATAGATTGCACAAAGAAAGAAGAGTGGACAAGGCTGGAAGTGTGAGAAGGACCATGTAAGAGAAGACTATTAGAAGAGCGTAAGTTTTTATTGTGGTTGGTGCCCAGAAATTGAAAGTAATGAGTTAGGTATGAGGGGGCATTAGGGGAATTTAAGAAGGAGTAGAGACTAGTCACAGCACGCAAACTACGACGCTCATTCCGTGTTGCTACTTCCAAATCGTTTGGTAAAACGAATTAATCCATAAGTAATTACTATTATGGAACGACTTCGGAGTTAAATTTTTATTACTTCATAAAACAGTTACGTTCGTACCTAATTACTGGAAAAATGTTAAGTCTAATACTCAAACTACACATTCAGAAAGATATGCATATTACAAAACAATTGGTTATTTTACAAACTTTAGTTATCCTTAGTGAATGTGACGTTCCTTTTGTAGTTAAAGGTAGTAGAGCAAATATTAAAGATTATCCACATGCTGCATACATCGGTGTACTATGTAAGATAGACCATAAAAGAAATGGTGAATGGTTGTGTGGTTCTTCTGTATTGAACCAAGAAGTGCTTCTGACTGCAGCACATTGCCTACATAAATGTTCCACTGATAGTACAGTGGTAGTTGGAGCTGGTCATCAAACACTATTGCTTGGTGTATTCACTCGTGTATCTTATTATTTATGTCATAATGATTATAATCCAGAGCTTTTCAGTGACGATATTGCACTAATGAGACTTAAAAATCCTTTGAAGTTAAGCGAAAATATTCAAAGGGTTGCTTTGATACCGGACCCACCAGTGGTGGAAGAAGCTGTGTTGGCTGGATGGGGTAGCATTGATGTAAGTAAATGATTACCCATCGTCGACTTCACGGTAGCGGAAAGGCGAAGCACGGAGCAAGTGGTGCGGTAGAGCCCCTAAATGTTAGCGTGCCGCTGTAGTATATTTTATGACATAAAATAGTTATTATTTAGTTATATGAGTAATTAATTAGTCCATAAGCTGGCAAATAGTTTAATACTAATATTACATAAAAACTGAAGTGTTTGTTTGTATGTTTGAACTAATCTCAGGAAGTACGGTTCCATTTGAAAATATATTTTTGTGTTGAAAGGTGCATTTATCGAGAAAGGCTATAGGCTATATTATAACATAACGCTTCGATCAATGGGAGCGGAGTAGCAGTGAAATATGTCTAAAACGGGAAAGTTTATTTCTTTTGAGAACTTCCGTTGCGTGCGCTGATCAAATGGTTAATGTTATGTTAAAATGATATACTAAAAATTGTTCCTCTTCAAAAGTTCTATAAAAAAAGTCCGCAGTAGCATATATATCTATCTATTAAGGTTAACTCACTATAATATATATTTTATTGAAATCAAATTCGTTCTAATGTAATAATTTTCGAAGCAAGATGTTATTACGGGCGAGGCGACGGGAACAACAATTAAAGGCGACCGGAACGGGAATAATAACTAGTTACCACGCGGACGAAATCGCGGGCGACCACTAGTGCATCCATAATGCCACAATCACTTATAACTAAGCACCGCATTCACAAACTCAGAAATCACTAGAAGCCTAAGATAGCGATCACTAGCGATCACTAGAAGCCTAGAATAAATTACAGTTACAGTTGACAATTACAATACAATCTACAATACACCCCGCCCCAAGTTAGGCTCGAAAGCGATCGCTTTACCTTTGCCACAGAGTCAAAGTACAAATCGATTCTATCGATATAACTATGATTTTTATCCTACATAACCTGGAATTGGTCCCCAAGGTGACACAGGCATCGGTCGCTCTTTCGCGACTGATGCCCAACCTAAAGGGACCCAACGCTTCCTGCAGGAGACTGTACCTGTGGGGATCGTGCGGAGTATGGCCCTATACTGGGCTCCCGTATGGGCGGCGCGGTTGACGGCCAACAACTCAACGCTCCTTAACAGACCGTTGAGGACCTTGGCCGTCAAAACAATAAGGGGCTACCGCACGAGCCCCATAGCACGCAACCAGATTCACTCACTGACGCGGGATAAAACCCGACCCCAACGACGCGGGATTATCATCCCGACCCATCCCCCGCAGAGACCACAGAGGTGGTCAAAGTCCGCCGGGCGCCACTGGAAATACGTTCTGCTTGTAACCAGAGACGCCCGGCAACGGACGTTAGAGCAGCCGCGGAAAAAAAAAGAATTGGGGATGGGGTTAACGGTGGAGGCTGGCAAACATTAAACTTTCTACAGTGCCGCTATGGGTAACCACCCAACCCATCTGATTACACCCTGAAGGTGCTTCAGAGTACGCGATTATTTTATGTATTTTAGGAACAATATCATGAAACAGGAACTCTGCAACACGCAAAACAGCAAATATTAAGCAGAAAATCATGTTTAGATTACTTCTTTAAGGACGTACCTCTTCCAGAAGGTACTTTTTGTGGGAATGGCAGCTATCTTACAGATTATGGAACAAAGTAAGAAATTTTATTTTATTATTTACTAGTACAGTAGCCACAGAGTAGAACAAACAGAACATAGTTTCTGCTAACAACAAACGCGAAAATCGGTAGCACCATCGCCGGGCATGTGTGCGTATCTACACTGGCCGCTCGTCGCGTGCGCGGTGAGACTGTAAACGTTTACACACACGCACACGCGCACAGCCGTTGGATACTGAGGTTGTTTGTGTACAATTTTGCACGTTGTTAGGAAACTTACTCTGTTCCGTTTATTCTACTCTGTACTGTAGCTCCATCCGCGAATAATAGTTCGTATGACGATAATTTTTTTCAAAAACAATGACTACTTATCTCAGAGCAACCATCTACTACTACTAGAGGGTGAGTGTCACACGTTTTCTTCGTGCCGATCATTAAGCAGCTCTGGATATAGGTTGCCTTGTATGAGTAGGTGTTCCATTAGGGGGACAATAAAATTAGTTCAATTTTTTTGCACACGTCAACTTAAACTGGAAAAGCTGCAGTGACGTCACGTCATCCTCGACTGTTGGACTGTTCGGACGCGCAGAGTGGTGGTTAGTGGTTCAGACCGGTTATCAGCGCTCTATATACGTAGTATAGAGATGGTTACCCTAAGCTACTTATTATATTGCCGTACTGAGCTTCCCTTGTGATTTTTTCAGAGGTGACTCGGGCTGTGCCCTAATAATAAAAGGATACATTCAAATCGGATTGGTCTCCTACAGAAAGCCTAAATTGAGTCAGACGGTTACTTTCTACTCAAATGTTACCTACTATTACTATTGGATCATGAAGAGTATGGAAATAATATTATGTAGATAAATAGAAATATCCGCTTTTTATTGTTACCTGAGAACTTAAACACTAACCCTGCTGCAAGACGAACGAGGTTATGGCAAGAGGACAGCGGTCGTGCTCTCGTGGTTGATGTCTTTTATTTTTTAATTTCGCGGCCCAAGGCCTAGGCCGCTCCTACGTCCGTTGCCGGAGGTATATCTAGTGGCGCCCGGCGGTCGTGGTTGATGTCTGACATAAACTCTCCAGGCTCCCAAACAAAATCCTATATTCATCCGCGACGGGGTAGACGAAAGCTTTTGACGCCCACTGCTGAGCTTAGGGGAGGCCAAAGAGGGGGAAATTTAACCTAGGTATATATACCACGCTGGCCAGACGGGTTGATATAGAGGGGATTGTTTTCCTTAATAATACACTTACTTCATAACAATCTAATGTGTCTCTGGCGCGAATTATTGGCAGGCATGTCAAACGCAACAAAAGTTTCATTATTATCACTCATCGGGCTTTTCTGTCTAACTGCGATTCGGCTTAACTTTAATATTTTCCGTGAAGGGACTGCCATCTAACCTCCACAACCCATGGACGATATTGAAGTTCTGTAATTAGACCGGTCGGATGTTTGATTTAGGGCTCCAACACCCTAGATGTTTGTGTGACAACCGGGACCGACGGCTTAACGTGCTTTCCGAGGCACGGAGGGGTCTCACACCCGTATTCACAAACGACACTATGGGGCGCACGAACCCTATGCGCTGTCAAAGCGTATTGATTCTTCAGCGCATAGGGTTCGCGCGTTCATAGTGTCGTTTGTCAATACGGGTGCAAGTGTCTTAAGAAATGGTCACCCATCCTAAGACCGGCCTGACTAGATGTTGCATTGCAAAGTTTAAGTAACATCTAGTCAGGCCGCTCTTAGGATGGGTGACCATTACAATACAAGTCAAAGTTTCATTATACTCGTACCTAACAGACAAGTATGGTCATTAAGTTTTCTTAAATTTTCTTATATATGTTTCATACAACTTTCTTCTTTTTTCTTCTAAAAGATCCTTCTCCTGATAATAAGGTACACAAAAAGAATAGCAAAATGGTAGGTAGGGCCCCGCGCTTCGCTGTCTCGTTTGGCGATTGGAAATTATCTATCTCCAAGAAATATCAGTTGTCTGAATGTAAACATGTATCTTAAAGTACAGTTGGATCACTTTTTTAGAACGGAACCCTTATAGCTTATAGGAACCTACGGAACTCTTTCTTATGCGTGGCTCGATCTGTCCTCTAAAAAGTAAGTCACGGGCAGCAATCATACACTTTTAAGTGCTTTTAATCATAAACGTTTCTTCAATTATTTTGTTCTAACACCTAGCCGTCTTAGATCCACAGACCTAGCAAGCCAGCTCGCTCCGTATAGAGTATACGGAGCGAGTGTATAAACTTTTTTAAACTTTTTATTTCAGGCAACTTAGACTAGATACAGATCTTTTTTTATTTGTTTTTAATTTTTTATTTTTTATTATTAAGGTATTTATTATTATGGGGCTTGATGCCTAATCAATATTTATATTATTATGTATTCTTAGTCTTAAGGTATATATCTATGGGCCGTAGATTAGTTTATAAGATCTGTAACTAGTCTAAGTTGCCTGAAATAAAAGTTTAAATAAAAAAATAAAAAAATCAACTCAAATATTGCTAATATCATACCCATTAATTAATGCGAAACAACTTCGGTGTGGAACGTTAATTTTTATTACCTTATCAACAGTAATGATTGTACAGTAGATACATTTATTCTGTAGTAATTCCAGTACGATCTCAACATTATACATTCAGACAAATATGCATATTATGGAACAATTATTTGTTTTACAAACTTTAATCATTCTAATTAGATGTGATGTTATTCCTTATATAATCGGCGCGGGAGGTAGAAAAGCAAGCATTCAAGATCACCCACATGCAGCACACATCGGTATACGATGTATGAAAAATCAAACCACAAAAGAAGGTGATTGGCTGTGTAGTTCTTCTGTATTGACCCATAAGGTGGTTCTGACTGCAGCACATTGTCTATTTGAATGTTCTAAATACAGTACAGTTGCAGTGTCAGTCGGTCATGAATTGATGGATGGTGTGATCACTTTGGGACTTTATTTTATGTGTCATGCAGAGTATGATTATATAGGGCGTATGAGAGACGACATTGCTCTAATGACACTTAAAGATCCTTTAAACTTAAGCGAGAATTTAAAAAGGGTTGCTTTAATGTTGAATCCACCAGAGGTGAAAGAAGCTGTTATGTCTGGATGGGGTTACACTGATGTAAGTATATTTATACTAGGTATGCAATGCATGCTGCTAATTGCAAATGTCGAGCGGAGCAAATGTTTTTATTACATATCAGAATCAGAATCGAACACTTAAATTAATTAATCGAATGAAAAAAATATCTATTTTCATTGTTGACGCACGTGTTTCCATGGTAACCATTTAATCATCTGGTTTTTCGGTGATGTCCAGGACATTTTCGGTGATTATTCCTCCATGATCAGCTCTATTATTATGATTTCAGAAATATGCACTCCCGGGTATCATGACGACCAGCTTGTCAAATTTGGTCAAAATCAGTCGAGCCGTTTCGGAGAAACGATTTACATATGTCGCCTAAGATTGAGCTCCAATTCGCTCCGCTCAAAAATATGTGTTCAGAGGTAACAAACATAAAAAAACCTTGTTTTTAGCAGTCTCAACAATCGGCAAATGTGTTTTGGTTGTTGCCAATGGTGCTTATCAAAAATACAGCGAAAAATACAGCTAATGATAATTACGTTGAGAACTATACCTAATTATGTATGTATATTAAAAAACAAGGTTAGGAGTTTATACAAGGCACTTTAAAAGTTTAAAAGCTATCCATTCTTTCGGTCTCTTAGATCAAGTTCCTATGATCAGAGGCCCTGGAGTCTTGTCGCCATTCAAGTTTAGTTTACTTTATTATCAATGTAAATATATCCTTAATTAACATTGCCTATATACTAAACAACTAGGTATGCAATACATGCTACTAATTGCAAATGTTGAGCGGAGCAAATTTTCTTAATTTTTTTTATGGTCTATTTTCATGATTTTAGAGCTATGCACTACCGGGTATGATGTCGACCAGCATGCCAAATTTGGTCAAAATCGGTCGAGCCGTTTCGGAGGAGTTGGCACACAAACGATTTACACTTGTCGTCTAAGATAGAGCTTCGCTTCGCTCCGCTCAACTATACACTAATTAAATAAGGGGTTAGAAAGGAAAGTTCCTGATCTGTACTTTGACAACGCGTGTCGCCGATTTTCTCCCACTCATAAACACCACTACAAGCAAGAAATGTATAATTTTACATCTGCTTGCGATGTCGTCGTCGTTTTTGTCTACAAACTACATCATACAATTGTAATAATTATAAATTTCATGGTATTTTAAGGTTTTGGTACTAACCGGTGGAAAGAAACATTATAGTTGACATTTGAGCGTTCACAATATGAGCGGCGCACCTGGCTTGGCCTTAGTGCCCTTCTACTGTTCTGTGCCCTAAAGTCTACATTCTACATATTTATCTTTTTCATAACATATAACAAAGTCACTTCCGTTCCCTATGTCTGCTTAGATTTTTAGGCTACCGGCCAACATTTCTACTTCTAGCACCTGCTCTGATGAGGATGAAGGGCCCTCATTCCCAGGTTGGGACCTGGGAATGAGGGCCCTTCATCCTCGGTTCATTCAGTCCCCGGCTAAGAGACATACAGCCTCTATGGAGAATTTTATTGATAAAATATTGTACAAATTAAATTTGCATTGTAAACAAAATTTAGTTCACGCCATATCTACATTAATATTATAATGCCTTGAACAGTATATAGATTTAATTTTATACACTGCGAAAAGTCTGATGTAGGTGTTTAATAATGCTTTAATTTGGATAGTAGCAACATAATACGAGTAGCTGCATAGCAGCTGAATATGTGTTGCATAAGCGCTGTAGAAGCGCGTATGCTGAAATTAAATGCTTTAATTTGAATAATAGCAAAATAATAGCTGCAAAGCAGCTGAATAAGTGTTTGAGAAGTTAAATATCCAGCTACAACTGTTCATAAGTTCAGTAATTCATCTGATATACAACAATTGGAATAATTCTGTTGCTTTTGGAGACAATTACGCAGATACTGATTTAGAAATTGTTTTAGAAGCTTCTGCATTAGACGCCATTTGGAGTTTATATAATTTTATTAAGTACACTTTTTTGGACGCATTTTATTGGTAACAATATTCAATATTCAGTTTTACTGTGAATATACATTGCACCATGCATTACATGCAGTGTGCAACAATAATGCGACTAACGTAAAACACGGTGTTTAAAAGTGTTTCTTTTAATAAAAGGCCAAATCGAAGAATCAAATTCGTTTTTATTAAAATTAGAAGTTATTTACTGTTCGTATTACTGAATGTATATTTTGTTTGTATTTATTTAATTTGTATATTAATTTACAATAAAGTATATTTCTATTATATTCTATTCTCTGGCGAAAATTAATGTTTCCACAGTGCCCCTATGGGTAACTCGTCTGTCTGCCTTTATACTAGAGCTAGGTAGGGACGTGATTTTGATTTGTATTTTAGAAAGACAATCATGAAACAAAAACTCTGCAACGAGTAAGACTGCAAGTATTAACCAAAAAAGAATGTTTGGAGGAACTGCCGATTATTTCGAGCCCAGCAACTTTTTGTACGAGTGGCATCATAAGCAGAAGAGGTTGTGGAACAAGGTAAGATACTTTATTTTATTATTTACTAACCTGTAGCTCCACTAGTCCGATTAGTCCGAGACGCCCAGGACTTTAATGGGCTGTGCCATAGCGGCTGGCACGTAAGATTTTGTTGCCTTTAATCAACATTTCATCACAAGGCAACGGGTTTTAATTTATTTATTTTTTCAAAATTACAATAAAGCTGCTACTATTTATTCAATTCATTCGGCCATTTTGGACATACTTAACCCATTATAAATGTGCCCGGTGACGGAAATAGGCTTGCCCCCTATTACGTGGGACTAAAATACTGGCAAATTGTGGGTGTGTAATGCACCTCTGCCTACCCCTTTGGGAATATTGGAGTGATATGTGTATGTGTGTATGCTGTAGCTCCACCTGCGATCGATATCTTAAATGACGATAACTTGTTTACCTGACTGCGAGGGTGTTTCGCGCGTAAGTATGTATGTTTCTTTGTTCCCCTCTATAGGCTTAACGGCTAGACGGAGTTCGACAAATGGGGTCTCAAATGAAAGGTATTTATTATCTCCTGGGTGTCACTGGGTACATAAAATGTGAAAAAAATCAAATACCTGGCTTTTTGGTGCAAAAATGTACGTTGTCAAAAAAAGTCTTGGTCAAACTTATCGAGTGGGGTATCAAAATGAAGAGTTTTAAAGAGGATTTCAGAAATAAATATAACTTATATGTGTCAATGTAATTTGGTGTGAGAAATCGTATTACAAAAGTATGTAAGTCTCTGAAACTAAAAAGCAGTAAATAAAAAATAATAATTAAGTAATGAAAAACCCGACTGCACACATCCAGATATTTACCTATAGTTCTGCCTGTAACCAGAGAAAGTACGTTCTAGCGGCCGCGGAACTAAAAAAAAAAAGATAGATATTTACCTATAAGCAGGCGGGACTCCAATAATATAAGTTCAAACCTAGATACAAAGTGAGTCCTAACTGCTAATAGGTAAATATCTGGAGAAGTGCAGTCGGGTTTTTTTATTACTGAATTCCTATTTTTATTTCTGCCTATTTTGATGAAACAATGCCTGTATTGTAGAAATCGTCTTAAGAGTCCTCCTATTAAATTTTACCGTTTTCGCTGATTTTACAGACGTGTTTTTACACTGAAAATACTGTATTTTTATAAGTTTTAATGCACAACATGAAATATCATTTCAATAATGATCTAATAAGTGAGCTACTTTCTTATTTTTGTCATTAAATTTTGATTAATCGACCTAAAACAATCGGTAGTTTTTCGTATCTTTTGCTGGAAGAGGTCTAGAATATCACAAATTCACTAATCGTTTTGACGTCTAAAAAGTATTACAAAAATACAGTGTATTCTTGTAAAAGTCATCTATCAAATGTATGGATTACTTTTTATCACTTTCATAAAAAAAAATTGAGTAAACAAATATTTAAGTTAGTCAAATTTTAGAGAAAATGGGCAATGAATTGGTTCTTATTTCGGCTACATAAAACTCTCGTTCATAAAATTAAAACAACATAAATAAACCTTGGTTCAAAATCAATCCATTTCCAAAACAAAAGAAAGCTAAATAATAAAAAATAGGCTGTAAATAATCTTTTAAAAACACCTAAATTTCGCTTTATAATACTCGACGCATGCCTCAAGTAAACAGTCCGCGCCAAGCGCTTACAGGGAGAGGACGTGTCGCTCTGCGCGCCAAAATTCGACGCCGTCTACAGACGAATATAGCGTGGCGTGAGATTTTGATACTTTGGTAATATTAGTTATTATTTTGTGATGATTTGTGGCTTCTTTTTAAATACAACAACTGATTATGTAGAATGTATTTATCATTGTTTTTGTTAAAAAAAGCTGTTATATTTTATAAAGCTGGATTACTCACTCACTCACTGACACAATTTTATTGTTCTCCTTGATGGTGGAGGGGAAGGTACCTATGTTTTTTTTGCAGAAATGTAAAGGGGGTTCGGAGAACTAGGGAAAATTCCGAGTTTTTGAGATTTGCCCTCCAGTCCCCCAAGGGGGCCTCCCGAGTAGAGTCAAACTGAGTAATAATTTTATAGAAGTAGTTTTTTATTTTATTTTTTTGTATTGGGTTCGCCAATTTGACGGCACCCGCCTGGTAGTAAGTCGTGACGACGTCAAGCGATTGTGGGTCATTCACAGCACACTATACTATAGAGCCCTCAACTTGACGACCTACTGAACCCAGGATTATATGTGGGAGGAAACACGTGCACAGGCAGGGCGTTCCAGGCCAGTATCGTTCGGCACAGAAACGAACGTTTAAAACGTTCGGTTCTCGCGAACATGTACCTACTGTGTGGGAGTGGCATCTCTGCCCGGCACGCGTTGTTCGGGATCGGAAGGAAGATGGGATCAGATTGAAGAGCTCTTCAGAATGCTCGCCGTGGTAAATACGGTAGAATGCGGCCAAGGAAGCTATTGTTCGGCGCTGAACTAGCGGCTCAAAGCTTCCCGTTACCTCCGGACAATCTATAATACGGATAGCTCGACGCTGCATAGCGTCGAGAGCGTCCAGCAAATACTTCGCGGAGCCGTCCCGGAAGTGAGAGCAGTATTCGATGCAGGGTCCAATCTGCGTCTTGTACAGCAGACACCTCTGATGCAGTGTAAATAATCGCTTTACCTTATTCAGTATTCCTAGTTTCCACGAAGCTAGCCCTATACATCTTTCGATGTAGTTTTTATTATTGAGCTCTTGACGAACTTCTATGTCAAGGATCTCAAGGTTGCCCTTCATTGGTAATAATGCATTCTGAAGAGAGGGTAGGGGAAGGAAAGGGGATTTCTTCGCTGTAAATGCACACGCCTGCAATGTGCTGTCATCTGTATAACAATGAATGTTCCCGAGGGATAGCATATCATTGATTTGCAGAAGGAAGAGTTGGTGACAGCACGGACCCCTGCGGCGCCCGGGTATTGTTCCTCGATACATATATACATAACCGGGGCAACACAGGTAAGGCGTGTTGTCAGGGCGGCGTATTTGTGTCTCCGTGAGAAACGTCACAGCGGGCCGAGCCGTCTCAAGGTATGGTGGACGGCATCGAGGTTCGCATGGAGTCCACGGATGTTGGTGAACTCCACCTCGAAAAGTGAAGCTGTGGGGTTTCCTGGGGCCGCTGTGGAACGTTTACTTATTTCTGTTGCACTGCCATTATAAATTTGAAGAAGAAGCGTGAAGACAGGGCGACATTTGGTGCAGCAGTAATAAGTGACAAAGCGCAGGGGCTAACTTCGTCTGGAACCGTGTGGTTAGGTTGGAGCCGACCCGCCGGACGGAAGGGCTACCAAACCCCCCTGGTGCAAGGCCGCCGCTATCCCACACCGGTTACCACCCGGAGCGGCGATCCCACATCAGGATTATGAGCGAGAACATGTGGGGCAGCCTCCTGGTGTGGTTGGTCCCAGGCGGGCCCCATGACTGTGTTGCGGGCGGCCGCGGCAACGCCGTTGCTAAGGGTCTCCCTGGCCAGCGAATCGACCCACACCACCCACACTAGACTCCGCTTTGCCCCCACTGGTTCCATGCCTGCTGCACCATACATGGCCCCGGGCCCGGCGGTGCAGCTGTTGAACCCCTTACGCAACCAGCCTGGGCTGGGTTACTTGTGGGGCTTTAGCACAGTTGCACGGTGGCACCCCCCGGACCAACACCCGGTACCCACGTAGGGACCGAAGCCACTTCATAGGTACCGTAAATTAACGAGCCTCGTCCGTTGATCAGCAGGTGCGCCACTAGCAGATGAGTTCGCTGGGGCCCTAAATATGTTGGTAGAGCCCCTTTGTATAGAAGAGGTCAAATGATTTTGATTAGGAAAAAAAATTAGCCCTCGCCCCCCCTTTGAGAGTGCAACGACAGAGGAAAGGTAGAGGAGTTTTGATTACGGGATCATACGAGTATAGAGGGTCTTTTCTTGAATTTAAGGAGAGAAAAGATCCCCCTCCTAGCCCTCTTTTCACCTCCCCCACACAAGACACTATTATTATAAAATGAAAAAAAAAAGATCAAAACCATGTAATCGCCGTACCTACTGGCTGACCACCATCGGTAACTCCGGACTCACGCACAAAATGTGTCAAATACCTAATTCCGCCCGTTTCGATTCTGCATACGGACTCTTAAGCCATTTTGTAAATTTCTCAAAAGAATCACTTAACGGTATAAAACGATTTTTGTGGGTTTATTTTAGTTTTATTAGTAGATAATATTATAAATTAGTTATGTATCTATCGTTCTGAATAGAAAAAAAACGAATATGTGAACGAAATCAACAGCATAGGCATCCTTGCGGCCGCACGAGACTGCGATGTACGGGATTTGTACATCGCAGTACTTTTGTGAGCCCATGCTGTGCTGAGGCACTCTGAAACTGACATTCAGTGACAGGAGCGATGCTGTGATACAGTCTGCGACTTTTGACAGGTTAATCAAAACCTAGTGATTTTTCAGAGGGGACTCGGGCGGTGCGCTTATAATAAACGATTACATTCAAATCGGAGTGCAAACCTACAGAAAGCCGGCACAAAGTGCGACAATACAGGTCTACACAAATGTTAGCCACTATTACGATTGGATCATGACGAATATGAAAGAAATGTTATGTTTATAAAAAAAGAAGAACTTCACGTTTTTTATTGTTACCTACTTGAGTAATAAGAAGGCCCTCTTCTTATTACTCAAGACATCTTTAGGGCCCATACAATAGACTCATTTCGTAGGCGTAATGATCTATCTCTTTGGAGATACAGAAGTGATTATAATGTGAGTAGTACCGCCCTTGAAGTACTCGATACAGATAAAATGGATCCCACACAGTATCATAATCTTTATCCCTATGATAGGGAAGATAGGGGCTTTTAGTATAACCAAATTTACTAGCGAACCTAATGTCTATCTGAGCAATTTAGATAGATATATATGAAGGATGTTCCTGTTCTTCCACTACACTTCCCTTATACATATAAGTATTGCCATTGCAGGGAAGCTGATGCGGTTCGCTAGTATATATATGTATAACACTTCCTCTGGATTTACTTTATCTACTGCTGATTCCCTTTGTTGAACGCCCTTCGTTGCAAACCTTAAAAGATCAAAGCGAACATTTTTTTATTATGTAAACATAAAATCAGTTATGCTTTTCCTGAAACATGCAGTATAGACAATTTGCTGCGTGTAGTTTCTGAGTTCTGATGCAGAGTAAATCTTTTCTCGTTCGTAGTTCTCCACGAGCTTATATTCGAATGAAACCAGCCTATCCTATCTACACCGGCGAAGCTGCAGGGCACAATAGTTGTACCGTGAGATATAATTGGGTTTCAAAAATGTGTTAGTTTTATGTAAGCATAATGTTTATTTGGGATCTTTATTGGTTTGTGGAATTATATGTTCGGTGATATAGGATGAATTTATTCTAAATGTAGTCAAAATAATGTACCAATTTTCATCCAAATCTATTCACCGGTTTACGCGTGATTGAATTACAAACAATTCTACCGCAATATTCGAAGGATACCTATAGTAGGAAAGCGTTATCTAAGTAGTTACCAATTAGCAATTTCCCAACGTCTACGTATAAAACGAAATAATCAATGAGTAATTACTATTAAAGCCAAATAGCCGCGAAGAAGTGATTCTATCTGCAGTAATTACAAGCAGAATTTAAAGCCAAATAGCCGCGAAGAAGTGAGTCTATCTACAGTAATTACAAGCAGAATTTTTGTACAATCTTAACATCATACAGACGACAAATATGCACATAACAAAACAATTGTTTGCTTTCCAAGCAATCATTATTTTTAGTGAATGTAAAACTTGCATGAAGAGTAAAATAGTCGGCGGTGCTCCTGCAAGAATCGAAGATTATCCACATTCTGCACACATTGGCGTACAATGTATGAAGAATAAAGACCTACAACATGGTCAATGGTCGTGCGGTGCTTCTGTAGTGACCCAAGTGGTGCTTCTGACTGCGGCACATTGTCTATATTCATGTTCAATTGACACCACAGTTGCAGTAACAGCTGGCACCTCATCATTGATGAATGGTGTGATGACTCGTGCATCTTCTTATTTAATTCATAGTGGTTATGATGATGAAAATTTACTAGAGTACAAAGATATTGCTATGGTTAGGCTTATAACTCCTTTGCTGTTTGGTGAGAATATTAAAAGGGTTGCTTTTATGTTGCATCCACCAGTTGTGAATACAGCTGATTTGGCTGGATGGGGTGTAATTGATGTAAGTAAAAGCAAATTTAATGTTATTTCAGCAGGACTCCTGTAGGAGACTGTACCTAAAAGGCCGCAGACTTCAAAAAAAATATTTTTGCACAGTAATCTTTCTCCCCTGGGATTATGTATCCGAGGGCGTACCCGGGCCGTCTAAAAGAGTGCGCGGTGGGAGTCAATTTCAAAAACAGCAGCAGGCATATTGTACCATAGATGAATTTGGTCTACCGATTTAATATTCATCCGATGATATCACAATAAAATTCAAATATGGGTTGATTAAGTCATCAGTCAATGGGGGGAAAAACCCAATTATATTAAATACTTTATACCCTCAGAGATACAAACCTGATTTTGTTGTGTTTTAGGAAGAAAACAAGAACATAACACAAATTCTGCAGATCGCAAATGAATTAGTAATATTAAGCAGAAGAAAATGTTTAAGGGTACTGGCGGTAGTTCCAGATGATACTTTTTGTGCGAAAGGCAGCTATGCTAATGGTTATGCAGCACCGTAAGATAATTTATTTTATGAATAAATAATAACTAGCTGGTACCAGAAGAGTACTAGTGAATGACGAAAACTTGTTTCTCACCATTCTATTTTGATAAAACACAAGCCAAGCTGACTTAAATCTAAGTCTGTAAACCACAAGTAAATCTGTTCAGTAAATACAGTGATATGTCAGACATGAATAAAAAAAGACAAAACTTTCTTAGGGTTTAATGTTTATCTCAATGTCGCCCACACAATTTTTTCAGAAATTTACAAAAACGTCACAGCACGTACCTACGGTTTCTTTTACTTGGAGATAGCATTGCGTAATTGTGTCATGATAAGAAGTCTGTTTACCTTTATAATTTTAAAAATAAAATGCCCTTGTGCACAGTTAAGTTGCATAAATGTGCAATTCACTGCAGGTACTGCATTACTGTAGGAATGTGAGCACCGTTGTTGACCGGTGCTGTGCAGGGGACACTGCATTGCACCCTACGAAATTTGAGAGGTTAACTCAGACCCTTATAATTTTTCAGAGGTGACTCGGGTAGTGCCCTTATTATAAATGAATACATTCAAATCGGACTGGTGTCATACAAAGTGACGTCATTGAGTAGGACAATGACGGTTTTCACAAACGTTACTTACTACTACGATTGGATCATGAAATTTATGGAAAAATTAGTATGTGCATAACTAGAATTCCACGCTTTTTATTGTTATCCCATTAGTATTACTGTTAACATCTAGAGCCCAAGTCATCCTTACGCGATGCACCTGCTGCAAGACGGACGAGGATATGGCAAGTGCCCGAAAATGACAATAGGCTCCATACGCCGCGCCGCCTTGATTTATGTGTAAGTAGTACCTTTCTTAATGTACATGACAAAGATGAAATATATGTCATACAAAAGCATATCTTCATTCCCAACGAGGTCAAAATACCGTCAAACTTAAATCGGTCTCTAAGCGAAAACCGAGCGCTTAAACCGTGGATAGAACGTATTGCTCGCTTTTGAAGAATAAAAATGGTTTCAATATCTGCAGCGTTGCCCCACTGCTTAATACCGTAAGACATGACGCTGGGAAAGTAGCTAAAATAGACAAATCTAGCAGTATTAATATCAGTATGCTGTCTTACTTTATAGACAGCAAAAGCTGCAGAGCTGAGTTTCCCTGCAAAACGGCCCCCGAAATTTGGGTGTTCCATTGTAATTAACTATGTAAAAATATACTTAAGAATAATGTTGATTCCACCAATGAAAGAGTTTGGTTATTTAAAACTAAATTTATATCATACTCCTTAACATTGAACTGCACTGAACTTGACACATTTTGTCTTTATTGCATTAAACTTTAAGTTATTTGACGTGAACCAGTCTAAAACCCGCGCAAGTACCTGTTCACTTCGTCAAATTCCGTTCTTTAAGATTCACTTTAAAAATAAGAGAAGTATCGTCAACAAATAGAACTAAGTTTTGTACATAAAAGGGTAAACCATTCATATATAGTAGGGAAAGAAAAGGGCCAAGTATTGACAAGGGCCTTGTGGAACACATATGTTTACAGGAGATCCGGATGATTTGATTCCATTTACATCAACACGCTGAATTCAATCAGTGAGGTAGGAAGCAACAAGATCCGACGCCCTGTCTTTAATGCATGCATAGTGCATGAGTTACCTTAATAGATTATTATGATCGTCGCAATCAAAAGCTTTAGAGAGGTCGCAGAATATGTCAATAGCATTTTGCGGGCTCTCCCAGGGGTTGTAGATATGAAAATGTACGCCTACGTAGATCGTAGATCGACTTCTAGTTGAAGCTCGCAGCTTTGTCTGCACGGAATAAATGAATATAAAAACAATATTCTATTCGCAAATGGCCATCTTTAGCTTTTATACAGGAATTTGAACTGTCTGTCGTCAGGTCTTGTTTTAAAATACGCGACAGGGTCCTACCAGGCATCTTTATTTCGAACAGTAAGGTATTTGGCTTCCTAATTGTGTTTCGCCGAATTCTGGCTTTAACAGCCTTTGTAGTTCTAACTGATTTCTTCTAGTTTCTAGTTGTAGCTGTTGATACGGCTGATCACAAGAAGTAAAAGTTAACATGAAAATAGTTTATTTTTAACTGTGAGAAAAATTACACAAGATTGAATAAATATTTATCTAGACGAATGTCATTAGCTGGAATCGAACCCGCGACCTTTCCCTAGCAACAGGAACGCCATACAAGAATCTTCACGGACTCTCACATACAATTAGGAGAATATACCGAGTAGGAAACAGTATTACTTACCAATTAGCAATTTCGCAGTGTCTACGTATAAAACGAAATAATCAATCAGTAATATACTATAAAAGCCAAATTACCGCGGAAAAGAGAGTATTTTTTTTATTACTTCATAAAATAGTTACGATTAAATAGTAATAACTAGCAGAATTTTTGTCCAATCTCAACATTCATACAGATATGCATATTACACTACAGTTGTTTGTTCTACAAACTTCAATTATTCTTATTAGATGTAAAACTAATATGAAACCTTTTATAGTCGACGGATTTACAGCAAGAATTCAAGATCATCCACATTCTGCATTCCTTGGTGTAAAATGTATGAAGAATAAAAACATAGAAACTGGCCAATGGTCGTGCGGTTCTTCTGTAGTCAATCAAGAGGTGCTTCTGACTGCGGCACATTGTCTACATTCATGTTCAAAAGACACAACAGTTGCAGCATCCGCTGGTAACTCAACATCAATGAAGGGTGCGCTTAGTAAGGCCTCTTATTATTTAATTCATACTAATTTCGTTGACAATAAAACAATGATGGCCCAGGATATTGCTATGGTGAGGCTTAAAACTCCTTTGGAATTTGGTACGAATATTAAAAGGGTGGCTTTGATGCTACATCCACCAGTTGCGAAAACAGCTGATTTGTCTGGATGGGGTATAATTGATGTAAGTAAATTTATCTAATTTTCGTAGTCGGGTAATCTTAACGTTCTTAATCTTTCTGATGGTGTACCCATACCCACAGCGTCTGACAGAGGACGTAATGGAGCAGAATAGGGAATAGTACTTACATAATAATGGCAGCCAATTAAAAATTATCCTATCAGTTCTAGCACTGACACAGTTAATATTCATGAAATAATCACATAATAAATTAACCGTCATGAGACGGAATAAAATGTAGGTAACATTTACTTGAAAAATTATATGTAAACATTTAAACATTACATAACTTTTTTTTTATTGACTAAGAAACTTATATTTATTACAGATACAATAAATTTACAATTATATATACCTAATTATTTACATACTTAACTAAACACAAAATCTAATATAACATATTATAAATTTACAACTTGTCCGCATCGTTCCCGGCGCAAAAGTGCCCATGATCCTAACAGCGTTGCCGCGCTGAATGGCAATGGACAGCCTTTGAACTAGGAAGGACTCTGAGCGAGATTCACCGGTCCTATACCTAATCTTGCGTCCAACGTCTGCAATGAAGGTCTTGGCCTCGGAGTCCCAACGCAGCAGGAAGACTTAGTTCGGCTGCCTATGCGGTTAGAAAGATAAGGTCACTGACTGATGAAAAAACGGCACGATTAGTTTAGTTTATCTACTTTCATAGCGTTATGTCATATGGTCTGCTGCTATGGGGCTCAGCTGCCGATATTGAGACAATATTCATATTACAGAAACGAGCTATACGAGCAATCTATAGACTCAGACCCCGTGACTCGCTGAAAGAACTATTTGAAGAAATTAATATTTTAACAGTTGCTTCTCAATATGTTTACGACAACATCGTATATGTACGGAAGAACATAGAACTCTTCAAAAAAGATCCGACAACCATAATTATAATACAAGAAATAAAAATAAACTGGCAATGACAAAAAATTGACTTCATAAAGTTGGTAATGCGTTTGTAGGCAAATGTATCAAAATATTTAATAAAATTCCTCAGGATTTGGTTGACATGCCTCTTAATAAGTTTAAAATAGTAGTGAAAAATCGTTTGATGAGTAAAGGCTATTATAATGTAGACGAATATCTTAATGATAAAAATGCATGGTCACCCTAATCTGCTGTTGTTAGCCACTCGTACAATATAAATTGTAACACAATGTAAACAAAACTTTATTAAAAAAGAAAATTGATAATCTACCTGAGTTTCTTGCTGGTATCTTCTCAGGAGAACTAACTTACCGAACCAGAAGAATCATTTTCAAATGGTTATTTATCTACTTAATTTAGTATTTTTATAATATTGCTTGACATAAAATTGTAAATTTTTCACATTCATATGTGCACTTTATGTGCCTAAACTGAATAAACGAAATTGATTCTTTGATTCTTTGAACGGCCACAAATAAATAACACGGCTCCAATTCATAACCGTTTATTTTTAATTTTCTTGGATGATACAATAGTCTGTTAACTACAACTAGCGGTTGCCTGCGACTTCGACCGCTTGAAAAATTATATACACAAAAACCTTCCTCGAAAACCACTCATCCATTGGTGAAAACCACATCAAAACCCGTTGCGTAGTTTTAAAGATCTACGCATACATACAGAACTTTGTTTTATGATATGTAGTGATACTGATTGATGAAAAGAGAAGTAATGAACATCGTTTGGGATGTTTTAAAAAAAAAAACCTGTTCGGCGGTTTTTCTCTCTTCAATTCGGTCCTGGAAAAGTTATGTCAATGAATTTACCCGTCACTATTAAACATAGAAAATAAGTGAAAGGTTGGTTAGTGTTGGCTCGTGGAGAAGTGGTGACCGACCAACTTGGGTTTGGAAAAGTTTCGCTCGGTGGAAGATGATAGGTAAGATATGCCGATCGTCTTAAGTCGACACTGCCATGCCATGCAAACGGCCATAATAAGTTATTTGACTCCCACTGATGTACCGACTGAGGCAAGTATTGCCTTTCTATTTACTAAAAGAGTGACAATATTTTCCCCAGTCGGCCTAGTTGCTTATGTCGCACAGCAACTCAAGGTTACTTTTAAGAAATTGGGGACGCTCTAATAGTGAATTTGATAAAAATATTTCTGGCTTGGTGTAGTATCCCACCAATACCTTTGAGGTCCCAACCATGTGATGCACCTGCCTATCAACGAAAGCGACATAAATGTTTCCACAGTGGCTATAGGCTCGTCCCTTATTACCGGTAACTCGTATATCTACCATTACACCCTTTGTTTCGTGTTTTAGGAAAATAATAGGGGAACAACAATTATGCATCACGCAAGAGAACTACAAGTATTAACAAATTCCGAATGTTTAGGGTTACTGCCAGAACTTCCAGTTGGTACATTTTGTGCGAGAGGCAGCAATAATAAGGGTTATGCAGCATCGTAAGATAAATACATCTACTACAAATATTGGATAGAAACAGGCGTTACTTGGCGAAAATCCATGACAAAACAATGGTAAGTAAAATGTTTTAAGAAAAAGCTTTTTAAAATTATATAATAGCATTAATTTTTCGCAGAATTAAAAGGACAACAAAACGTCGACAATTGTTTCGCCTCTAAACGAGGCATTATCAAGACTGTCTCAGAGAGAACAGCATCTGTTGTTCTCATGCTGAAAAATTAATGCTATTATATAATTTTAAAAAGCTTTTCTTAAAACATTTTACTTACCATTGTTTTACATCTACTACAGATAAATACATAGCTGATATGACGATAACTTGTTTTCTGCCATCCGATTTTGCTAAACCACAAGCCTGGGGCGGGGCCCCAAGTGGGGCGGGGCCCCAAGTGATTAGTGACTACGTCCTCGCCGTCCGCCCTGGACCCCAACTTGACCACGGTAACGCAGTGGCAAGTTGGGTGACCGAACGTCCTAGTCTGTACTTGCGATTGGCCAAATTCTTTGAGATTTTGTGTTCCTGATATGGATAACCACGAAGAGACCTCCGGTCCCGACACTGCCCTTTCCCGGGCAGTGTCAACCGACGACATGATGCACGAACTATTGATTCCGATGCCTATCGATTTGGGGGCTCGCGCCGCGCTGCCTAGTTGCAGCGCGATGTCGACGCCCCAAGGAACTGACGCTGCTGGGACTGACGATGGGTCAGCTCCCAGCAGTGTGAAGAAGAAGGGCCGCTCTTCTGCGACGAAGAAGAGGACCCTCGAGGAGAAGGGGGGGCCGCCGCGCGATCGTAGCACCAGCTGCTCCGGGTGGGGGTCCCTCCTCTCCAGCGATTCGGAGGAGGAGGTGCCGGTCAAGACGGTGCGTACGCGTCTCGACGCGTACAGAAGGCGGCCGCCAACTCCTCCTCCGTCCTCGGTCCAACTGTCCCAGCGAAGTCGCCGGGAAATCGGTGGGCCGGCCGCGCGGGAGTTGATGAGCGTTTTTGCCCGCATGAACGCGGCCATGCGGGGCAACAGGAACGTGGCGGGGAGGAAGAAGATTGTGGCTTCACTGGTGGATGAAGCCCAATCTTCCCTCAACAAGCTCCTCGCGCGGAGCGTCACCAAGGAGGAGGCGAGGCTCCGGAAGCAGGTGACGAGCCTGGAGGCGGAGCTCGCTGCTTCCAGAAAGCAGATGGATGACCTGTGGCGGGAGGTCGCTGACTTGACCAAGGTGGTCAAGGCGCCTCCCGGTCCCATGCTGCCGCCTCCTCCTCCGACGGCTGGACCAGCACCGAAGGCAGCGATACCCACGGCGCCCACCACGGCGTCCACCAAGACGCCCACCACGGTGCCCACCACGGCGGCCACCAAGGCGCCCACCACTGCGCCCACCACGGCGCCCACCACGGCGCCCACCACGGCGCCCAACACGGCACCCGGATCGCCGCCACAGCCTGTGCCGACAATGGTACAGGTCCTGACGGCGATCGAGAGGCGCCTCGCGGTCCTGGAGGACCGGGCGTACCGCCCTCCGCTAGCGCGGCCCGCGTTTTCGTACGCGGCGGCTGTTGGCGGTTCTCCCGCTCCGGGACCAAGCGGCACACCCGCTGTCCGCCGCCCCGATCCGCCCCAGTCCGTTTCAGCGTACCGTTTGCCGGCCGAGACCGCGGCCCAGGCGCGGAAGGCCAAGTGGCGCGGCAAGAAGAGCGGCACCCCTGCCGCCTCCTCTTCCTCTAACGCTCCCGCTGCTCCTTTACATCCCTCCGGACGGGAGGGATGGGAGGTAGTGGGGGCCAAGAAGAGGAAGACGAAGGCCGCCAAGAAAGCGGCCAAGAAAGTGGCCAAAGCCGCCGCGGCGAAGGCGCCGAAGAGGCCCCGCGCTCCTCGCTCCACAGCCGTCGTCCTTACGGTGACGACGGAGGGTGTGGAGAGGGGTGTGGGGTACGCTGATGTCCTGAGGACCGTGAAGTCCTCAGTCAACCTCTCAGCCCTCGATATCCAGGGGGGTCTCCGGTGCAAGACGACACGCACCGGGGCTCGCCTCCTCGAGGTCTCCGGCGCCTCCAGCGGCCCTAAAGCTGACGCCCTAGCAGCGCAGCTTAGGGACGCGCTGGACGCAGAAGCCGTCCGCGTCACCAGGCCCACCAAATGCGCTGCATTGCGCATCACGGGTCTGGATGACGCGGCCACGACGGAGGAAGTAATCTCCGCCGTCGTGGAGGCGGGCGGCTGCCCCCGTGACCAGGTGAAGGCTGGAGACATCTCCTTCGGCACCACTGGTCATGGGATGACAGTCGTCCAGTGCCCCGTCGCGGCGGCACTGAAAGTGACGGACGGACGAAGCCTCCTCGTAGGGGGCTTCCTAAAGGCGCAGGTGCACCTCCTTCGTGCCCGGGAAACTAGATGTTTCCGGTGCATGGTGGTGGGGCACGTCGGAGTGCAGTGCACAGCGGAAGTCACCGTGGGCGATCGGTGCTTCCGCTGCAGCCGGCCCGGTCACAAGGCAAGTGCCTGTGATGCCCCGCCTCGCTGCTTTAAATGCGAGGCGGAGGGCAAAACTGCGGACCACCGGGTCGGCAGCACAACCTGCGCCGCCTCGAGGCCAAAGCCTCGTCCGTCCGCTGAGAGCGGTGGGGGTGCCGCTACTGCACGGCCAGATGTTTCTCGGCGGGATGCTGATATGGACGTCCATTAATGTCTGACGCCCATATCCGCATCCTGCAAGTGAATTTGAACCGCTGCCGCGCTGCTCAGGATCTTCTGTACCAGAGCATCCGGCAGTGGTCCATAAACTTGGCCGTGGTCGCCGAGCCGTACTACGTCCACCCGGGAAGCCCGGTGGACGAGGACGGCTCGGCCTGTTTTATCTTCGGGGGGTCCGCCGCAGACAACTCGCGCCTTGCTATCATTGCAAGGGGCCGCGGGTGTGTTGCGGCGGAATATGACGGGTTGGCAGTCGTAGCCACCTACATCTCGCCGACACTGGACGTGACTCAGTTTGAGCTATGGCTCACTGAGCTCGACGTCGTCTTCGCTGCGTGCCGTCCTCGCCCTGTCCTGCTCCTGGGAGACTTCAACGCCTGGAGTGAGGCGTGGGGCTCCCGGGAAACCAGGGACAAGGGGAGGCTTCTTGAGGACTGGACCAGAACACGTGGTCTGGAGGTCCTCAACCGGGGGAATGTCGCCACCTTCTGGCGGCGGGGGACCAGCTCGGTCGTGGACGTATCGTTCGCGACCTCTGCCCTCGCCGCCCGTATTACTGGCTGGCACGTGGAGGAGGGTGAGGAGACGCACTCGGACCATCGGTACATCCGATTCGATGTCGTCCCCCCACCTGACCTCCCACAGCCGGTAGAAAATCCCCCGGATCCGCGTTGGGCACTTCACCATCTGGATCGGGAGGCTCTCCTGGAGGCATCCATCGTGCAGGCCTGGATTCCGGCACCGGACCGGCCTGCCGATGTGGATGCCGAGGCGGAGTGGTTCAGGAGAGCCATGTCGCAAATCTGTGATGCGGCGATGCCTAGGGTTACACCCAGACCGGCAAGGAAGCAGGTGTACTGGTGGTCGCCGGAGATTGCACAGCTGCGCGCAGCATGCATCTCCGCCCGCCGCCAGTACACCAGGTTTCGCCGGAGGCATCGCCGCCCAGACGACGCGGCAACCCGAGAGGCGGAGCTTTATCAGGCTTACAGGGAGGCTAAAGGTAATCTCCAGGAGACAATAAAGCGGGCCAAGACGGCGGCCCGCGAGGAGCTCCTGGAAACCCTGCAGCAGAACCCATGGGGGCGCCCGTACCTACAGGTCAGGGAGAAACTCCGACCTAGGGCGCCCCCACTGACCCAGAGTCTCCAGCCGCAGCAGCTGGAGCGGGTCATGGGCTCCCTGTTTCCGACGAGCGCGGAGGAGCACGTCCCTCCGCGCATGGCTCCGTCTCTGCCCGACGCGGATAGCATCAGTGAAGACGACGTACCCGAAGTCAGGGTGGGGGAGCTAGGTGCGGCAGTACTCCGGCTTAAACGCCGGAAAATCACTGCCCCCGGACCCGACGGCATTCCTGGCCGTGCATGGGTCCTGGCCCTCGAAGAACTCGGGCCTCGACTGATGGGGCTCTTTAGCGCATGCCTCGAAAGGGGCCAGTTTCCCAAGGTGTGGAGGACGGGGAAACTGGTCCTGATTCGTAAGGCGGGGCGGCCGGTGGACTCACCGTCCGGATACCGGCCGATCGTGTTGCTCGACGAGGTGTGTAAGCTCTTTGAGCGAATTATCGCGGAACGCCTCGTCGAGCATCTCTCGACGGTGGGGCCAGACCTGGCGGACAACCAGTACGGTTTCCGTCGGGGACGCTCCACCGTGAGCGCGATCATGCGCGTGAAGAGCCTGACGGAGGAAGCAGTCTCACAGGGCAAGGTGGTGGTGGCGGTGTCTCTTGACATCGCCAACGCGTTCAACACCTTGCCATGGAGCTGCGTTAGGGAGGCGCTCGTGTATCACGAAACGCCTCTCTACCTCCGTCGTATTGTCGGGGCCTATCTCTCTGAGAGGGCCATAGCTTTCCCCAGCTGGCTCGGGCCAGCTCGGCGAGATGTGTCGTGCGGTGTTCCGCAGGGGTCGGTCCTGGGGCCGCTTCTGTGGAACATCGGCTACGACTGGGTGCTGCGGGGTGCGTTGCCTGAGGGCGTCGGCGTAACGTGCTACGCCGACGATACCCTCGTCACGGCGCGGGGTGCAACGTACCAGGAGGCAGCACTCAAGGTCACGACGGGTGTTGCTCAAGTCGTGGGTCGGATACGGCGGCTGGGACTGGAGGTGGCCTTGCACAAGTCCGAGGTTCTGTGTTTTCACAGACCTCGGAACGGTCCACCTGAAGGTTCCAGCATAAATGTGGGAGGCGTTAGCATCGGCATCAAGCCCTCGATGAAGTATCTAGGGATCGTACTTGATAGCCGATGGAACTTCGGACCACATTTCCGAAGTTTGGTCCCCAAGGTGACACAGGCATCGGTCGCGCTTTCGCGACTGATGCCCAACCTAAAGGGACCCAACGCTTCCTGCAGGAGACTGTACCTGGGGATCGTGCGGAGTATGGCCCTATACGGGGCTCCCGTATGGGCGGCGCGGTTGACGGCCAACAACTCAACGCTCCTTAACAGACCGTTGAGGACCTTGGCCGTCAAAACAATAAGGGGCTACCGCACGATCTCCGGAGAGGCTGCATGTCTCCTAGCCGGGACCCCTCCATGGGACCTGGAAGCGAGAGCCCTTGCGTCATTGTTCCAATGGCGCAAGGAGGCGCTGGAGCGGGACCACAGGCCTGCGTCTCGAGAAATCGATGACCGGCGGTCCCAACTCCGCCAGGATCTCATGGAGTCATGGAGGGTGCGACTTGAGCAACCCAAGTGGGGTGCCACCATCATCGCGGCGGTGAGACCGATCATGGACGATTGGCTGCAGAGGCAGCATGGTGACCTCACGTATCGTGCGACGCAGATCGTTACCGGGCATGGATGCTTCGGTAGCTATCTGTTTCGCATCCATCGTGAGGTCACACCCCGGTGTCAACACTGCGAGGTTTCCGACGACGACACCGCACTCCACACGTTGGTGGAGTGCTCAGCGTGGGCGAGTCAGCGCCGGGACCTCGTAGTGGGTCTGGGCGTGGATACCCTCTCGCTGGAGACCATGCTTCAAGCCATGGTCTCCAGCGGGAGTAGGTGGAACGCGGCCGTGTCCTTCTGCGAGCAAGTCGTGCTCGCGAAGGAGGCGGCCGAGAGGGAGAGGGAGCGTGCCCTCCCCGCCGAGTTCCGTAGTCAGCGGCGAGGCCGCCGCAGACTCATCTACGCCCAAGACCATCGACCTCCATGATCGGGGCCTGAGGACGGCGGGATCGCCACCCGTCGTCCTTACAGAAGCAGGCTAGAAGGGTTGCGTGCTGCGGGGCCTTTGCCCCATAGCACGCAACCAGATTCACTCATTGACGCGGGATAAAACCCTACCCCAACGACGCGGGATTCTCATCCCGACCCAACCCCCCGCAGAGACCACAGAGGTGGTCAAAGTCCGCCGGGCGCCACTGGAAATACGTTCTGCTTGTAACCAGAGACGCCCGGCAACGGACGTTAAAGCGGCCGCGGCCTTGGTCGCGGAACTAAAAAAAAAAAAAAAAAAAAAAACCACAAGCCTAGCTGACTGTAATCTATCTCTGTAAGCCGCAAGAACCGTAGTACTCGTAAAAGTCTCGGGACCCTTAGGCGCTGTCTCGACTAGCGAGAGAATCGCGGCGATATTGTCGTCGTGCCACGTATTTCTATACACTCTCTATGATCGCGTCTCCACACGGCGATGTTATCGCGGCGATAAAAGTACAGACTCGTAGTTTCGTCATGTCCGTCCGTCCGTTCTCGGCTTTTCTTCCAAACCGTTAGTGCTAGAAATATAAAATTTTGCACGGATATGTGTATTTACTATTGCGACAAAGTGCTACTAGTTATGAAAAATATTTCTAAATGAAAAAGACTATGTATATCCTTTCTTTTGTGTAGCTTTGCACACTGCGACACTTAAGGGGTTGATCAAACACCGTGAGTGACCGTGAGTTTTATTGCCAGGTTCTTTCTCACAGGCTCTACCTATTGCTTTACGAATCTGGCAGTAAATGTAAATATAGAAGCAATTACATTTTTAATTTTGTAACTTACTGACTTTCATAAGCGTCATTTAATGACCAAAGTAAATAAATGATTTGGTTTGGTTTAAACACTTATCCTTTTTCAGAGGTGACTCGGGAAGTGCCCTAATGATAAATGGATACATTCAAATAGGACTGGTATCCTACAGAGTGCCGCAATTAAGTAAATCGGTAACGGTTTTCACAAACGTTACCCACTTCTACAACTGGATCATGAAGTTTATGAATAAATTACAATGTATTCATTAGAACTCCACGCTTTTTATTTTTACCCGAGCAGTAAGCACTAAAGGCCTGCACAGGCAAGCGACTTTTGTCCGCGTTAATTTTGTATATCGATAATAATATATCTGTTATAAATGGTATTTTCATAGATTTATTTACAATTTGAATTACACATATACAAAATAAACATAATTATTTACTAAAAATATTATGTTATAAATTGTATAGAGTACCACACCATATTAAATGGGCGTAATAAATGCATTTGTATGTCTCTTTGGGGATAACAGGATACAGATAAAATTGATCCCAACCAAACAAATTGATCTTAATCCCCGAAGGGGAAGACAGAGCGATTACTTCACTGATTACTTGACTGCTTCGGTGGCGTGGACGATAGTGCATATACATTCGACGCCGGAGTCTCGGGTTCGATTCCCAGTCGGGACAAACTTTGTGTGATGACACATACGTTTGTACCGAAGACTGTGTGTTTCTATGGATCCAGGCGCTCCCATCGCCCAACATCGGTATAATGTTGGACGACACAACCTTCCGCATTGCCACTTGCCTTCGGCTGGGTACACCTTGTGTATCTCCGCATCATTGCACCTGTGGAGTAGCCGTCGATAATCTGGGACACCATGGCCTTTCTTGTAACAGAAGCGCAGGTCGTATGCCTCGGCACGCTATTCTAAACGACATTTTTTTTTTTTTTTTTTTTTATATTTGGTTCGCCAAATTGACCCCGCCCGCCTGGTGGTAAGTCGTGACGACGTCTAGCGATTGTGGGCCACTCTCACAGCACACATTACTATTGAGAGTGGCCCTCAACTTGACGACCTACTGATTTGTTTATTTTATTTTTTATTTATTTTTAAACTTTTTTGTACACCAATATAAATATGTATATGAAACAATTTATGAGAATGTACAAATGGCGGCCTTATCACTAAACAGCGATCTCTTACAGGCAACCTTTGGATGGAAATAAATTGTTTAAACTGTTATGTGAAATGCGGGTAGTCATTGGTGTTTGAGTACTTAGTAGAAACGTAAACAATACTAGCATAATATGAAAAGTAGAAAGATAATTAAAATTAGTGAACACAAGTAAAGGACAGAAAGCATACATACATAGATAACTAAATAATAATTATTATTCCAGAAAATTACTAAGGTACTACATACATACACACATAGATACAACATTTTGAATATCATATAAAACAAAATATATTATTAATAATTACTTAATACAGGGGATAGACGAACAGTGACTAGGCACCCAAGTAATGGTCTTTGACCATTCTTTTGAAGGTAACTAGCGTTGGTGCCTTTCTTATAGTCACAGGCAGTGAATTCCAAAGACGAACAGCCTGCACTGAGAAAGACTTGTCATAGAACCCAGTTGAATGCTCTAGTACTGCTAATACCAGCGACTCCGACGACCTCAAGGACCTTACATGTGTGTCATCAAGGAACGTGAAACGCTCTTTTAAATAAGTTGGAGTGCAAGGATTAAACAACAGATTGTAAAGAGTTGAGAGAATATGGGTATTCCGGCGAAAACGAATTGGGAGCCACTTGAGCATATTGCGGTATTCAGATACATGGTCATATTTACGCAAGCCAAATATGAACCTGATACATAAATTTTGAAGACGCTCAAGTTTATTGAGTTGCTCCTCATTGACGTCGAGATAGCTGACATCAGCGTAGTCAAGGATAGGAAGCAGGAGAGACTGTGCCAGCGAAATTTTGGTGGCAGTTGGTAGAAAGTTGCGAACACGACGCAAAGAACCAATCGATGCAAATAGTTTGCGACTTACCTCACATATTTGTGGCCACCAGGATAATGTGTTATCAATTAAAATGCCAAGGTTCTTGACACGAGTAGATATGTGTATTTTTGCCCCGTTAAATACAATATCAGGAAGTAAAGCCCAGTCAATCCGATCGACCATTCTGGCGCTCCCAACAACAATGACTTGTGTTTTAGAGGGATTCACGCTAAGGCCAAATCGCTTACTCCACTCACAGATTTGGACCAAATCATCATTGATAATTGAGAACGCCTCACTGAGCTCGTCCACTGGCGCCTGCATGTATATTTGCAAATCATCCGCATAAAGGTGATAGGACGAAAGTAATGATTTCGAGATGGAGTTTATAAATAATGCAAAAAGTAATGGAGAAAGAACGCCACCCTGTGGTACGCCGGCAGATGTATCACACCAAGCAGAAAAGGATTCATTATAACGTACACGCTGTCGGCGACCAAACAGGTAACTACGAAACCAATCAACTACTGTTGGAGATATGTTAATAGAGTGTAATATGCCTAATAGGATATGGAAATCCACCGTGTTAAATGCATTACTGAAATCGAGTAGGGAGAGTACAGTTAGATTTCCATTTTCCATACCAATCCTTATATCGTCTGTAACATTGATAAGAGCACTGGCCGTGCCATGTCCTGGACGAAACCCCGATTGGAAGGGATCAAGGAGACAGTTATGGTTGAGGAAAGAGCTGAGCTGACTGTGCACCAACCGCTCCAATACCTTGGATAGTAAGGGTAAGATGGATATAGGGCGGTACTCGGAAAAGGAAGAAGGGTTTGTCTTTTTTGGCAGTGGAATGATTTGTGCCTCCTTCCACGTCGTTGGAAAGACAGTACTGGTAAGGGAATGGTTGAGAATGTGACAAAGTATAGGAAGAATTTCATCCAGGACCGGCACAATCATTTTACGACCAATACTATCACTCCCGATAGCATTGGAGGTTATAGACAGTATACACTTCTTAACATCACAAGGAGATAGTTGATTAAAAACGAACGGTGGATATGAGGGTGCTGGAAGAGTTGAAAGATGATTCAAAGTACTAGTTTTACTCGCTTGATCAAGTGCAGACGAGGATGAAAAGTGTTTATTTAACAAGTTGATATCAATCTTCTTGGAAGTATTCTGTGTGTTAGATTTTCCGACACCCAAAGTTTTGAGAAATTTCCAGATTTTGGCTGGGTCGCTGTTCTCGACCATATTATAGACATATTGGCGTTGTGCTTTCCTACACACCTTACTGCAAAGGTTACGCAAATACACATATTTCTCGTGGTTATCAAAGAATCAAAGAATCAATTTCATTTATTCAGTTTAGGCACATAAAGAGCACATATGAATGTCAAAATTTTACAATTTTGTCAAGTAATATTATAAAAATACTAAATTAAGTAAGTACATAAATAACCATTAGAAAATGATTCTTTCGCTGGTTCGGTAAGTTGGTTCTCCTGAGAAGAGACCAGCAAGAAACTCAGGTAGATTATCCATTTTCTTTTTTAATATTGTTTTGTTTACATTGTTACAATTAGTTTATATTGTATTATACGAGTGGCCAACAACAGAAGATTAGGGTGACCATGCATTTTTATCATTAAGATATTCGTCTACATTATAGTAGCCTTTCATCATCAAACATTTTTTAACTACTACTTTAAACTTATTAAGAGGCATGTCAACCAAATCCTGAGGAATTTTATTATAAATTTTTATACATTTGCCAACAAACGAATTACCAACTTTATGAAGTCTAATTTTTGTCATTGCCAGTTTATTTTTATTTCTTGTATTAAAATTATGGTTATCGAAATGTTTTTTGAAGAGATCTATGTTCTTCCGTACATATAAGATGTTGTCATAAACATATTGAGAAGCAACTGTTAAAATATTAATTTCTTTAAATAATTCTTTCAGCGAGTCACGGGGTCCGAGTCTATAGATTGCTCGTATAGCTCGTTTCTGTAATATGAATATTGTCTCAATATCGGCAGCTGAGCCCCACAGCAGCAGACCATATGACATAACGCTATGAAAGTAGCTAAAATAAACTAATCGTGCCGTTCTTTCGTCAGTCAGAGACCTTATCTTTCTAACCGCATAGGCAGCTGAGCTAAGTCTTCCTGCCAAGGCTGTGATATGAGGACCCCATTGTAGTTTACTATCTAGAGTTATCCCAAGAAAAACTGTGGTATTGACTATTTGAACTAATTCATTATTCATAGTAATATGAGTATCCACCTGTCTAACATTGGGCATAGTAAATTTTGCACATTTTGTTTTCTTCGCATTGAGCAGCAAGTTGTTACTTGTGAACCAATGCAATATTTCCGAAAGGGTATTATTTACATCGTCAAGTGCTACTTTTTGTTTATCCCTTTTAAAAATTAATGATGCTATCAGCAAATAATACTATCTCACAAAGATTTGGTGAAGTGAAATAAGGAAGATCGTTTACGTATATTAAGAATAAAAGGGGTCCTAATATCGAGCCCTGGGGTACTCCCATGACTAATGAGGCGCCAGAAGAGTCGGTGCCATTAATGTTTACTTTTTGTACTCTACCAGTGAGGTAAGACTCGAGTAAGCCAAGTGAGCTGTTCGAAACACCATAATGACCTAATTTTAGTAGCAAAGTCCCATGATCAACACAATCAAAAGCTTTTGATAGATCACAAAATATACCAATGGCATCCTGCTTTTCCTCCCAAGCATCAAATATATGTTTCACAAGTGCAACTCCTGCATCCGTTGTGTTCCTGCCTTTAGTGAAACCAAACTGTTTGTTATGAAGTAACTTATTGTCTGTAAAATGAGAAAGCAATTGATTAAATATTATTTTTTCAAAAATTTTACTGAGGGATGGGAGTATGGAAATAGGTCGAAAATTTGAAGGATCACTTTTGTCTCCTGCTTTAAATAAAGGAATGATTTTACTATACTTCATAAGATGAGGAAACTGATTTTCATCTATACATTTATTGAATATGAATGCAAGGTGAGGCGCTATAGCGGGCACTATTGATTTTATTATATTAGTTGAAATGCCCCAAAGATCCTCGGTATTTTTTATATTTAGTTGTTTAAAAGTTTTAAGTATAGTGACAGAGTCAATATACTGAAAATCAAAGTTAATTCTACATTTATCAACACTAGATTTAAGAAGAGAATTGGCTACGTTTTTTGACGAATTTAACTTATTTGTAGTGGTGATTGGAACATTTGTGAAGAAAGATTCAAATGCATTGGCCACTTCAGAATCAGTTTTAATATGTTTATCATCTATTTTTAACTCGAAGGATCGATCACGTGACCTTACTTTACAAGTTTCTTTGTTAATAACATTCCATATTGCCTTCGTTTTATTATCAGATTTTTCAATTTTAGCCCGTATATAATTAGATTTAGCTGTTGAACATACTTTTTTGAATAGTTTGGAGTACTTTTTAATCTGTTCAATTACTTGTGGCTCATTAGTAGATGCCTTTGTCTCGTATAATTCATATAATTTCCCTCTACTTTTATAGATTCCAGGCGTAGCCCAATCACTAAATTTTATTTTAAATTGATTTACATTTATTGTTTTTTTAGTGAAAATGTCATCACATTCGTATTTGATTACTCCGAACAAATCTCCGTAATGATCATTCGGGTGTTTATCATTATTCAACTCCAAAAGAGGTACTTTATTCTTAATGTTTTCTTTAAATTTTTCTAATCTATAAGTTGTGATTGGTCTACAAACAATATTTTTTGATAATGGAACATGTTGGAACTTAAATCTAGCTAACTGACCTGCATGATCTGAATTTACAAAATGTATTATAGATTTCTCATCTACATCGCTGTTAGAAAAAATATTATCTAAGCAGGTAGCTGATGTGGCTGTGGTGCGTGTTGGTTCACAAAAAAGATTTTGTAAGTTAAAAGATTTAAAAAGGTTGAGGAACCTTAGCGCATTCTGAGAGTTTTCTAAAATATTAATATTAAAATCGCCACATACAACTATAGTCTTCTTACATTTACATACCTTTTTTAAGGCTTCCTCCATAATGGACTCAAACAGGTAGTAATCTCCAGAAGGAGGTCTATAGACGCTAATAATAATATATTGTTCTAGCTCTGCACATGATAGTTCAATATTTCGCTCACTTGTGAGTGCTACTACGTCTTTTCGGTCTTTTGATTTTAATTTGTCATTAATTAAAATGAGAGACCCACCTCTTATAGCGGAATCTCTAGTAAACGCACTAATGATTTTATAATTATCAATATTAACTAAGAGTTCATGTTTTTTTAACCAGTGTTCAGTTAAACAAAGTACATGGATACGTTTTTCATTTAAAAATAATTCTAGTTCTAACTCTTTGCCAGAAAAGCCTTCAATATTTTGATGAATAATTTTCATGAACATAGACTTTTCCTTTGTCCTTAAATTTAATTTGCTAGGGATTTCCTCTATTGTCCTACGACTAAGTTTAAATTATTGTCACCCTTTTTTGGAACAGATTCCAAGGTCACAAGACAAACATTGTCACTTTTCTGCTCAATAAAAGCAGATTGTTTAGCCAAGTTTTTGGCTGAATAACTAATAAAATATGATAGCGAAGATGCTATCTGTCTCCTAAAATATCTCTTTAAATAGAATTTATCTTCCGTCAATAACAATTTATTTTCTAAATACATGTTAATGTCAATCAGATGGAATTTATTTGGATTATGAAATGTCAATGTATGTATTGTTTGATTTAGCTTATATCTAAGATTGTTTTCGGCCTGTGACAAGCCACGGCTATAAGGAAGTGTGAATAAAATAATGTTTTTAACATCTAATAAGCTCAGTAATTCTAAACAGTTTACAATTGCATTTCTGTCTGCATTTCCCCTATCTCCCACCAAAATTAAAAGTGTACAGTTGCTATTTAAATTACAATTTTTATTTTTTTTTATAATGTTACAGTAAGTTAATTCCGGCATACAATAGTTAGTAACATTTTGTTCTAAATATGAACTAAGTAACGGGCCCATTGATTTCCCTAATTCATCACAAAACATCACTATTTCAGATTTAATCATATTTTGTTTGGTGAAGGAACTACTGGGTTTCTTGTTTGACTCAAGTGAAGGGCTTATGTTTGAAGTCAGCGAGGACTTACAGACCGGCTCAGGACTAATTAAATGGTTGTTTGATGTCAATGTGGAATTTGGACTCATAAGATCCTTCATGGCCAGAATGTATTCCTGATACTCACTTTTAACATTACAATACCTGTCAGTCATTATGTCTAGTGATTTTTTTAAATTATTAATTTCTGATTCTAACTTCAAAATATTGTTATTATGATCAGAGATATTATTTTCAATTAATAATGAATACATGTCAAGTTCATCGCCTAGTTGCCTTCTCTCATTAATATACTTGACTTTTTTGTACATACTTTTTTGTCTTTTAATAAGTTTTTGTGTTTTTCTTATGTATTTATTAATTTTCACATATTTCTTAATTTTGTTTCTACTGCACTCAACTATGCCCATCTTGTGATTGGAGCAATGAGCTGTTAAGGTATCATCCTTTGTTAAATCTATAGTAATAGTGGGTTCTAAGCTGGGTTCAGTAGCAACAAGGCTGGGCACACTACCAACTAACTCCTCAAACAAGTTATGGGTATGGGATACTATGGTGTCACGTTTCTCAGCCTCAAGGTGGGAAATGAGGTGGTGGGCTTCGTGCAGTTCCTGATCCAAGACTGACATGCGGTTGAGACCATGTTCATACTCGTCACTACACTCTCTGAACCCAGTCACAATATTTTGTAATCTGTCCCGCTCATCTAACACTAACCTATTCTCTGTGTGCATCTCAGCCATCTGCTTTTTTATGAAGTCGTATTTATTTAGGCTATCTAATAGTTCCTTTTCATTTTCATCTCTTTCCCTATGCAACTGTTTAATCAACGTTTTGGATACCTCTAATTCCTTCAATGTCAGGTCAAGTTTTCTCAAGATATCTTCTTGTTTAGCCTCATCACGGCGAGCAGAATACATGCTACGTGTGACTGGCATTACGATATTATAAATTTATACTGACTTAGATACTAAAAAGCTACCTGATAATACACTAAGTACACAAATAAATACGTAAGTAATGTCAAAAAGAAGATTCTTTTTGACATTACTTAATCAGATGATTGAATACACTACAACTTCAAAAACTAACAGGTACGATAATAAGTAGTTATTTATTAGTACGATTACCTGTATAAAAATCACTCAAATCACATTAAATCCGAGTTGATAAAGTTTCACTTTTAAAATTTTCAAACAGTCATTGACTTTTAGCCAGTAAAACAAAATACGCAAATATCACTAATTTCTTATTTATTTTACACTGGGTTTTACCTAGATACACTTTGATAATGGTAAGATTGTGTTTTGTGATGAATTTTAGCCCTAATTATCGAAAATATTAATAATAAATTAAAATAAATACAAGACGAAATGCAAACAGATGTTAGCCGTAGTGTTGCCACAACCCAAAAAAAAAAGTTATGTGTAAGTTATGTGGTGTAGGACGATATTTAAACCTACATTTAGCTGCCACTTTTTTAGAAATAAGGGCCTTTATCTCTGCTGTTAGCCAAGGGGCTGGAAGATGCCGAATTTTTACTGCACGGACAGGTGCATGTACGTCGTACAGGCTAATTAGGTTATTTGTAAAAATCTTAACCTTTTCATCAATGCAGTCAACTGCCATTAGCGACGACCAGTCAATTATTCTGGCGTCCTCGCGTAGATCATCAAGGTTCATACCACCAAAATTACGCTGCATCAAAGTTTTGGATTTAGGTTTAGGTGGACGGAGCTTGTAGGATAGGAACAGATGTGCCTCTTCACGCTCCGCTTAAAGAACCCAGGATTATATGTGGGAGGAAACACGTGCACAGGTAGGGCGTTCCAGGCCACTATCGTTCGGCAGAGAAACGAACGTTTAAAACGTTCGGTTCTCGCGAACATGCTATCCACTGTGTGGGGGTGGCATCTCTGCCCGGCACGAGTCGTTCGGAATCGGAAGGAAGAGGGTGGGATCAGATTGAAGAGCTCTTCAGAACACTCGCCGTGGTAAATACGGTAGAATGCGGCCAAGGAAGCTATTGTTCGGCGCTGAACTAGCGGCTCAAGGCTTCCCGTTACCTCCGGACAATCTATAATACGGATAGCCCGTCGCTGCATAGCGTCGAGAGCGTCCAGCAGATACTTCACGGAGCCGTCCCAGAGGTGAGAGCAGTATTCGACGCAGGGTCTAATCTGCGTCTTGTACAGCAGACACCTCTGGTCCGGTGTAAAGAATCTCTTTACCTTATTCAGTATTCCTAGTTTCCGCGAAGCTAGCCCTATACATCTTTCGATGTAGTTTTTATTATTGAGCTCTCGACGAACGTCTATGCCAAGGATATCAAGGTTGTTCTTCATTGGTAATAATGCATTCTGAAGAGAGGGTAGGGGAAGGAAAGGGGATTTCTTCGCAGTAAATGCACACGCCTGTGTTTTGCGGGCATTGAACTCGACCAGGTTCTCGGTACCCCATTGAGAGATACTGTCGAGGTTACGGTCGTGATCAGCCACGAGTCGTCGTCTCTCCTCCTCAATCTCAGATCGCCCCGCCGTCGGACGAACCGAGTAACTCCCGTGCAGTGTGCTGTCATCTGCATAGCAATGAATGTTCCCGAGGGATAGCATATCATTGATATGCAGAACAAAGAGAGTTGGTGATAGTACGGACCCCTGCGGTACCCCGGCATTCACTTGCAAGAAGCGAGAAGCCTTGACATCGCAGAGGACCCACACTCGGCGCTCGTTTAAAAAGCTGGCAATCCAGCTGCACAGTTGAGGAGGTAGACCATATGCCGGAAGCTTGGAAAGGAGCGAAGCATGCCAGACTCTATCGAAGGCTTTGGCGATGTCCAGGCTAATAGCCAAGGACTCGCAGTGCCTTTCCATAGCCCCACCCCAGACATGCGTTACGAATGCCAGAAGATCACCCGTTGATCGCTTTGGCCTGAAGCCGTATTGTCGATCATTGATTAGCGAGTGATCCTCTAGGAATTGCATGAGCTGCTTATTTATAAGGAGCTCAAGCACCTTGCAAATGACTGAGGTGACAGCTATGGGTCGATAGTTGCCTGGATCGAACCGATCCCCTTTCTTGGGGATCGGTTGTACGTTCGCCTCCTTCCAGACCTCCGGCACGAGCCCTGAAGAGTATAACAGGCGGTACAGACGCGTTAATACTGGAGACAACTCAGCTGCATATTTTCGTAGCACCACCGCCGGAATGCCGTCAGGGCCACTGGCTTTCCGCGTGTCGAGTGACCGCAGCACTGCCCGTACATCACATTGCCTGATAACAATATCAGGCATTGCCTGATAACAATAACCGCACCTGCGCTTCATCAGCCGTCTCGCTGAGGTACTGGAAGAGCTTTGTTGTCTCAGAATCCCCTGTGTGGGATCGGTAGACGCACACGTAGATCTGGCTCATAGAGCCATGGTCTACGTGCAGCCAAAGGACGGAATTGGAGGGGTTCTCTAGGCAGCGCAACCGGCGGCAGCAAACATCCGCCCTAACGAACACGCACACCCCGGCTTTGTCTCGAAATTGTTCCTCGATGACATAGCCGGGGTAACACAGGTAAGACGTGTCGTCAGGGCGGCGTATTTGTGTCTCCGTGAGGAACATCACAGGCCGTGCCGTCTTAAGGTGGTGGTGAACGGCATCGAGGTTCGCATGGAGTCCACGGACGTTAGTGAACTCCACCTCGAAATGTGAAGTTGTGGGGTTTCCTAGGGCCGCTGTGTAACGTTTATTTCTTTTTGTTGCACTGCCATTGTAGATTTTGAAGAAGAAGAAGCGTGAAGACAGGGCGACATTTGGTGCAGCAGTAAGTGACAAAGCGCAGGGGCTAGCTTTGTCTAGAACCGTGTGGTTAGGTCGGAGCCGACTCGCCGGACGGAAGGGCTCCCAAACCCCCCTGATGCAAGGCCGCCGCTACCCCACACCGGTTACCACCCGGAGCGGCGATCCCACATCAGGATTATGCGCAACATGTAGGGCAGCCTCCTGGGGTGGTTGGCCCCGGGCGGGCCCTATGACTGTGTTGCGGGCGGCCGCGGCAACGCCGTTGCTAAGGGTCTCCCTGGCCGGCGAATCGACCCACACCACCCACACTAGACTCCGTTTCGCCCCCACTGGTCCCATGCCTGCTGCACCATACATCGCCCCGGGCCCGGCGGTGCAGCTGCTGAACCCCTAACGCAACCCAGCCTGGGCTGGGTTACTTGGGGGGCTTTAGCACAGCTGCACGGTGGTACCCCCCCGGACCAACACTGTTGTACCACCTGGTACCCACGTAGGGGCCGAAGCCACTCCATAGGTACCGTAAATTAACGAGCCTCGTCCGTTTATCAGCAGGTGCGCCACTAGCAGGTGAGGTCGCTGGGGCCCTAAAGATGTTGGTAGAGCCCCTTTGCACCCATGTCACATGTGCGAGGTAGTGGCATCCCAGCAGCCCGGGTCCCGTGGAATAAGTTTCTGCCTATCCGGTGACCCGGCGAAGGCGGAGGAGAAAACCGTGGAGGTTGAAAGATTGCATGCAATCACGTAAATAAAATATTAGGTACCTACTAACTTACCAATTAGCAATTTTTCTGCGTCTACGAATAAAACGAAATAATCAATTAGTAATTACTATTAAAACAAAATGACCGCGGAGAAGATAGTAATTTCTTTTATCACTTATATGTTACGATTGTACAGTAATTACTAGCAGAATTCCAGTATTTTCAGTCTAATCTCAACATCATACAGACATGCATATTAGACATGCACTACAGTTAATAATGTTAGTTTTCCAAACTTTATTTATTCTTAGGGAATGTAAAACTTGCATGAATAACAAAATAATCGGCGGTGTTCCTGCAAAAATTGAAGATCATCCACATTCTGCATACCTTGCTGTTATATGTATGAAGAATAAACACATACAAAATGGTCAATGGGCGTGTGGTTCTTCTGTAGTGACTCAGCAGGTGCTTCTAACTGCGGCACATTGTCTGTATTCATGTTCAATGGAAAGTACAGTTGTAGTATCAGCTGGTAACTCAACATTGTTGAAAGGTGTGCTCACTCGTGCAACTTATTTTTTAGTTCATCGTAGATATAATCTATTAAAAAAACAAGTGGCCCATGATATAGCTATGATTAGGCTTAAAACGCCTTTTTCCTTTGGTGAGAAAATCAAAAGGGTTGCTTTGATGTTGCGTCCACCAGTTGTGAAAACAGCTGATTTGGCTGGATGGGGTGACATCGATGTAAGTATTTTTTTAATTTTATCCAATTTCTTTTTGGTCTGGAACTATATATCCGAGGAAGAACCCAGAGCATCCGACCATGGGCATGATGACATCTAGTAGGAATTTGGTAGGAAAAATATACCTAATACGAATCTGATTATATCACAAAAAAACTCAAAAATAAGTTGATTTAGTCAAGCGAGTGAAATATTCTGCGACACCATTATGTAGTAAAAGAATTAAATACACATCAAAAAACTTATCGCTCCTCAAATTATACGCATTTCTGATAAACATGTTTTAGAGCAAATAAATTATTTCCCTGTAAATAAACCAATTGATTAACATACAAAAAATATGATTTGCATATCAAAATATACTGATTGCACAGCAAAACCTAATTAGATCAACACGACTTGGATAGGTTGGGTAAGCTTAGTACTTTATACATAGCTATGCGTCACGAACATAAATTGCAGCTATATATTATTATATTTTGAGGCAATTAATTTACTGTACAGTGAGTATTTTTGCTTAGGAAATGTTTTTTGATTAGCATTTAAATAGTACACTTAATAAAATATTTCGATCGTATTAAGTGGACGATGCCGTGCTCTTATAACAGTTATACGAGTAGTATGTGATGATTATCGGTGTCTAGACGGTGTAGTGATAAAGTGGCAATAATTGCCTTAGTCGGTACATTTATTCATACCACGTTAAGTGGCATATCCACTGAAGGTTGCTTTAAAGAACTTAGGTACCCTCTAATATTTTTGGATCGACGCAGATGCCACCAACATCTTTTCACAACCATGTGTTGCACCTGCCTATCAACGAGAGCAACTCTGGTCATCATAAATGTTTCCACAGTGTCTATATGTTTGTGATTTTATATTATGTTTTAGGAATATAGAGGAGGAACAAAAATTCTGCAGCACGCAAAAAAGCTACGAATATTAAGCAGAATACAATGTTTAAGTGTTCTGCCGCAACTTCCATCTGGTGCTTTTTGTGCGAAAGGTAGTCTTGAAAAGGGTTATGCTGCAGTGTAAGATAATTTATTTAATCATTTACTAACTGATACCGGAAGAATAGTTGATATGACGATAAGTAACTTGTTTCCTGCCCTAATAGTGTTTTCCTAATAGTTATGAACTTTTCTAATAGTGTTGTATTAAAAGGGATGGTGTCATGTTGGCTAGATGCAAGCACTTGCGAGAGATCTAATTCTAAGCACTCGTGTGATAAAGTAGGGAATACATCGCAGGCGACTGAGACTTGTGACTCAGTTGTAGGTTTAGGGTGGCCACCTTGCATGTCAGCGCTCACCTTCACAAAACCGCATGTCCCTCCTTTATCAAGCCAGATTTGGTAAGATCGTAACAACAAGTTATAAATATATTTAACCTTATCTTTATTTGACGACGATCCCCATGGTTTATAAACACTATTTATCCTAGTAAACACAATCAAACCATTATCTAAATTCTATAACTACAACCACACCTTTTCATTCATATTTCCCATCTGACCATTGTCAATTTATAAAAAACCATCATAATGGTTTTATGTACCTAACAGTATGTAGTCGGTTTGCTTTCACAATTTGAAAAATAATAAGATAATGTCCTTATGCACAGCATAGGTGCTTAAGGTACAAATCACTGCAGGTACTGTACTGCTGCAGGAGCGTAAACAGCATATGGCGAGGGCACTCTGCAATGCACCTTGTGAAATTTGAAACGTTAATCAAACCCTTATAATTTTTCAGAGGGGACTCGGGCAGTGCCCTAATGATAAGAAATTACATTCAAATTGGACTGGTCTCTTACAACGTGCCACAATTTAGTAAGATAGTAACAGTTTTCACAAACGTTACTTACTACCACGCTTGGATCATGAAGTTTAGGGAAAACATAATTGACTTATGTTAAAATTAGAATTTCGCGATTTCCATAGTTACCCGAGTAAGAAAGAAAAAGAATGAAGAAAGGATTTAAATAAATATAAATAATAAATTGATTTATTTTCTCTCACAATGGGTGTACACAGTATGAAGCGATACAAAGACTGTTACTAATGTTAGGAAATCCACATTGTAAGAGCTGGTGCTTGTTGAAGGTCTGAAAGACCTGTGTTACATGGCTGTTGCAACATACTATAACATATTTTATATCTTATGAATAATTAAATTATATTGTGGGTTCATGCAATAACCAAATCAACACTCGAAAGGGAGATTACAGGTAAAATACTACGATAAGTAATAAAGGTAGATAAAAAAAGAATTTAAAAAAATGGTAAAAATTAAGAATAATTTGTAAAAGTGCAGACCACGCTGCAGACGTTAAGAGAAGTGTAGTGGTTAGAGTGTGTGTAAATAAAATAAAATAACGTTTATTATCTTTGAAATTTTTAGCAAATTATTTAGATTCGTCAAAAGTTGGTGTGACCCTACCGAGGGTTCCAAAATGCAACGAGACTGAGAAGAGCCCTCAAGAAACTCAGTTCGGCTTTTTTCAAAATATTTCATCTTAAATCTAATACAGAGTTATTTAGAAAGGAGCAATTCGTGTTACAACCAGGCAGCCTTGTCATCTAAGAAATCATTAATACTATAATAAGCTTTATGGCACAATTTACTTTTTATTAGTTTTTTAAATTTATTGACAGATAAATTTGCTATTTCGGTTGGCAATGTATTGTACATTCGAATAAAGTTCCCCGCAAAAGAATTACTCACTTTATGAAGCCTAAATTTAGGAACAGCCAGTTTATCCTTATTTCTTAAGTTTAGATTATGATTATCACTATTCTTCACAAACTTACTTTTATTCTTGTGGGTATACAATAAAATTTCATAAATATACTGTGAATACACTGTAAGGATGTTAATATGCTTAAACTTATCTCTTAATGACTCTCGAGACCCCATTCCATAGATAGTCCGGACAGCCCTCTTCTGCAACACAAAGATGCATTCAATATCGGCAGCGTTACCCCACAGTAGTATGCCATATGTCATGATACTGTGGAAGTAGCTGAAGTAGACAAGACGCGCCGTTTTAATGTCTGTAAGTTGTCGGATCTTTTTGACAGCATAGGCTGCTGAACTAAGCCTGGCCGAAATTTTCCCGATATGAGGCCCCCATTGCAATTTAGAGTCTAACGTTATGCCCAGAAAGACAGTGTCATCGACCAATTCTATTATATCATCCCTAACCGTAACACTGGTTTTAACAAGTCTTACATTAGGTAAGGTGAATCTTACACATTTAGTTTTAGTTTCATTTAATAATAAATTATTAGCACAAAACTAGTGGCCTATCCTAGAGAGGGCAATGTTTACATCGTCAAGTTCGCGCTGTCCACGTTTAACTTTAAATATTAAAGAAGTGTCATCAGCAAACAAAACTACCTCGTGGTCGTCTCTTATGAGGTGAGGGAGATCATTAATATATACTAGAAAAAGAAAAGGTCCCAAAATTGAACCCTGCGGTACCCCCATTGCTACAGGAGAACCAGGTGACTGTTTACCATTGATCACTACTTTCTGGACCCTATCACTTAAGTAAGAATTGACGAAATTCAAGGCCGTCCCCCGGATTCCGTAATGATCAAGTTTCTTAATTAAAGTCTGGTGCTGAACGCAATCGAAGGCCTTAGATAAGTCACAGAATACACCATAAGCATTATATGACTCATCCCAGGCCCTGTATATACAAAACAATGGTAAGTAAAAAATTTTTTAAGAAAAAACTTTTTAGCATTAATTAATAGCATTAATTTTTCGCAGAATTAAAAGGACAACAAAACGTCGACAATTGTTTCGCCTCTAAACGAGGCATTATCCAGACTGTCTCAGAGAGAACAGCAGCTGTTCGTTTTGTTGTCCTTTTGATTCTGCGAAAAATTAATGCTATTAATTAATGCTAAAAAGTTTTTTCTTAAAAAAATTTTTACTTACCATTGTTTTGTCATGGATTTTCGCCAAGTAACGCCTGTTTCTATCCAATATTTCCTGTATATACACTCTAATAATTTAATTCCGGCATCAGTGGTGGACCGACCACGAGTGAAACCGAATTGTTTTGCATGTAATAGTTTATTAACGTTAAAGTGATTTTGCATTTGATTAAGCATAATTTTTTCAAAAATTTTACTACATGTAGATAGTACAGAAATGGGTCGGAAATTGGACGGATCTGAAGTACTACCCGATTTAAACAGGGGAATTAATTTACTAGATTTCATTAAATCAGGGAACACACCACTATCAACACAATTATTAAATATTATTACTAGTTCAGGAGCAACCATTTCAATAAAAGAATTTACTAAATACACAGAGATGCCCCAGAGGTCAGCTGTTTTCTTGATATTTAAAGATTTAAAAGTTTTTAAGATAGTGTTTATGTTAACTTTACTGAATTTAAATATAACGTTACAACAAGGAACGTTTGCTTTTAACAAAGATTCTGCAATGGGGGTTGAAGAGCCAAAAAATTTTCAAATTCGTTAGCGACCTCGAAGTCTGATGTAGTTATTTTACCATTTATATTAAGTTTAAAATTATTATCATTTAATTTTTGTTGACCTCTTTCCGCGTTTATAATTTTCCAAGTAGATTTAACTTTGTCTGCACTATTGAGAATTTTATCACTTATATATTTTGATTTAGCTGCTAAACAATCTGCTTTAAACTTTTTTGAATAAGTTTTAACATAATCTAGAAATTCAACTGATCTATTAAGCTATCTCTCTGAGTATAGTTCATAAAGTTTTTGTCTACTTTTGTGTATACCCTCAGTGGCCCATTCACTGAAAGTAGGACTATCACTAATCATGACCTCCTTAGACTTGAATATGGAGTTGAACTCGTTGTAAAAAGTATCAAAAAATAATTTATACATTACATTTGGATCTAAGCCAGTGTCTAAGAATGGAATTTTATTGCAAAGTCCAACCCTCATACGTTCCAAGCGGTCACCAGTTATTGGTCTACATAATATTTTACGTTTTATAACTTTTTCTTTAGTGATTTTAAAAGATGCTATTTGCCCACAATGGTCTGAATCTAGTTTTTTTATAATACTTTTACTTTCTGTCAACATATCGCTGTGTATATTATCCAGGCAAGTGGCTATGGTATCACAATATCTAGTAGGCTCCAAAAATAAATTTGTAAGATTGTGCGATTTAAATAAATTTAAAATATTATAACTCATAGGCGTATTAACAAGTAAATCGACATTAAAATCACCACATACTATTAGGTACTTATTAGTTTTTCCAAGTTTACATAGAACTTTGTCAATAAGTTCCTCAAATTCGCAAAAGGGTGAGGTTCCAGGTTTATACACGCATACTACTATGAATTGCTCCATTTCCACGCACGACAGTTCGACTTTACACTCTAGAGAAAGAGACACAATATCTTTCCGTTCTTTAAATTTAAGTTTTTTATTTATTAAAATCAAAGACCCCCCCCCCGTACTGTGGTCACCCTGCAGAATGCACTACCAACCCGGTGATTACTGAAATTGAACATGAGCTCATTCGACTTACGCATATGTTCTGTAATGCAAAAAATATCAATATTATCTAAATTCATTAACAGTTCCAACTCTAACTCTTTGCCATGTGTTAAACAACCAATATTTTGATGCCCTATGATGATATAATTTACATTTTTTGATTTGGTTTGATTTGGAGGGCATTTTTTAACATAATTAGTATTTGTAACTAAATTTAATTCAATTAATTGACTATGTCTGCTAAAGATTAATTGACTATGTCTGCTCAAGTGTGTGTGTGTGTGTGTGTGTGTAACAGTGTGAGTATGAGAGGTGAGGTTGTAAAAAAAATACCGGGTGTGGACGTAAAATCAAAAAGCCAAGCTATGAGCTGAGATGTATATATTTCCTATATTTATGTTACCATATGCAATAATCCTTCCGTGTCATCGTAGTTGAGAGTTTTGAGGTACGCTATAGTTTGTTGTTTGCACTTAGATTTAGGGAGCGGATAGATGTTTAATCTGTTGTTAATCTTATTGTATAGATTGCCACCAAGATAGCAGAAAAAGTGGTGTGACAGGCTTGTACGAAACAGTGAAGGAGAGCACACTGTACTTTTACGACGTTTATACTTCAGTATTTCTGGATCATATACCAACTGCGAATGCTTTTTTAGTATGATATGTAATACAAACGATTATCTCACAGTTAACATATCCCACTTCTCATATAATTGTACTGTGGGAAATCTGAAAGGCAGCCCCGCAGCAACCTTAAGAACTGCACGCTGCGCCCTTTCTGCCTCAATCAGATGTGTCTTGACTGCACCTCCCCAAGAGGTGATGCAGTAGTCCACAAGTGACTGACACAACCCATTATAGACCATCTTAATGACATGTTGGTTGGCAACGTTCTTGAGGGACTTAAATATATGTATATGAGTTTCCGTAACCTGGTGACTAGGACATCCACATGTGGCTGAAAGCTCAATTGCTGGTCGATAATTACTCCCAAATATTTTATGGCGTCGGTTCTTTAAAGGGAAGGGCATAAGCACATAATATCTCTTGACTCGCACGTGTGACATTTAATCGAGAACGTTGGTGGAGGTAACGTATTTATTTTGAGTGCAAAGGTAATATATTTTGTTTTAGAGACATTAAGTGTCAGAATATTTCTCTGTAACCAGTCACAGGCTTTGTTGAATCCGATCTGGGCAGAGTCAAACACTTCGCCCCAGTTATTACCACTGAAAAATAGTGCACTGTCATCGGGAAAAGTTATAACCCTACCGTTCCCAGGGTGCTGCTGGCAGAGATTATTGATGTAGATCAAGAACAACGTCGGCCCCAATATACTTCCCTGGGGCACGTCAAAGGTTACAGGAAGTTCATTGCTAAGATGGTGATCTATTCTGACTCCCTGTCTTCTATGAGAGAGGTAATTCTGGAATAATTTTAGTGGAATACCCCGCACACCAAACTTTTCCATTTTGAGTAGATGCGATACAGAGACCGTGTGAAAGGCCTTTACCAAGTCAAGGAACACTGTGAAACATTTCTTTCGTTCATCTAGCTTGGCAATTATTAAATTAACCAGTTCGTGCAAAGCAACACCAGTAGACTTACCTTGTCGGAAACCAAATTGAGAAGGTGAAAGAAGATTGTTAGTCTCCAAAAACTTAATCAATCTAGTGTTCATAGTACGTTCTAGGATTTTAGAGAGCGTAGGTAAAATGGAGATGGGTCTATAATTGGCTACGCCGTCCCTGTCGCCATTTTTGTAAATAGGTTTAATGCGTGCACATTTGAAAGCACGTGGAAATATTCCTGACGATATGGCCAAATTACATACATGAGTTATGATAGGGACAAAGACATGAGCATATCTCGTCAGAATGTTGCTTGAAATTGGATCGGTAAATACGAATAAGTTTCTGCCTATCCTGTGACCTGGCGTAACGGTGGAGAAAACCGTGGAGGTTAAAAGATTGCATGCAATCACGTAAATAAAATTATTAGGCACCTACTTACCAATTAGCAATTTTTCTGCGTCTACGATTAAAACGAAATAATCAATTAGAAATTACTATTAAAACCAAATGACCGTGGAGGAGTAATTTTTTTTTACTTAAACTTACGATTGTACTGTAATTACTAGCAGAATTCCAGTATTTTCAGTCTAATCTCAACATCATACAGACTCAGACATGCATATTAGACATGCACTACAGTTACTGTTGTTAGTTTTAGAAACTTTATTTATTCTTAGTGAATGTAAAACTTGCATGAATACAAAAATAATCGGCGGTGTTCCTGCAAAAATTGAAGATCATCCACATTCTGCATACCTTGCTGTTAAATGTATGAAGAATAAACACATAGAAAATGGTCAATGGGCGTGTGGTTCTTCTGTAGTGACTCAGCAGGTGCTTCTAACTGCGGCACATTGTCTGTATTCATGTTCAATGGACAGTACAGTTGTACTATCAGCTGGTATCGCATCACCGTTGGAAGGTGTACTCAAACGTGCAACTTATTTTTTAGTTCATAGTAATTATAATCGACTAAAAAGACAAGTGGCCCATGATATAGCTATGATAAGACTTAAAACGCCTTTTTCCTTTGGTGAGAAAATCAAAAGGGTTGCTTTGATGTTGCATCCACCAGTTGTGGAAACAGCTGATTTGGCTGGATGGGGTAGCATCGATGTAAGTATTTTTTAAATTTTATCCAATTTCATTTTGGTCTGGGACTATCTATCCGAGGAAGTACCCAGAGCATCCGACCGTGGGCATGATGGCAGTTAGTCGAATTCAGTAGAAAAATATACCTAATACTCATCAGATCATTTTACAGAAAAACTCAATAATAACTTGATTAAGTCACGTAATATTCTGCACCACCATTAGTAAAAGGGATAAATTAAAATCTAATCGCTCCTCAATTTATACGCATTTCTGATAAACATATACGTACACTTAATAAGATATTTCGATCGTTTTAAGTGGACGTTGCCGTGCTCTTATGTCAGTTACAGTAAGTGATGATGAATATACATGTTTCCACAGTGTCTATATGTTTGTGATTTTATATTGTGTTTTAGGAATATAATAGAGGAACAAATATTCTGCAGCACGCAAAAAAGCTAGAAATATTAAGCAGAGTAGAATGTTTAAGTATACTGTCGGAACTTCCATCTGGTGCTTTTTGTGCGAAAGGTAGTCTTAAATATGGTTATGCTGCAGTGTAAGATAATTTATTTAATTATTTACTAACTGATACAGGAAGAATAGTTGATATGACGATATGTAACTTGATTCCTGCCATCCGATTTTGATAAAATACAAACCTAGTTAACTTTTCTAATAGTGTTGTTTTAAAAGGAATGGTATCATGTTGGCTAAATGCAAGCACTTGCGAGAGATCTAATTCTAAGCACTCGTGTGATAAAGTGGGGAATACATCGCAGGCGACTGAAACTTGCGACTCAGTTGTAGGTTTAGGGTGGCCACCTTGCATGTCAGCGCTCACCTTCACAAAACCACATGCTTTACCAAGCCAGATTTGGTAAGATCGTAACAACAGGTTATAAATAAATTTAAAAATCTTTATTTGACGACGACCCCCATGGTTTATAAACACTATTTATCCTAGTAACAAAAATCAAAATCAAAATATCTTTATTCATGCAGGTCACAAAGTAACACTTATGAACGTCAAAAAAGCAAAATGCTTCTACATTTACATTTACCGCCAGAGCCTGTGAGGAAAGAACCTGGCAAGAAAAACTCACGGCCACTCTTTTTACTTCTAAACACAATCAAACCGTTATCTGAATTCTATAACTATAACCACACATTTTCATTACATATGTTTCTACCATCTGACCATTGTCAATTTATAAAAACAATCATAATGGTTTTATGTAACTAACAGTATGTCGGTTTGTTTTCACAATTTAAACAATAATAAGATAATGTCCTTATGCACAGCATAGGTGCTTAAGGTGCAAATCACTGCAGGTACTGTACTGCTGCAGGAGCGTAAACAGCATATGGCGAGGGCACTCTGCAATGCACCTTGTGAAACTTGAGACGTTAATCAAACCTTATAATTTTTCAGAGGGGATTCGGGCAGTGCCCTAATGATAAGAAATTACATTCAAATTGGACTGGTCTCCTACAAAGTGCCACAATATAGTAGGATGGTTACAGTTTTCACAAACGTTACTTACTACCACGCTTGGATCATGAAATTTAGGGAAAACATAATTGACTCATGTAAAAATTAGAACTTACATTTATTAATTATTTACATTATATTTCCGTACACACTGTGGTTAGCCTGTAACTTTGTTCGTCCCACGAAATAGCGAGTTCTTTGCCGTTTCGGGCAGTTTGGACAATATTTTCCATTGCCTCGTTTGTGTGTCAATGCGTGACTGAGCCGTGTTTCCAGTAGACTAGAAAAATAAAAATATATAAATTTCTTAATTAAACTTTGTTTTATTGGATTAAAACTTCACTTCTTCAGAGAACTTTGTGATAATCTGTGCTTCGAGCTCAGAAGACGCGAGTAATTATGTGGTCAAATAGGTGACATTTGTCTGGGTCAAATCAAATAAGCTGTTTACAGTTTCTATTTTCTTAATGTCTAAATCTAAGCCCATCTCGGTAGTCTCAGTCGCCGCCTGCGATGACAGGCAGGTCGCTGGGTTTGACTCTTTAAGTCTTGGGGCTGTCTTGTCCGGTGAGATGTTGTGGCGGCGCGGTCAAGCCCACAGGAGGAGACCCTGTTCAGGGAGGTCCCGTGAGCGACCAGCGGCCGGCGACGACAGGTCTATAATGGTGTAGATGGGTAGGCTACAACCCGCCGCTCAGCGGAGGGCAGGCTCACCAGGTGGCGAGCGCCCGTCGGCCAGCGGCGAGGAGCGGTGTCAGGTCGGGGTGTGCCCCTGGAGACGAGGTCACGTGGCAGGCCCTTCTTGCCCGGCGGTCGCCGATGGTATGGCGCAATGTCCCGCAGGTTGCGGGTTTGCGCTCCGTCGGCCCGCTCGAACATTGAGGTGCTCAGGCGGCGAATGTGGTCATCGAGGCTCTCCAAGCGAAGATCCCTAGCTATCACATCATTCCGCACGTAGCGCGGGGCTTTGGCTATCGTCCGCATTGCCAGCAACTGTTGGGCTCGCAGCGTGGCTCGGGACGTCTTGTTAGTCAGCGCGTACCACGCTGGGGCGGCGTATTAGAGCCGCGTGCGGACGTATAGCTTGTACACCCCGAGCTTCGCGCGGGTGGGCATGTGTGACGCCAGAATAGGGTGAAGGAGGCTTCGCGTGGTGCGTGCATGCGCGACCACATTCTTCACGTAGGGCTGCATGGTGAGGGACCGGTCGATGGTCACGCCGAGGTACTTCACCGTAGCGGACCACTCGACGGGTTGTCCCAGCAGCTTCAGCGGGGGCGGCTGCGCCCCGCTTCCCACGAGGATCGCCAAGTCTTCACCACGTTGACCTTCAGTCTCCAGTCCTTCATCCAGGTGGGGAGTGCATCCAGTGCTAGCTGCATCTTCGACGCCGCATGGGCGCCGTTGAGCGATGTCGTGATGTATGCGGCGTCGTCGGCGTACAGCACCAGCATGGTGCCGCCAACAACTGGTATATCGTCCATATACCTGCTGTAGCATACGGGCGATAGGCAGCTCCCCTGGGGCACACCGGCACGGATTGGTCGTTCCGTAGACAGGACCTCTTCAACTGCCACTTGAAAGCGCCTGTCCTGCAGGAAGGTGGCCACAGTCCTAACTATTCGACAGCTTGTCGTCTTCTCCATGTCGAGCAGCACCATGACTGCGCACTCACGCTTGTTGCGAGTTGCAGCGAAGTGGTGCGTCACTCTCGTGATTTGCAGCGTGGTGGAGTGCTCGGCACGGAAACCGAACTGTTCCTCGCGTGGCTAAAGGTGGGGCATCATGTGCAGCAGCACCAGCCTCTCGAAGACCTTCGAGATCGTAGACAGCAGCGTGATGGGGCGATAGCTACCAGGTAACAGGGTGTTCTTGCCGGGTTTCGGCAGGAGAATGACTCACCCGAGTCTCCATGAAGTAGGGAAGTGCCCGGTACGGAGAATCCCGTTGAAAAGTCGCGCCATCGCCGCGATGGAGCGCGGTGGCAGGTGACGCAGGGCTTCGTTTGTGACTCGAGCCGGCCCGGGGGCCTTTTGATTCGCCGCACGAAGCTCCGTGCGGCGAATCATCCTCTGGACCTGGTGGAGAACACCACTAGGTCCTCGGTGGGAGCTATCGGTCTCTCGAAGTATCTTCGTAGGTGCTGCCAGACGGCTGCTGCATGCTGCATGTCTGGGTCAGGGTTCGGTGTGAACTGCGCCTCCAGGGAGTCAGCGAAAATACGGGGGTACCGTCACTGGCACTTAGGGGGCGGATTGGCGCTGGGTTCCCCGAGAGGAATGATGAGACGAAACGTTGCCAGGATTCGTTCGAAACTGTTATAACGGTGCAGTTCTAGGGATGATTTTGTGAAAAGATTGCATTTTTTTTTATTCCGCAGCCCTGGGCCGCGGCCGCACCTACGTCCATTGCCGAGCGCCTCCGGTAGACACTGAGAGAATTCCCAGTGGCGCCCGGCGGACCTTGGCCCCCATTGTGGCCACTGCGTGGTGGTCGGGTGTTACCCCGCATCCTTGGGGTCGGGTTATATCCCGCGTCGGTGAGTGAAGTCGTGCGTGGAGTGAAGCCCCACATCACGCAGCCCTTCTAGCCTGCTTCTGTAAGGACGGTGGGTTGCTAATCCATCGTCCTCAGGCCCCGATCATGGAGGTCGATGGTCCTGGGCGTAGTCACGTCTGCGGCGTCCTCGCCGCACACTTCGGAACTCAGCGGGTAGGGTACGCTCCCTCACCCTACCGGCCGCCTCCTTCATGAGCATTACCTGCTCGCAGAAGGAAACGGCCGCGTTCCACTGGCTCCCGCTAGAGGCCATGGCTCGTAGCATGGTCTCCAGCGAGAGCGTATCTACGTCCAGGCCCACAACGAGGTCCCGGCGCTGACTCGCCCATGCTGAGCATTCCTCCAACGTGTGGAATGCCGTGTCCTCGCCGGAAGCCTCACAGTGTTGACACGCGGCTGTGACCTCACGATGCATGCGAAACAGATACTCACCGAAGTTTCCGTGCCCAGTGATGATCTGTGTCGCACGATACGTGAGGCCACCGTGCTGCCTCTGCAGCCACTCCTCCATGATCGGTCTCACCGCCGCGATGGTGGTGGTTCCCCACTTTGGTTGCTGAAGTCGCACCTTCCATGTCTCCATGAGATCCTGTCGGAGTTGGGACCGCTGGGCCTCGACTTCTCGAGACGCAGGCCTGTGGTCCCGCTCCAGCGCCTCCTTGTGCCATTGAAACAATGACGCAAGGGCTCTCGCTTCCAGGTCCCATGGAGGGGTCGCGGCTAGGAGACATGCAGCCTCTAGGGAGATCGTGCGGTACCCTCGTATTGTCCTGACGGCCAAGGTCCTCAACGATCTGTGTAAAATGGCAGCGTTGTTGGCCGTCAGTCTCGGCGCCCATACGGGAGCCCCGTACACGGCCATACTCCGCACGATCCCCAGGTACAGTCTCCTGCAGGAAGCGTTGGGTCCCTTTAAGTTGGGCATCAGTCGCGAAAGCGCGGCTGTCGCCCCCGTCACTTTGGGGACCAAACTTCGGAAGTGTGGTCCGAAGTTCCACCGGCTATCGAGTACAAGCCCCAGATACTTCATTGTGGGCTCGATGCCGATGCTAATGCTCCCTACATTTATGCTGTAAAAGATTGCATGCAATCACGTAAATAAAATTACTAGGCATACTACATACCAATTAGCAATTTTTCTGCGTCTAAGATTAAAACGAAATAATCAATTAGTAATTACTATTAAAACCAAATGACCGCGGAGGAGTAATTTTTTTTATTACTTAAAGTTACGATTGTACAGTAATTACTAGCAGAATTCCAGTATTTTCAGTCTAATCTCAACATCATACAGACTCAGACATGCATATTAGACATGCACTACAGTTACTGCTGCTAGTTTTACAAACATTATTTATTCTTAGTGAATGTAAAACTTGCATGAATAAAAAAATAATCGGCGGTGTTCCTGCAAAAATTGAAGATCATCCACATTCTGCATACCTTTCTGTTATATGTATGAAGAATAAACACATAGAAAATGGTCAATGGACGTGTGGTTCTTCTGTAGTGACTCAGCAGGTGCTTCTAACTGCGGCACATTGTCTGTATTCATGTTCAATGGACAGTACAGTTGTAGTATCAGCTGGTAACTCAACATCGTTGGAAGGTGTGCTCACTCGTGCAACTTATTTTTTAATTCATAGTAATTATAATCAACTAAAAAGACAAGTGGCCAATGATATAGCTATGATAAGACTTAAAACGCCTTTTTCCTTTGGTGAGAAAATCAAAAGGGTTGCTTTGATGTTGCATCCACCAGTTGTGGAAACAGCTAATTTGTCTGGATGGGGTGACATCGATGTAAGTATTTTTTAAATTTTATCCAAATTATTTTTGGTCTGGGACTATTTATCTGAGGAAGTACCCAGAGCATCCGACCGTGGGCATGATGGCAGTTAGTCGAATTCAGTAGAAAAATATACCTAATACTCATCAGATTATATTACAAAAAAACTCAAAAATAGCTTGATTTAGTCACGTAATATTCTGCACCACCATTTGTAAAAGGGATTCTGTAAAAGGGACCATTCTGTAAAAGGGATAAATTAAAAACCAATCGCTTCTCAATTTATACGCATTTCTGATGAACATATACATACACTTAATAAAATATTTCGATCGTCTAAGTGGACGTTGCCGTGCTCTTATATCAGTTATAGCAAGTGATGATGATTATACAACTTCACAACCAAGTGTTGCACCTGCCTATCAATGAGAGCGACTCTGGCTATCATACATGTTTCCCAGTTTCTATATATTTGTGATTTTATATTGTGTTTTAGGAAAATTATAAAGAAACAAAAGTTCTGCAGCACGCAAAAAAGCTACGAATATTAAGCAGAGTAGAATGTTTGAGTATACTGCCGGAACTTCCATTTGGTGCTTTTTGTGCGAAAGGTAGTCTTGAAAATGGTTATGCTGCAGTGTAAGATAATTTATTTAATTATTTACTAACTGATACCGGAAGAATAGTTGATATGACGATAAGTAACTTGTTTCCTGCCATCCGATTTTGATAAAATACAAACCTAGCTAACTTTTCTAATAGTGTTGTATTAAAAGGGATAGTGTCATGTTGGCTAAATGCAAGCACTTGCGAGAGATCTAATTCTAAGCACTCGTGTGATAAAGTGGGGAAAACATCGCAGGCGACTGAGACTTGCGACTCAGTTGTAGGTTTAGGGTGGCCACCTTGTATGTCAGCGCTCACCTTCACCAAACCACATGTCCCTCCTTTACCAAGCCAGATTTGGTAAGATCGTAAGAACAAGTTATAAATATATTTAAACTTATCTTTATTTGACGACGACCCCCATGGTTTATAAACACTATTTATCCTAGTAAACACAATCAAACCATTATCTGAATTCTATAACTGTAACTACACATTTTCATTACATATGTTTCTACCATCTGACCATTGTCAATTTATAAAACCATCATAATGGTTTTAAGTAAATAACAGTATGTAGTCGGTTTGTTTTCCCAATTTAAACAATAATAAGATAATGTCCTTATGCACAGCATAGGTGCTTAAGGTGCAAATCACTGCAGGTACTGTACTGCTGCAGGAGCGTAAACAGCATATGGCGAGGGCACTCTGCAATGCACCTTGTGAAATTTGAGACGTTAATCAAACCCTTATAATTTTTCAGAGGGGACTCGGGCAGTGCCCTAATGATAAGAAATTACATTCAAATTGGACTGGTCTCCTACAAAGTGCCACAATTTAGTAGGATAGTAAATGTATTCACAAACGTTACTTACTACCACGCTTGGATCATGAAGTTTATGGAAAACATAATTGACTTGTGTAAAAAATAGAACTTCGCGATTTCTATAGTTACCCGAGTAAGAAAGAAAAAGAAAGAAGAAAGAATATTTTTTATTGTTGCATCACAACTTAACACTCAACGTTACACAAAGAAAAATATAACTTATCTGTGGTCATGATGGCCACAGACGCAAAACTGACGTAAGTGACACAGTCGTGTCACAACACAAGTGTGGCTTGGCTTGACACTTATGAGTGACGCATGTGTGGCAGGAAGTACGTGGCAAGAACGTGCCGCGTTTTTGAAACATATTATATAACTATTTACATTATATTTCACTACACACTGTGGTTAGCCTGTAACTTTGTTGGTCCCACGAAACAGCGAGTTCTTTGCCGTTTCGGGCAATTTGGATAATATTTTCCATTGCCTCGTTTGTGTGTCAATGCGTGACTGACCCGTGTTTCCAGTAGAATAGAAAAATAAACAAATATAAATTTATTAATTAAACATTGTTTTATTGGATTAAAACTTCACTTCTTCTTCAGAGCAGCTTTGTGATAATCAGCGCTTAGAGCTGAGAAGACGCGAGTAATTATGTGGTCAAATAGGTGACATTTATCTGGGTCAAATCAAACAAGCTCTTTACAGTTTCTGTTTTCTCAATGTCTAAATCTTTAGAGGATAACTGACCGGCAAGTGTGGTATATGTAGTCTGAATTCTCCCCCTCTTTAGGAAAGGCCTATGTTCAGCAGTTGGCAATTGAAAAAAAAAAATTTAAACTGAGTAGAAATAGCTCATGGACAATTTTATTAAACTGTTCGAGCAGTGAAAAAAGTGATAATTAAGTCGCTTATGAACATACTTATTTGATTGAAAAGATTAATAACCGCAAAAATTTTCACTTAAGTTACATAGACGTCGAACATTATTAAGAACTTCCTCTTTTTTGGAACTCGGTTATTGAAGCATATTTTATTTAGTTTATATTTTTGTTATGTTTTGTGCTATTTAAACATTTATTTTATAGAGTTATAAACCGAAATCAAAACAAAACAACAACAAGTATTTAAATGTGCGAGGTGGTGGTGGCATCCCAGCAGCCCGGGTCCCGTCGAATAAGTTTCTGCCTACCCTGTGACCCGGCGAAGGTGGAGGAGAAAACCGTGGAGGTTAAAAGATTGCATGCAATCACGTAAATAAAATTACTAGGCACCTACTTACCAATTAGCAATTTTTCTCCGTATACGATTAAAACGAAATAATCAATTAGTAATTACTATTAAAACCAAAACACCGCGGAGGAGTAATTATTTTTATTACTCAAAGTTACGATTTTACAGTAATTACTAGCAGAATTCCACTATTTTCAGTCTAATCTCAACATCATACAGACTCAGACATGCATATTAGACATGCACTACAGTTACTGTTGTTAGTTTTACAAACTTTATTTATTCTTAGTGAGTGTAAAACTTGCATGAATAAAAAAATAATCGGCGGTGTTCCTGCAAAAATTGAAGATCATCCACATTCTGCATACCTTGCTGTTATATGTATGAAGAATAAATACATAGATAATGGTGAATGGGCATGTGGTTCTTCTGTAGTGACTCAGCAGGTGCTTCTGACTGCGGCACATTGTCTGTATTCTTGTTCAATGGACAGTACAGTTGTAGTATCAGCTGGTAACTCAACATCGTTGGAAGGTGTGGTCACTCGTGCAACTTATTTTTTAGTTCATAGTAATTATAGTCGACTAAAAAGACAAGTGGCCCATGATATAGCTATGATAAGACTTGCAACGCCTTTTTCCTTTGGTGAGAAAATCAAAAGGGTTGCTTTGATGTTACATCCACCAGTTGTGGAAACAGCTGATTTGGCTGGATGGGGTAACATCGATGTAAGTATTTTTTAAATTTTATCCAATTTTTTTTTTGGTCTGGGACTATCTATCCGAGGAAGTACCCAGAGCATCCGACCGTGGGCGTGATGGCAGTTAGTCGAATTCAGTAGAAAAATATACCTAATACTCATCAGATTATATTACAAAAAAAACTCAAAAATAACTTGATTTCATCACGTAACTGACATATTCTGCACCACCATTAGTAAAAGGGATAAATTAAAAAACACGTTGAAAACTTATCGCTCCTCAATTTTTACGCATTTCTGATAAACATATACATACACTTAATAAAACATTTCGATCGTCTTAAGTGGACGTTGCCGTGCTCTTATATCAGTTATAGCAAGTGATATTGATTATACATCTTCACAACCAAGTGTTGCACCTGCCCATCAATGAGAGCGACTTTGGCTATCATACATGTTTCCACAGTGTCTATATGTTTGTGATTTTATTTTGTGTTTTAGGAAAATTATAGAGAAACAAAAATTCTGCAGCACGCAAAAAAGCTACGAATATTAAGCAGAGTAGAATGTTTGAGTATACTGCCGGAACTTCCATCTGGTGCTTTTTGTGCGAAAGGTAGTCTTGAAAAGGGTTATGCTGCAGTGTAAGATAATTTATTTAATTATTTACTAACTGATACCGGAAGAATACTTGATATGACGATAAGTAACTTGTATCCTGCCATCCGATTTTGATAAAATACAAACCTAGCAAACTTTTCTAATAGTGTTGTATTAAAAGGGATTGTGTCATGTTGGCTAAATGCAAGCACTTGCGAGAGATCTAATTCTAAGCACTCGTTTGATAAAGTAGGGAATACATCGCAGGCGACTGAGACTTGTGACTCAGTTGTAAGTTTAGGGTGGCCACATGGCACGTCAGCGCTCACCTTCACAAAACCGCATGTCCCTCCTTTACCAAGCCAGATTTGGTAAGATCGTAATAACAAGTTATAAATATATTTAAACTTATCTTTATTTGACGACAATCCCCATGGTTTATAAACACTATTTATCGTAGTAAACACAATCAAACCATTATTTAAATTCTATAACTATAACCACACATTTTCATTACATATGTTTCTACCATCTGACCACTGTCAATTTATAAAAAACCATCATAATGGTTTTATGTACCTAACAGTATGTAGTCGGTTTGTTTTCACAATTTAAACAATAATAAAATAATGTCCTTATTTACAGAATAGGTGCTTAAGGTGCAAGTCACTGTAGGTACTGCACTGCTGCATGAGCGTAAACAGCATATGGCTGTGCGAGGGCAGTGAGGGCACCCTGCAATGCACCTTGTGACATTTGAAACGTTAATACAAACCAAATCCTTGTAATTTTTCAGAGGGGACTCGGGCAGTGCCCTAGTGATAAGAAACTACATTCAAATTGGACTGGTCTCCTACAAAGTGCCACAATTTAGTTGGATAGTAACAGTTTTCACAAACGTTACTTACTACCACGATTGGATCATGAACTTTAGGAAAAACACAATTGAGTTATGTAAAAATTAGAACTCAGCGATTACAGATTGTTACCCGAGTAGTAGGCACTGAAGGGATTTATAAACATGTCCAGAGCCTGTCATGCTTACCTGCACACGATGCTATTGCTGAAAGACGAACGAGACCATGTTAAGAATAGATAAATAGCCAAGAAACTGCACCAAGCTCGCCGCCGTCATTATGTGTAACTAGTGTTATATATCTTAAAGTACCTACACGACACGAATATAATGGATCTCATACAAAATCATATCTTTATCCCCGAAGAGGGAGATTTGTTCGTCATCATCACACCGAATTTCGCCAGTCACTTTGTTCTGGCAATTTGGATAATATTTGCCAGTGTCTCATTTGTCTTCCAACAGTTTCGTCGTATGCAGGTGAGACTGACTTAGCGCCGGAGATGTTTGCAGCAAAATAGAAAAATAAAAAAAATATATTATAATAAAACATTGTTTTATTGATTAAAGTTCGCCTAGGCTTCGCCCACTCGCCGGGTGCCACTGGAAATACGTTCTGCCTGTAACCAGAGACGCCCGGGAACGGACGTTAGAGCGGCCGCGACCTTAGGCCGCAGAACTAAAAAAAAAAGAAAGGCTTCGCCCACTTGCCAAATTATATACGAGGGTGGATTGAAAAGTAATCGGCCTAACCAAGAAAATAAATACATAATAAATGAAATATATTTTTATTTTTCAACGTAATCACCATCAAGTTCAATGCACTTTTGCCATCTTCCCTTCCAAGCATTTAGCCCGTTGAAAAAAAATCATTCTTCCTTAGAGTCAAAATTTGCGTCTACTGCTGCTTTGACCTCGTCATTTGTCAGAAATCTTTGACCTCCCAAGTGCTTTTTTAGGTTAGGGAACAGAAAAACGTCTGACGGTGCCAGATCAGGTGAATAAGGTGGATGCGGTAACAGTTCAAAGCCACAGTTGTGAATTTCTGCCATTGATTAGACAGACGTGTGAACACGAGCGTTATCTTGATGAAACAGGACTTTTCTTTTGATCATTCCTGGATGTTTTTCTTCTATTTCCTCTGGTAAACGACGTAGTAAGGTGCAGTAATAATCAGAGTTTATAGTCTGACCCCTTTCAAGATAGTCAACCATACTCTCAAATACTTAATAGAGTACTAGCTAGTATACATTGCCCACTATCAACAATAATCATTCTTATTGGTAGACGGGATACCGCTAACATGAGTACTGTCACAAGGTTTTTTGAACAATTGTCAAAGTTAGATGTTAAACAGGTAATACTGTCCGCATTACCCTATAGTAAATCTCATACGCAAAACGAAAACTATATTAGATATAACATTAATATGAAGCTACATACTTTGACTACACATTGTAGGAATGTAGAATTATTTGACTGTAATATTGTATTGAATAATAATTATATATTGACATGTGATAGTTATTTACTATCAATTTTTTTGCGACGACAGGTAGCTACTTTGCTAGCTAATTTCGTATTGAGTCAAGCCAAATTATTGGCTTATCAACCTGCTTTTATTGAGCAGAAAAATATTGACATAGACAGTTTGGAGACAATCCAAAAGAACTAGTTTGTAAGAAAACAGATAATAAATCTAGCAATCTTTATTTTAAATATATGCCCGAAGGTAAGGGACCTGTGGCCTTTGAGGAAATTGAGCCGACCGACCCCTAGTAGTAGTATGTATGGGGGTGAACATAATTCTGTTGAGCATAACATTATGTCTAGTAGTTTAAGCATAGTACACCAAAATATTCAAGGCTTATCTGATAAACTTTTAGAAATTGACCTTTACATTAGGGACCACAATGTTCATATTTTTTGTATAACAGAGCATTGGTTAAAAGACCACGAATTATTGTTCAACAGTGAATTTTACTCACTTATTAGTGTGTTCGCAAGAAAGAAAGGCTATTCGTGGTGGCTCCGTAATATTCGTGTCTAATAATATAAGATGTAAAGAACGTAAAGATATTGTTGCTTTTTCTATAGAGCGCACTGTGGAATTGTCCTGTGTTGAGCTTGAGTGACTCATTGTCCTCTGTGTCTATAGCCCACCGGATTGTGATTACGATTAATTTGAGATAGTTATGGAAAATGTATTGAAACAATTGTGTCTTAGTAAAAAGCATGTTGTGGTGTGTGGTGATTTTAATGTTGATGTACTTGTGCAGTCACCTAAATGCATTAAATTTATCAATTCATTCAGTTCCTTCGGCTTACAACACTTATTTTCAGAGTCAACTAGAATCACATCACATTTGCAGAATGTGATGTGAGTCTAGTCGTAGTAGTAGACTACATGTCTAGATAATATATTTTGCAACTGTGAACTCCTGACAAAGGAGGTATTAAGTAACTTCAAATCTGACCATCTGGGGCAGAAGGTCGTATTTCCCATCAATATCACGGCTAAAGGAAAAAAAAATCATGTAGGCCAATGAGTACATATCGCCTAGAACGATTTAATGAAAGCGTTTCTGCAAAAGTTGCTAGTATTGACTTTAACCAGGTTGATCCAAATAACTTATATGAGTCCTTGTTTAATACAATTAAATCTGCGTTCGACAATATATTTAAATCAAGAACTTTTTATAAAAATGGAAACCTCCAGTTCTGTGACTGGGCAACCACTGGCATCTACAAAAGTAGAGCTAAGTTGTATGAATTATATGGTATGAAGCAATATAATTTTAATCCTGATTTTATTCAGTATGTTAAAGATTATTCCAAAACTTTCAGAAAAGCGTGTGTTGCTGCCAAGTCATTATATTTGACTAATAAGATTAAACAGTCCAAAAATAAAGTCAAAACGACTTGGAATATAATTAATGCTGAAACCGGTCGCCGAAAGCCCCGTGACAATGACTTTGAATTAATTATTGATAGCCATTGGTATATTTTGCGATCTCTCCAAAGCTTTTGATTGCGTTGAACATAAGACCCTATTACGGAAACTCAGTTATTATGGTATCAGAGATTCGGCACTGGACCTAGTTGCCTCATACCTCAGTGATAGAATACAACATGTTGATATCAATGGTAGTCGGTCTTTAGGGGCTGCTGTAGCTATGGGCGTGCCACAAGGATCAATTCTAGGTCCGTTTCTATTTTTAGTTTACATTAATGATCTACCGTTCTATGTACAGAACTTGTAAGACATTGTTCTATTCGCCGATGATACATCACTTATTTTGAAAGTTGATCGCAAGCTGAGGAATTTTGACGAAGTAAATAGTTCACTTGCACTAGTTCTGGATTGGTTTACAACCAACAATTTACTTCTGAACGCAAAAAAGACGAAGTGTGTTAGATTTAGTATGCCTAATGTAAATTTTGAACGGTGATACCCTTAATCTTGTAGAATCAACCGTATTTTTGGGTATTACTCTAGTCAGTAAATTACAGTGGAACGCCCAAATATCGGGTCTTGCAGGGAAACTTAGCTCTTGGTATTAGTAAAGTCAGACAGCTCACGGATGTAGAAACTGCCAGGCTGGTTTATTTTAGCTATTTTCACAGTGTCATGTCGTATGGAATTTTACTGTGGGGCAAGGCAGCGGATATACAGATCATTTTTATACTCCAAAAGCGAGCTATACGTGCGATTTATAAACTGAATGCACGAGTTTCTCTTAGAGAAAGATTTATTTACTGGCGAATAAAAAGAGTGGCCGTGAGTTTTTCTTGCCAGGTTCTTTCCTCACAGGCTCTACCTATTGCCTTGCGAATCTGGCGGTAAATGTAAATGTAGAAGCATTTTCTTTTTTTGACGTTCATAAGTGTTACTTTGTGACCTACATGAATAAAGATATTTTAGATTTTTTTTTTTTGATTTTTTGAATCACACCCTTCGAGTCCCAGAATACTGAAGCCATCACCTTACTTGTCGACAAAATCGACTTTGCCTTTTTGGGGGGTGGTGAACCAGGTCTTTTCAACTGTTTTGATTGTTGTTTTGTTTCCGGTGTACAGTAATGAACCCATGTGCGTGTTCGTTAGGGCGGATGTTTGCTGCCGCCGGTTGCGCTGTCTGGAGAACCCCTCCTACTCGGTCCTTTGGCTGCACGTGGATCATGGCTCCATGAGCCAGATCTACGTATGCGTCTACCGCTCCCACACAGGGGACACTGGGACAACAAGGCTTTTCGAATACCTCAGCGAGATGGCTGACGATGCGCAGGTGCGGTTCCCGAACGCTGACCTGGTTTTCCTGGGGGACTTTAACGGTCATCACGTTGAGTGACTGGGGTCCCTTAGGACCGATCATGCGGGACGAACCACCCATGCATTCGCTCTCTCCCACGGGCTGACACAGATGGTACGGGGGATCACCCGGATACCTGACAGGTCAGACCACACGCCCGCCTTGCTGGATCTACTGCTGACGAGTCGCCCAGCCGAGTACAGTGTGTCGGTACGCGCCCCACTGGGCACATCCGACCACTGTGTGGTGCACGCCAGCTTCCAAGTGCCACCGCCTGCTCGTGCTGAACAAATGACTCGACGACTATGGCACTACTCGTCGGCAGACTGGGACGGTCTCCGCGATTACTTTGCGTCCGTCCCGTGGAGCCAGCGCTGCTTTGTAGGGAAGGCGCCTTCGGATAGCGCTGCTGCCATTGCTGGCGAGATCAGTCTAGGGATAGAATATTATATCCCTTTCACTGATGTCGCCAGCATCCGCAAAGCTCGCCCCTGGTTCGGGCGTGAATGTGCCGAGGCTGTCCAGAAAAAACAGTCGGCATATCGCGCCTGGGTCAGGGCTCGGGCGGCACGTGACCCGAACGTGAACCGCCTCAAAGCAGCGTACAATCGGGCCACTAGGTTCAGCAAGAGGGCCTTCAAGAGAGCGGATGCCCAGCGCGTCGCGCGGCTTGGTCAGGAGCTCACATCCCATCCCACGGGCAGCCGTGGATACTGGCAACTGGCCAAAGCCGTACAGTCAAATTTTTGTCAACCCTCGCTGCCACCACTGCGTTTTCCTGATGGATCACTGGCTCACAAAGCCCAAGAGAAGGCGGACATGCTCGCAGACCTCTTTGCGGCTAATTCCCGGGTCGATGACCGTGGCCTGCAGCCCCCCGCCATCGCCAACTGTGGCCACACTATGCCTGATATTGCTATCAGGCAATGTGATGTACGGGCAGTGCTGCGGTCACTCGACACGCGGAAAGCCAGTGGCCCTGACGGCATTCCGGCGGTGGTGCTACGAAAATGTGCTGCTGAGTTGTCTCCAGTATTAACGCGTCTGTACCGCCTGTCATACTCTACAGGCCTCGTGCCGGAGGCCTGGAAGGAGGCGAACGTACAACCGATCCCCAAGAAAGGGGATCGATCCGATCCAGGCAACTATCGACCCATAGCTGTCACCTCAGTCATTTGCAAGGTGCTCGAGCTTCTTATTAATAAGCAGCTCATGCGATACCTGGAGGATCACTCGCTAATCAATGATCGGCAATATGGCTTCAGGCCAAAACGATCAACGGGTGACCTCCTGGCATTCGTCACGCATGTATGGGGTGAGGCTATGGAAAAGTTCGGCGAGTCCTTGGCTATTAGCCTGGACATCGCCAAAGCTTTCGATAGGGTCTGGCATGCTTCGCTCCTTTCCAAGCTTCCGGCATATGGTCTACCTCCTCAACTGTGCAGCTGGATTGCCAGTTTTTTAAACGAGCGCCGAGTGCGGGTCCTCTGCGATGGCCAGGCTTCTCGCTTTTTGCAAGTGAATGCCGGGGTACCGCAGGGGTCCGTACTGTCACCAACTCTCTTTCTTCTGCATATCAATGATATGCTTTCCCTCGGGAACATTCATTGCTATGCAGATGACAGTACATTGCACGGGAGTTACTCGGTTCGTCCGACGGCGGGGCGATCTGTGATAGAGGAGGAGAGACGACATCTCGTGGGTGATCTCGACCGAAACCTCGACAGTATCTCCCAATGGGGTGCCGAGAACTTGGTCGAGTTCAATGCCCACAAAACACAGGCGTGTGCATTTACAGCGAAAAAATCCCCTTTCCTTCCCCTACCCACTCTTCAGAATGCAATATTACCAATGAAGGACAATCTAGACATCCTTGGCATAGACGTTCGTCGAGAGCTCAATAACACAAAATACATTGAGAGATGTATTGGGCTAGCTTCGCGGAAACTAGGAATACTGAACAAGGTAAAGCGATTCTTTCACCGCACCAGAGGTGTCTGCTGTACAAAACGCAGATTAGACCCTGCGTTGAATACTGCTCTCACCTCTGGGACGGCTCCGCGAAGTATTTGCTGGACGCACTCGACGCTATGCAGCGACGCGCTGTTCGCATTATAGACTGTCCGGAGGTAACGGGAAGCCTTGAGCCGCTAGCCCAGCGCCGAACAATTGCTTCCTTGGCCGCGTTCTACCGTATTTACCACGGTGAGTGTTCTGAAGAGCTCTTCAACCTGATCCCACCCTCTCCCTTCCGATCCCGAACAACGCGTGCCGGGCAGAGATGTCACCCTCATACCGTGGAAACCGTCTTCGCGAGAACCGAGCGTTTTAAACGATCGTTTCTCTGCCGAACGATGGTGGCTTGGAACGCCCTGCCTGCGCACGTGTTTCCTCCAACATATAACCCTGGGCTCTTTAAGCGAAGCGTGAAGAGGCACATTACAGGGTCGTCAAGTTGAGGGCCACTCTCTATAGTATTCCTGTGTACTGTGAGAGTCGCCCTCAATTGCCAGACGTCGCCTCAGCTTACCATCAGGCGAGTGGCGTCAATTTGTCGACCTAAATATAAAAAAAAAAAAAAAAAAAAAAAAATGTTTCGTCCATAGTAACAAAACGATCCAAAAAATCACATTCATCAGCTTCAAATAACTCCAAACAGTCGCGTGCAATAGTCAATCGCCCGGCGGACTTTGACCACCTCTGTGGTCTCTGCGGTGGTTTGGTCGGGACGAGAATCCCGCGTCGTTGGGGTAGGGTTTTATCCCGCGTCAGTGAGTGAATCTGGTTGCGTGCTATGGGGTAAAGGCCCCGCAGCACTCAACCCTTCTAGCCTGCTTCTGTAAGGACGGCGGGTGGCGATCCCGCACTCAGGCCCGGAACTCGGCGGTTAGGGTACGCTCCCTCTCAGTCCCGGCCGCCTCCTTCGCGAGCATGGCTTGCTCGCAGAAGGACACGGCCGCGTTCCACCTACTCCCGCTGGAGACCATAGCTTCAAGCATGGTCCCCAGCGAGAGGGTATCCACGCCCAGACCCACTACGAGGTCTCGGCACTGACTCTCCCACGCTGAGCACTCCACCAACGTGTGGAGTACGGTGTCGTCGTCGGAAACCTCGCAGTGTTGACACCGGGGTGTGACCTCACGATGCATGCGAAACAGATAGCTACCGAAGCATCCATGCCTGGCAACGATCTGCGTCGCACGGTACGTGAGGTCACCATGCTGCCTCTGCAGCCAATCGTCCATGATCGGTCTCACCGCCGCGATGATGGTGGTACCCCACTTGGGTTGCTCAAGTCGCACCCTCCATGACTCCATGAGATCCTGGCGGAGTTGGGACCGCTGGTCCTCGATTTCTCGAGACGCAGGCCTGTGGTCCCGCTCCAGCGCCTCCTTGCGCCATTTGAACAATGACGCAAGGGCTCTCGCT